>PYUH01003972.1:5384439-5439975 GCA_016808085.1 Suaeda aralocaspica | reverse complement strand
AAAAAAAAAAAAAAAAAAAAAAAAACTATTATGATCTTCCTACATAAAATGAGTGAAATAGGGTTGATAATAAGTTTTCAGAATCCGGAAACGATGGTGAACATGTGAAAAATGTTGGAAATAAGACAGGGCCACATATTGCTGTCAATTTGATGATGGAATAACGATGGATGCAGGTGATGAACCATCCAACCTAGAGTCCTAGACTCGGTCCATGTTGTACTCTTTACACGAAGGTTTGTTTTTCTTTGGCATATGTCCGATGTCTTCGTGTACAGAAGTTATAGAATGAGGCCGGGATATCTTGTGGGAAAAATGTATGAAACTAAACCAATTTTTTTTTTTTTTTTTTTTAAAGTATAAATATAGATAGATGTGTTAATGTATAATATATATGATTTTAGTCATTAGTAAAAAGTGACATTGACTTCAATGCCTTGGATAAGTTTATGAGAAATAATATGGATTTGTCACTGAGTATCACTGTAACAACGTATAGTGGGGCATTTGATAGATAAGGATGAATTTAATAAGTTATAAAAAAAAAATGATAAACGAACTCATGTCATAATCAAGTCTTCTAATTCTAAACTCCTGCATGTATAAATATAATTAAATTAAAGTAAATCCATGATATATCTTTTCTTGCTTAAGTGCATGGTGATGTTATCAAACAAGTTAACATCACAATCCACATATACCACCATTTAATTTCCAGACAACTTTGGATAGTGGGGCGGTTGGCTTACAGTGAATCCAAGATGACTTGCTCCTCATTACTACATTTGTAATCTTCTTTTCTTCTCATCTAAGTTTTTCTCTTTAATTTCTTCTATTCTATTTCTCCTCCTAATTCTACCAATCATTATATATATATATAATTGTTCCATTTATAATAAATATATAACCAAGACCAATAACTTAATCCATCAATATAACCTCAAGAAACAAAGACACCAGGCCAACGAACACCCTACATACAATTCAATGGGGCATAGTCACACACATGATTGGGGCCCAGTGTTTATTGCAACTGTATTGTTTGTGCTTCTTACACCGGGGCTATTGTTTCAACTCCCTGGTGGTAATAGGTGCATTGAGTTCGGGACCTTTTGTACCGGAGGAGCTTCCATATTGATCCATGCTCTTCTCTACTTTGGCCTCATTTGTATCTTCTTGATTGCTCTTGGTATCCACATGTATTGGGGTTAGAGTCTGGACATTACTACTTTCGTTCAAAATTACTTGTTACATTTCGACTACAATTCAAATGGATAAGTTATTTAGAATGGAGGAAGCTAAGTATACCGTTTAAAGGACTAATTATATTCTTCATCATTGTTCTCTTTAATTTTTCCCCTTGGCCTTTTGTATTTGAGCTTTAATTTTATCTATAATGGAGAACTGCTCTCTTTGCTCTGCATGACAAAGTTACACCACAAAGTAGATCCATTTTGTTACTACATAATTTATTGAGCTAGTTGCTAAATATTTCTTCATTCACAATGTCATGTATAATGTTGACTCTTTATTGTTTATGGTTGATGACTAATAACTAGTTTAGTCTTATGCATATTTTCCTTTGTTTTTAATAAAAATTTAGCCTTACCTATAAGTTTAACTCAAAGTCAAATTGTGTAAATCTCTTAAAATAATAGTATGAAGCAACTATAGTTTATAATAAGTCGCCTGATATTGGTTATATTGATTATATCATTTATGTGAGGGAAAATCACAAGTATGGTACAATCCCAAGTCCTAACAAATATCTAACAAAACCATAAAAATGCATTTTCAATATTTTGCGTCAATCGGACCGTGTGAAAGTAAGTAGATGAACAATCATATCACCTCTTTTCAAAAGTAGATTAGCAAATCTTTAGCATGTACTATTGAGAAAGGAAAATAAAGCAATCCAATTAAACTTATATTTTGCTAATTTTAGGGATTTAGCCAATTTAAAGTTAGGTTGGATCTCTGCATATCTAGCCTTTCAACTCCTAATAGCCAGTAATGGTTCATAGACATACACATTACATAATTTAGAAACTACTCTTGTCTTCTATTGATCTAAGATTTTACTTAGCTTCCTAACCAATGCTAGTTCCATCAAATTTAATGCAATCAACTTCAAGAATTTAATGGTCATGATTGCAAGTACCATCCACCTATATTATGAGTTCATGACCATCAATCTCAACTTTTTAAATAGGGGTAGCTTAGTTCGATATGTCGGTCCTAGGCTGCTCAAAGTCGGAAATTTGAGTCAAAATCAATTGCAAGTATAAGGGTTCAAAACGGCAAATTTAAAATTAAATGACAATTAATATAGGTTACGTTGCACGGATGAATCGGGCATAGTGATGACGGTATACATATCCCTACTAATAAATGTCACCTAGTATCAAGGTAGATCATGTATTGAATTATTGGATGCATAACACCCGTAATTATAACATTTCATGTGAGTGCATGAGTAGCTTTTAGAGTTCTAGACTTGTTTTTAAAGATAGTGTGGTCATTTAAGACAATTACACAAAAGATTTCAATAAGACGAGTGACCATATTGCATTGGATGTTGTAAAGCTATTTTAAAATGATTGAAAGTTCACTGTATAAAAAATTAATACTACCTTCGTAAATATTTATTTGCAATAATTTATTTTTTAATACTCACAAATAATATCTCTTTATTGCAAATGGATGTTTAAGGAGTTAGTAATAATAACCATGTTTCCAATGAACTATCTCAAAATCATCCTACTCATACACCAAAATGAAAAGGAAAGGAACGATTTCACAATACTCTAAATCCTTGTTTTAGCCGTGTAAAAGAAAAGGAAAGCTAAATTATTGAAGAATAATCGTCATTATTCACTTAATAAAAAAGCACCACATTGAGATTACAATTGGCATAAATTATAGCCTTGAAGACAAAGGCATACTTAACTTGGTTATGTTACATTCCTTTCTTTATCACCAAATATGCTAAGAATGCCAAAAACACGTAAAATCAGCGCACTAGTATAAGACACCACGAGACAAGTTACGTTACAACAAACTACTACTATAGTGTACATACCTTCTTAATAGAGCAGGAGCTAAAGAAAGAAAGAAAGAAAGAAAGAGAGTTATAATGGCCGCGGACTGGGGACCGGTGGTGATCGCGTTGGTGCTATTCATACTGCTGTCGCCGGGGTTGTTATGTCAGATTCCCGGGAGGGGACGTGTGGTGGAGTTTGCCAATATGCAGACGAGTGGTGTTTCCATATTGGTTCATGCCATAATATTCTTTGGTCTCATCACTATCTTCCTTATTGCAATTGGTGTTCACATATATTCTGGCTAATTACGCGTAACCTTAATGATGTCTTCCTATATATATATTTTTTTGATTTTTTGGGTGTGCAAAGGTGAGTTGGTTCTCTTTCAATTGAGGTATTTTGTTTTTAATTTTTTCTGACTTTAGTGTGTTTTGAGTTCTCTGATTGATCAATATCATCCAATTAAAATGTTACAAACAATGTATAGCCTCTACCATTTAGTGGCAAAGAATTAGACGATGTATTGCTAAATAAAATGTTTTTCTGATGTTGCTATATGCCAATTGTTTAATCTATATTATGTTCTGATGTTACAACCTATGGCAAGTTGAACTTTTAATTGTTGCAATTTATTCATTTAATAAGAAATGGTACATATCCTACATCATTAAACGTTGTCTCTAAGATAATAATACAGACTTAACTACGAGCACTAGATGTGAATATGTGATGAATGATTATAAGAGATAATACAAAGTAGTTGAGTTCTAACTCGTAGGCTCGTACTCAACATTTACGGTCTTTATAAATTATTTTCTTAAAAAATTTATAATTTTTAGTTGTATCCTTAAAATTTAATTACTACCTCTGTTACACATTATTTGAAATGTATAACGAAGATACTATGTTTTAAAAGTTGTACTTTTTTGTTCAATTTTAGTTAATAATTTCCACCAACTGCATTTTAATTTATTTTTTAATTGGACTTTTAAGTCAAAACATCCAAAGTTTCGATGCACCAAAAGATGATTAGTTAAACAAAAAGAACAAAGCTCAAGCTACATTTCAACGACAAAGGGCACAAGTGCAGAACTTGGAAGAACAAATTAATTCAACTGAAAATTTACAAAATCTTTGAGCATAGCTTATAAAACGCAAAACCGACATAACTCACAAAAACCATAAATTATTTAATGGATAAGAGCAATGATGAAGACCGAAGATCTTAAACGAAGAATTCAACAAGGAAATATCAGACATGTTAAGGATAAAACACAGCAATTCATTGATAACACAGAGCAATTCATTCCCTTCTATAGATATATTTGTTTGCAAGATTTTTTTAGCAAGTGATGCAAAATTGATAAAAAAAATAAAAATAAAAATAAAAAAAAACATAGGGACTAAAGAGTGTTTTTATAAGATCATGTACAATCCCCCATTCAAAGAGTCGGCGACAATGTGACAATCAATTCTAAAAGCACTTAACAAATTTATAAATCAAGTTTACAACAGATTTATTTGCTAGTTAAATCTCAAATATGCTATGCGCATCCAAAACAAAGCAAGCAGACTGTGGAAGAACAAAAAATCAGAAGGATAAAAAAATATCTTGGAGATTCTGCATTTTAAGAACGACTATATAAATACATCAACAGCTATAAAATCACACGATACAGAGTATGTAAACACAGAAATGTGTGAAAGAACAAAAGATTCAATAACTTGCTTTCGTAATATTCCGTTAAACATGTTCCCTTGCTTTTCTTTTTCAACAATCTTGGTAAATAAGATTATCCGAGAAGCAAAATACAAAATATCGCACCCCCGTGGCTTTAATTTACACATTTGTAATCATCCTAGAGAGCAGCATGGTGATGGTATGGTATGAAAACTAGCAATTTGAACACAACAGAACTTTCATTGTTCTTGATACACGTATATAATATCCACTGTAGTAAGCAATTTTCAGAACCTAATAAAGAAATTTGCTCCCCTACTGAATGAAGAAGCCATATCCACAAGTTCTAGTAACACTTTTTAGTTACCTGCACTCCGGCAGTCCCAAATACCAACAGCTTATAGCTTTCAGGTCCACAGCAAGTCCCTCGAAAATCAAAATAGGAGCACAACCAAGAATTTCGAGTGCCCATCTTATCAGTTGTTGCCATAGCACCTCTATATATCCTAGCCATCATTACAAGAACTTCCATGCTGCATGATACAGAAAAAGAGAGACATGTTAAGATCAAGTTCTCCCGATTTTTTTGTAAATGTCAAATAGATTCGACAATAATAACACAATCAACATCACTACACGCATTCAACATGAATCCAGCTGAATACCACATACTGGATAGGCAAAATGGATCACCATCACTACATATATAAAGCAAGTCAAGGAACTTAATTCAAACAGAAAATTTGAAGCAAAACTTCAAACAACTACTCTGCAACAAACTGTAAGGTACATCGCTATTGATGAAGTACTGCAATAATAGTGACTTTGGCTAATACAACCATACACCCATACTTAACAAGCTTCTAGATGTTCAAGGAGTCATAGCAAAAGGATTGTGGGCAAAACTTCACAGACTAACGCCCTGACCTTTAAGGGGTTACTGGCCGTCTAGCCTATATCAGAAATTTGTGTGATGTATTATCACAGTGAAATAAACAAATTAGATTGCTAAGATGTCACATAATAATGAAATCTTACAGCTCAAAGCTAAATAAGACAATAAAAACAAGAAACACATTCAGGATCTATGAAAATCATATGCATGAAGCATCTTGATTCTTAAACAATAGGTTATTTATCTGTCTATCAACAAAGGATAGCAGTTTTGACTAATTGGGCAACAGCCAGCATTAAAGATAAAAACAACTTATACAGCAACAATTAACACTTCACCTACAGAAACAAGATCCTGTTTGCTAGGAGAAAAATTAACTCTCATTAAACTCGAGGAAACAAGTGAACTTAACTCTCATTCAAATTTCAGAACCCAAGACATAAGATTAGACTTTGAACTTCCAGTAACACAATATGAATCGTTAACATTATACGATAGCTCCACAGATCCACCAAAATCTATCTTAATGAAAGATATTGATTAAAAAGCAGGGCTTTAGCTTTTCAACTTAATTATTCACAATCAAAATAAATTGGAATTAGAGATCTAACTATAAAGTAATTAGCTACCGATTATTTAGTTTGTAAAATACCAAAACAGGACAACTATCAATTAAAAAATGCATCTTTTACTTTGTCAAATGTACTCCATTCGCAGGTTTTCAGTCAAAGGATGCTGCCAACAAGTGATCACAGACATAAAACATCAAAATCTAAAAAACAAAATAAAATTAGTCATACATCAATATATTAAAACTCAACGAAAACCTATCCTCTGACAGACGATAATTTAAATTACAAACTCAAATTCATAATTACTTAGGTTACACATTTAAAAAATGCACATTCTCATGATGGTTCTAAACTTTCATTCACTCATCAAAACTTAGAACAAGGCAACAACAAGCAATACACAAAGTCAAATCCGCCTCTTTCAAAATTACAAGCAACGAGCCACGTGTACAAATAACTCACCACAAATCACGTCAGTTCATGAAAATGTCCAAAAGGCATGTTAAACAAGAAATGCAAACAAATCAAAGAAGATCATCCCCAAATCAAACAATCTGTAACCAACATAAAATACCTTCTTGATTGCTTATTCATTGCAATATTAATAATTGGTACTTCATACCTAATCGTTTAATTAATTACTTAATACTTTGTTGATTTAATTTTATTCTTTTAAGCAAAGGATCCACAACAACATTACATATCAAATGGGAAAAGCCAGATTCGGACATCCGATCTATTATGCTTAAAATCATTGAAGCAATGCTTTTTTAATAAAACTAATGACCAAATGTGCACCTTGAAGATTGCAACTTTGGCAACAAAGTGAATAGAACCAAAAACAATGATATATGTATGCAGCCCTTAATACACCAAAATTTAACAAATTGATACTCACAATTAACCTTTACATTATGACATATCCAACAAGAACCAATATAATAACATTTTTTACTCATACATTCAACCCAAAAACTTAATGGGGCAACTAATTAATTCAAATAATTCTTGTTGTTGCAATCAAATTCCAAATTTAAAAATAAAAAAACAAAATTTCCAACAAATTCATCAACAATACCCAGATATCAATTTATTTAATAATTTAAAATAAAATTAAAAAACCGGTAAATTCACCAAATGTTCCCACCAAAAATCAAATATTTCCCCAAAAATCCCAACAAATTCATCAGCAAAACCGAATACCAATTTAATAATTTAGAAAAATATTTAAAAAAAAAAATCCACCAATTTACCAAATTATACTATCAAAAATCAAATCTTTCCCCAAAAACACCCCACAAATCCATCAACAATGCCCAAATATCAATTTTAATTATAAAATAAAAAAAATAATAATAACAAAAAACCAACAATTTACCAAATGTTACCATCAAAAATCATATATTAATTTAAAAACTTTTTTTAAAATAAAAACACTAATTTGCCAAATGATACAATAAAAAAATCAAATCTTTTTCCCAAAAATAAAATTAAAAAAAAAATTAAAAAGAAAAGCTAAAAAGTAAAAAACACCCAATTAATTTGCAACCAAAATCAAAATTATAAAATTAGCAATGATTAAAAAAGAGCAGAAAATCAATAAATTACCAGGAATATCCTTGTGAGGAGAAGACGGAGACGGGGGCAAAGAAGAAGAAGTAGCGTAACACAAGAAAGTTCGGCCCAAAACAGAGATACTAGTAACAAGCCCCACAAAATAAAACACCATAACAAGCCCAATTACCCAAGGTAACAACATAAATCCAATAAAAAACGTTACTGAACCACATAACATCAACGCTAATGATATTCCTAACATTAACGACGCAAATCCTGCTGGTGTTATTTGCGCCGGAACCCTAGATATTGATGATGACGATGACGTAGATGGGATTTGATCTGACAAATTCATTGTTGATGGTAATGGTGGGTGACGTAATATGCTTAGTATTAATGAAGATAGTTCGTATAAAACTCTTGATTGATTTTGATTTTGATTTTGATTATGGTGTTGGAGATTTTGTGTTCGCATCATTTTTTTTAAAAAAAAGGGGAAATTGAAATTAGAAATTGGGGATTGGAAATTGGAAACCCTAGAAATTGATTTTATTGAAGGAGGTTTTTTATTTTTATTTTTTTTGGTTTTGATTATTTGGGAATTGCGAAAATCGAGGCAACTGGATAACGGTGAGTATTGTTGGGGGAAACAGAAAAAAGGGAGGTAGGGGAGTACAGGTGGAAGGCTGTGATTGGGTGGTGGGGAAAAAAGGAGTTGTTTTTTTTTTGTTTTTTAAATTTAGAGAGAGAAAGTGAGATTAGGAAGGGAAGCTTATCTGGAGATGATGAGGACTTGAGGAGGGATGATGATGAAGGGGAATTAGGAAGGAAGGAAGGAAGGAGGAGGTGGGGTGGTGGTAGGGGTAAAAAGGGAAAGGAAATGTATGTTGTATTTTTAGTTGGAAAGACTTGTAGATATGGACTATATGAGCATATTTTTTATGATTTTTTTCGGTTTGGGAAATACCGATAAATCCTCCGTATGAATTTAAGGGCGGGTTTATTGAGGATTTACCAATAAATCATATGCAAAATTGCATATTATAATGGCATTTTAAAGTGATATTGTAGAAGTTTAAGGGTAAGATTGTCTTTTTATATGCAATTTAAGGGATAGATGGTTATAAAGTTTTCTATTTATCTATGAAAATACCATGTGATTTCTTATATATGCATATCACTGTGATTTATTAGATATTATCCGGGTTTATCCCTCAAACATAATCTTATACCGTAAACTACATCACACCACGTCAGCTTTCCACTAACTTTTAACCTTATTTTATTCATTTTTAGACTCATACGAAACTATATTTATTTTTATACTTTATGCTTGATACTAATTGTTAATTATTAGTATTACTCCTTTTGTTTCATAATGTTTGTTACGTTTGGAATATTCTATATAAGGTGGGAGAAACTTTAAAAATGAAATATTACTATCTCTTTTTACGTACAAAAAAACATAATTAATTTGGATTTTGTTAGATTCGTCTGATTGCGTAGTTTTTATAATATGTATTTTGTATAATTGTTTGGGTAGAGCATAATACTCCCTCCATTTTTAAATATCCTTTATGCTTTGACTTTTATTATTTTCAATGCACTTTAAAAAGGTCAATATCTACCGATACACCCTATAAAAAATCATAAAAACTTTATATAAAAAACTAAAAAAATAGTCAAAAAAAAAAAAACTATCTAAAAGAGTCTAAACTTCTAAATTTTACTACATAGAACTTAGAAAATAAAAATATCCCAAATGGGAAATTGGGATCATGATTATTAATCCCAATTGTGGGATTTAAAAAAATAATAAAAATAAAAAACAACTTCCTGTTGAATTTTAGTATGTGGCATTATGGGATAGGAAATTGGGAATGAGATTATTGATCCCAAATGTCGTCAAAGTCCATGTTTGATACGTGGGAATTGGAATAAGGGCCTGTTTACTTTAGCATAATATATATTTAGTTTAGCTCCAATTAGTTCAATTCAATTCAATCTAACACCCTTTTATTTTGCTAATTTAGGGCTTTTTCTTTTGAACTGAAATTTTTTGCACTTCAGTTCAGTTCAGGTCTATTCAATTCAGTTCAGCTCCATTTAGTTTAGTTCAATTCTATTCTTTTTATTTTAGTGCAGTTCGACTACGTTTCAATCCAAAAGGATAGGGCTCTACTTCTTCCTCATATTACTTGTTCATAATATACTATTTTGTTCATAATATTATTTGTTGATATATATTATTATGTTCATAAATTATTTTATTCATACTTCGTAATATTTATGTTCATAATATTATCATTATTAGTACTTGGTTTTATTTTGTTCATAATATTATTAGTGTACATAATATATGTTTGAAACATTAATCATAATTTTATGTTATATACTACGTATATATATTTATTAGGTTATAAGTTTCACAAAAAATATATTATGAAATTATCATTCAAGAAATGAAATAAAAAAATATAAGTAGATTATCATTCATACATATATGAAAATACAACATAAGTGAATTAACCATTCACAAAAAAATATGAAACAATTACATATGAAAATGTATTATTAATTTTTGTTTTATAAAATATAAACGACCAATAACGAAATATTTTATCAAAATTACTACTATATCATTACTCTATAGTTAAAATAATTAATATTCCATAATTAAAAATATCAATCCATAGTTAAATCATAGTTAAAATCAGTAATCATAGTTAATGCATAGTTAAGTACCAAAATCCATAAAAATTCATAGTTAATTAAAAACCATTAGAATTATAACTCCATTAATAATCCAAAGTTAAAACATATCAATCCATACTAAAACCTTTCAGTTCACTTCAACTCACTTCAATACAATTTAATTGTTTTCAATAAATATAAACATGCCTAAAAAGGTCTTATTCCCACCATTTTAAAACTTAGGGGGTAGGTAATAAGGATGGGAATAGACTTGAGTTGTAAAATGACAAAATTGACATTAATGAAAAAGAAGAGTGAAAAATAATTTTAGGGATATTTATGTAATTACAAAACTTAGGCCTTATGCTCGTCAACTTATTTTTACTTATTTGAACTTATTTTTGTTGATCCGAACTTATTTTTGTTGAACTGAACTTACTTTTACTTATCTGAACTTATTTTTGCTGAACTGAACTTATTTTTGCTGAAATCATTAACAATTTATTAAGAATTTGAAACTTATTTTTGCTGAACTGAACTTACTTTTATTTATCCGAACTTATTTTTGCGGAAATGATTAACATTTTATTAAGAATTCGAAACTTTTTTTTGCGGATATGAACTTATTTTTGCGGGACTGAACTTATTTTTACTTTTCTGAATTTATTTTTGCTGAACTAAACTTATTTTTGCTGAAAATAAGTCGAGGAGAACTGAGCTTTAATCCTAATCTATTCCAAAATCTATACCAAACATGACATTTGACAAATTTTATGTATTCCCACTTATCAATTTTATTCTCACACTCACTCTCTATTCCCTTGATTCCCATTACCACTGCCAAACGCCCCGGAAGTTTTAAAAAATTTGTAAAACACCATCAAATGATATTTTTAGGATAAATTTTAGATTACAAATAACCAACTATTGTTAATATAAACCACCTTATAGCTTATACCCTTTAATCACTTTCTTTATCTATCTAACTTTTTTTGCCCTATATTTTCAAACGAAAATTTGGTCTTATTTGGCCTAAAAATGTCATGTGGTGGTGTTTTACAAAATTTTTAAAACTTAAGGTAGTTTTTTTTTTCAATTTTTGAAGTTTTAAGTGGTAAAATTCAAAGTTGGATTCTTTTAGGTACTTTTTGACGGTTTTTCCTAAAAAACTCTATGTTGAGACGATTCTAACGGCATTCCATGTGGCTAATTTTCTATACATATTATAGAGATATTTGATGTTAAACTTTCTCTCTCTCTCTATCCCATATTCCAAGTGTAAAGAACTTTAAAAACGGATGGATAAAAAGTTTTTTGATTTATTGATATGAAGCAAACAGTCACATAAAGAAATCAATGAGCATTTCATTTCATTTTTCCTACCCAACCAAACAAATGGGGCAAATCAGAATGATTTTTTTTTTTTTATTCTTTATCAAAATTCTGTTCCGTTCCCTATACAAACCAAACCACCCCTAACCCAGTAACAAACTATAATTTCTAATCACAGGGTAGTTGAGTAATTTACTCATTATGACTCTGAAACGCAGTTATTTAACTATGCTATTTAGTTGAAGTCCACATATCTATGTGCATATCAGGAGCATACTATGTATTTACTTTTTTCTTTTTCTTTATTATTTTTTTTTTTGTTTCTTATGTTTTACTTTGTATTTGTTTCTTTTTTCTAATGTAGACATGTAGTCTAGTAATACCGTAGGTACATAGGGCAGGAGTGTGTTTCTTTTCTTTTCTTTTCTTTTATATCTGTAATTTTACTANAATTTGAAACTTATTTTTGCTGAACTGAACTTACTTTTATTTATCCGAACTTATTTTTGCGGAAATGATTAACATTTTATTAAGAATTCGAAACTTTTTTTTGCGGATATGAACTTATTTTTGCGGGACTGAACTTATTTTTACTTTTCTGAATTTATTTTTGCTGAACTAAACTTATTTTTGCTGAAAATAAGTCGAGGAGAACTGAGCTTTAATCCTAATCTATTCCAAAATCTATACCAAACATGACATTTGACAAATTTTATGTATTCCCACTTATCAATTTTATTCTCACACTCACTCTCTATTCCCTTGATTCCCATTACCACTGCCAAACGCCCCGGAAGTTTTAAAAAATTTGTAAAACACCATCAAATGATATTTTTAGGATAAATTTTAGATTACAAATAACCAACTATTGTTAATATAAACCACCTTATAGCTTATACCCTTTAATCACTTTCTTTATCTATCTAACTTTTTTTGCCCTATATTTTCAAACGAAAATTTGGTCTTATTTGGCCTAAAAATGTCATGTGGTGGTGTTTTACAAAATTTTTAAAACTTAAGGTAGTTTTTTTTTTCAATTTTTGAAGTTTTAAGTGGTAAAATTCAAAGTTGGATTCTTTTAGGTACTTTTTGACGGTTTTTCCTAAAAAACTCTATGTTGAGACGATTCTAACGGCATTCCATGTGGCTAATTTTCTATACATATTATAGAGATATTTGATGTTAAACTTTCTCTCTCTCTCTATCCCATATTCCAAGTGTAAAGAACTTTAAAAACGGATGGATAAAAAGTTTTTTGATTTATTGATATGAAGCAAACAGTCACATAAAGAAATCAATGAGCATTTCATTTCATTTTTCCTACCCAACCAAACAAATGGGGCAAATCAGAATGATTTTTTTTTTTTTATTCTTTATCAAAATTCTGTTCCGTTCCCTATACAAACCAAACCACCCCTAACCCAGTAACAAACTATAATTTCTAATCACAGGGTAGTTGAGTAATTTACTCATTATGACTCTGAAACGCAGTTATTTAACTATGCTATTTAGTTGAAGTCCACATATCTATGTGCATATCAGGAGCATACTATGTATTTACTTTTTTCTTTTTCTTTATTATTTTTTTTTTTGTTTCTTATGTTTTACTTTGTATTTGTTTCTTTTTTCTAATGTAGACATGTAGTCTAGTAATACCGTAGGTACATAGGGCAGGAGTGTGTTTCTTTTCTTTTCTTTTCTTTTATATCTGTAATTTTACTAATGACAATTTACTCCTACAAGAGGTATTTCGTATAATACACACCATCTTTAATCAACTTTCATTAATGTATTAAATGCCCAATATTGTTATAATCCTTCCAAAGGCTTACATATATCATATACTGTAATTTTCATTTACAAAGTAGTTTTCATGATTTTTTTAAAATACTATGGAAAATAAATATGTATCAAGTGTAAAGGCCTGTTTTACTTTGTCTGAAAACAGCTGAAATAAGCTGAACTGAATTGAACTCATTGTGCACAATATTAAATTTACAAAATCGACAATTGAAGTCATAACATTGATTGCGAATTAACATCACAATTAAGTATTTAAGTGATTTCCAATTACATGTAATAAGGGCCCGTTTGGTAGGGTATAAAACATTTTTTGTTGAAAATAGTTTTCCCGGGAAAATCTTTCACATTGGAAAACTCATTATCTTGAAGAGACTCCGTTTTTTTTTTGTTGCATATGAAATGATTTTACATTTTAAGTTTTTTTTTTTTGTCTGGTTGAATGAAAATCAATTACTTTTATTATGAAGGAAAATGTTTTCCTTCCAAGTGGTCATGAAAAATGTTTTTAACATGGTGGAAAATGATTTTCTACCCAAGTTTTCCATTTTAATATTTTACTCCAAACCAATCAACTTAAAATGAGAAAACAATTTCTAGGAAAACATTTTACACATTACCAAATAGACGCAATCTATAAAGTCATTAACCAACCAAATAGAATGAAATTACAATTGCCCTTATCTTTATGCTTGTATATATCACTTCTTACAAGCTTAATAGCAATTGTGAGTAATAAACTTTTTAAGTAATTATTGAAAGTTTGTTCTAATAGTTTTTCTATTTTGTACTTTATAATACCATGTACTACAATTCATAATATCCCTTCTAACTTTTTTACTTGCTACATTGAGGAATTTAACACTATTTACATTGTAGTTTTGACTCATTTTGGTACCTAATACGTAAATAAAAATATAATCATATAAGATATTGTTTGATTTGTTCAAATGTATATTTTTCGATAATATAATTTTCATATTTTTATATTATACAAAACTTGAAAAGACATAAAAAAGTAAAAATAGCAATTAAAAATGACGAAGTAGTAGTAGTGGTAGTAGTAATAATAATAATAATAATGTAGTGTTATCAAATTAAATAACCACTAAGGCACTAATTCAACATCTAGGCTATAATTAGACAAAATAATAACAAAAATTATGAGAGTATTATTCATGGAGTATTTGTTTAGTTATTTTTTTCTATCAAAGACATCAATGCAAGGCTATAAGCTTAATAGTAGGTTATAACCAAGAGCCTAGGAGTATATAAAATAAAATTACGAAAAAAAATAAAATCAATGTAAATGGGAGTCTAGAAAGTAGGAACCTAAAGGGAAATAAAAACAAATTAAATTTGTAAAACTTTGGAAGCCACCCTCACATGCCACTAGAATATTGGTAAAACAATCAAACAAATAGCGTGACACTACCATGTAATGACAAATATCAACTAATTTATAAAATTACCATGTAATTTGTATTTTTGTAAATCACAGTTTGTTACTAGACATTATCCAATAAGTTTCGTAGTTTCCTAATTAAGAAGAAACTTATTGGCCTGATAAATTATTCGATATTTGGCAGAAGAATTAAATGCAGCAAATTCAAATTCATGCGCTTCATGCTGTGGGGCTCATTTCATGGGCTTTAAATCTTTAAAATTTCTCTGCTCTTAAGTAATCCACTTAAGGGGTGACATCATACCATTATACAACCGTTAGTTTGTCTAGATGCAAAAGCCCAAACTCCAAAGTGCCCAACCCTCCAAAATCCAAATATTAGAGACAACATTATCCAATCACCAACCTAACCCGAATTCAACTCAAACTTTGTAATAAGTTATGTCAAAAAATCTCAACCCATTTTTGTCAAAGATCAGATCAAAATGTCCATTATCCAACCCATTTGTATCATCACTAAACCCAACCTAATCGATTGTCATTTTTATTAAGGAGTACATAATAACACATAAATTAAGTTCTTGTTTTTAATATGAAATATAAACATTCATATTCGATACAAATTCAATTGTTGCAACTTCCTTTACTCACAAAGGCCATAACCTAATTTACATAGTATTGTTTTCTGTAATTTAATTAAACACAAATATATAATTCATATTTAAGGAGAGAAAAGAATTTTACGTAGTAGATAACTTACACAATTTATTCAATGGAAAAATAAAGTTTAATTCCTATTTTAAATGGAGTACCAATTTTACGTCTAACACTAGGATCCAATGAGCTAGAAGCTTTAGAAATTTTGACAAAACAAGCTTTGGGCTTTTGGCGACTATTGAACAAACAAAAGTCTTTCAATTGCTACTTTGAGAATACTAACGACATAGATGAGCAACTAGAACTACAAATAATCAAACATAACCACCATTAGTTGGTCCATGTGATCATCATAAGCCCGTTTTGATCTCCAATAGCCCAAGTTGCACCAAATGACAAACAATGGGGGTTGAGTCAGGCAGTCAGCGCCTTAAAACCACTATAAAGTATAAATTTGATTGGATGGATGGTTAGAACTTTTCTTCCTAGTTAGAGAATATTTAGTACCCTTTTCTTGTAGGTTGTGAGTTGTGATTGTCAAACATTAAAAAAAATCAATACTATCTCTTAACTGTTAATTTGTTATTAAAATGGAAATCATGTACAAATTTAATTGGTCTAAAATCTAAATGATAAGTATATAACACATCCGATATCCCTACACGACTACATCATATATGAAGTTAAACTTTTGGTTTTATTGGTTTTCTAATATAGGCTGAGTGCCAATGTGAGAAGAAGGTCATGTCTACGAATCATGTCGATGCCTATTGTTAAAGTAAAATGTTGAGCATTTTATATTGTGGAACCTATATCGCATCCACATTTCATATCCAATAAACTTCCATTGATATTTATTATCAAATTGCACTATTCATTAGTTATACAAAACTACAACTAAAACGTCAAAATTTAAGTGAAATAAGAGTTAAAGTTAATTGAGTTGACCAGTGTATTAGGGTCTGTTTACTTCAACTGAAAATAGCTGAACTGAACTGAAAGTGTTTTATAAAGGATTAATGAATAGCAAAATAAGAGAAGAGCTGAGCTGAGCTGAACTGAACGAATTTTAAGTTGAAGTAAACAGACCCTTAGTGACATTCTTGAGTAAGAAAATCACTATACTCTTAATTTATACTATTAAAATAATAACAACCCAAAAAAAAAAGTATGTAAACTACTTAATTTGAGAGGGGTATATTGTAAATTACTTGATTTGACAAGGGTGAATTAGATATGAAATGTTGTTTATTAGAGGACCATTTCAACCAAAACGTAAACTGATGGTTGAGGCTTAGAAATAGTTTATATATTCTATCACGCCTCATCACATGAAAGCCATTGGATAAGAAATATGGATGCAGCATAGGGCCTACCAAACCCAGCGCTTAATAATTCCATTTAAAAAGGAGGGGTGAATGAAATTCGACATGTGATTTTTGTGTCACGTTGGCTCTGATACCATATTAAAAGACCATCTTAACAAAAAACTTTTGCACTGATGGTTGAGACCCATGAATAATTTATATACATGCTCTATCTTTATTGTTATATTTCGGAAATGATGGTTGAATTTTTGAGAGGATTCTTTTACCCTTATTTAATAAACATATACTCAATCATATAAAGAGATTCCGTAAAACTTGAGATCTAGTTAGATTTGACGACTTTACCTTAAAAAGGACCAAGCAAGGTTTGGCCCCATAATCCGTTACGATATCGAGCCCAACCATATGTCCAGGCTAACGTGAAACACCTATGCACTACATTAATAACATCAAGAATGATAATTCAATTCTAGTATAGTACAAACAAGGTGGTTGCATTATACGAGAGTATTATATTAGTATTATACAAAACCCAAGTTTGAAGAAACCTAGTGCTATATCTAGTGGTTCGATCAACCTCAGCTCCCTAGCCAAACCATTGAGGAAAAAAAATGAAGCATCGTTTTGGCTTTTGATGGCAAATGTTGCTCTGCCTTCTCTCAGTTAACAAGCACTTTATACGAATGTAAGCTTCCTGGTAACTCTTTGATATGTTTTTATCTATTTATTTATGATTTTAAACTCTATTCTTCTCCTTTTAAACATTTTTGGTTAGATAAAGAGATGAAGAATTATGGGAGGGAGAAATCTATTTCCCCCCGACTAAGCTCCTACTTAATAAACATTTTATCTAAAAATAAAATATAATTGAATCAGATGGAATTGAAAGAAATAAAAAGCTTTATCGATGTTCCTTCTATTTCCTCCTTAAGTTGCTATCCAAATATAGAACTTGATTTTTGTTACACGAAGCAATTAATTGCTTGGCTGTAGCTAGCCACGCATCTTAAAAAGGATATGTATTCATCAAATTAAAAACATTACAAGTTATATAATTCTGAAATCAAATATACATAATTGGCAAGTCGGTAATGATATATAAACATATATAAGTACGTATTTGACTTTTTTGGGGTATCATATAATTTTATTGTGTGCATGTGTAGGTTGTTATTTTGTTAGTGGTGTGTAAGTTAATGGAGTTTCAAATTTACTTGACCCTTCGTAATCACCATCCAACCGTCCAACCCATCACCTTTTTTTTATGGGATTAAATAGAAAAATTAAAGTATTAATAATAGATTATGACTTTGAATGGTAGGATGTAACAAATGCATGTTATTATGTTAATAATGAGTTTCTCAGTAGCCTAGACAACCTAACACGACTTGAGGAACAAGTAGGCGTGGTTGTTGAAACTTAAAAAGTGCTAGATCTAGAAATGTTTGGTCACGGACATGGTCATATAGCAGTATAGGTAATTTAGGTATACACAAATGTCTTAACATGGACAATAATTTTCTCGATTTTATATACTTAATTATAAATTTATAATTTTATTGAGAGTGAGGAGTAGCTTAAGTGGTTAAAGCTTTCATCCCGGTTTCAGGAGATCCTGAGATCGATTCTCACTCCGCCCTTGTGGCTCCTTAGCACCAAAAAAAAAAAATCTATGATTTTATATTGATATCAACACGGTTGATGTAGGAGAATAATTCGCTATTGGTGGATAAATTAGACGATTACGGGTGGTTTATAAAAATGATTATTGTTAATTACTTGAAAGTTTCAAGTGAAACTTATTAGGCTTTTAATAAGGGCCTGTTTACTTCAAATGAAAATAACTGAGCTGAACTGAAATGAAAGTTTTTTAATGAAGGATTAACGAATAGCAAAATAAGGGAAGAGCTGAATTGAACGGATTTTAAGCTGAAGTAAACAGGCCCTAAATATATCATATACTCCGGTAGTGGTGTTTATGTTTTTGAATTTTACCCTTTTTTGGTGTCCCCTATACACTAACCTTGGTCCTTGGATGCTTTACAAAAATCTTTCTAGTGTGCTAAATTCCAAAAAAATCTCGTACTAAACACATATTTTTTTGGTGTTGTTTTAGAAAAGTTTACATAAGACACTCAATTACTCAAAGCAACACAAATGGTAGAATTATGTTCTTCTTCAAGATTTTCACCATCTCTTTTTGCGAATATTAACTCCACCAATTAGACACTTCATAAGAATGATTAAGAAAGAGGATTGATAAATCTCAATCTGTTGGAGGAATCAAACAAGGATATCCCTTGTCTTTTCATATTTTTTTAATTTTTAGACATACAATTATAATGTGATATTCGCTGTTTATAATGTTATTTATTAAACAGATAATGTGATTGTATGTAAGTATAATGGGACTAAGATAGGTACATGGGGATAACTTACTATTATAATGTGATTTCTTTATTTGTAATGTTATTTATTAAACAGATAATAATGTAATTAAGGTAGGTTCACGAGGATAAATAGGAAAAATAATAATATGTAAGAAATCTATTCTACCCCTATTTGATTCCTCCAACAGATTGAAGAATATTATTCCCGTTAAGAAAAGTTACCAAAACTTAATTAATCGGTGCCACTTGTTACCCATTATCTAATTCGTACCCCTTTTTTTTTTTTTTGAAATTCGTACTCTATTTCGAAAAGCCACATCTCATATTCACATGACCGACCACATATAGTGTGGGTCCCCATGATTTCTCTGGTATTGTTAATACAACTATATATATATGCACCACATTGATATTGAACAAAACCCATCTTTGAAGTTAACTCTTTTAAGTTTTCATTTATAATTCGCCATTAAAAAAAAAATATATAATATAATCTTTCTTCCTTCTATCAATAAATTGCGTCCTCCCTAAATTACACTTCTTAAGTCTGGTAAATGGTTAATTTCTTTCACCTAATTATTTATTTCATTATTTTTTTTTTAATGATTTATTATAATATTGATAAAATTTTATTAGTTGAATGGCAATATTATTCCTATTAATTAATAGGGATTTATTGTTTAATCAAGTTTGTGATTCAATTCAAGTCAACATCATGCATTTTATTTCTGCACTTTTGAGTAAAAATAACAAATTTTTTTTTTGTTTGTAACGGGTCAATTATAATCAGTCAAAGTGTAACGGGTCAGTAATTGTATAATTAACTTACTTTGTTTGTAGTAAATTATTATGGTTAAGATGATAGGTTCGTTGTAGTATATTTTTTGCGTTAATTTAGTAGCTGTTTTTGTTTATTATGTTCTCTCTTTGTTTACTGTTTAATTAATAAAGTATGTCGCAATAAGAATAAAGTATGTGTTACTCGATGTTATTGGTTGGTTAAAAATGGGATGTTAGTTTTTAAGTAATGGAGAAGAGTGACGTGGCACAATTTATTGAATTTACAGTACTAAACTACTAGTACATACTAAGCTAGTCCTAACAAAAGATGCTTATATGCTTGTTTTCCAGTACATTTATCTGATTTCAACAAATCTAATAACTAGATTCATATATATATATATATATATATATATCAATATCATATACATACAGTAATAATTCTCACAATTTATTGGTTTAATTTATTCACTGACTCTAAATTATTACATTAGTGTAGTATTGTATAGTATAGTATAGTATTGTATTGTATTGTATTGTATTGTATTGTATTGTATAGTATTGTATAGTATAGTATTGGATAATTAAAACTAAAAAGACATATGTATATATATGATAAACATAGAGGTAATAGTTGGAGACAATTCAAGGAAGTCTCCTACTAAGTTTATATAACTACTAATGGTTGAGCTATGGTCACTTTATATGACAGCCCAATAATAATGTTGAATATAATATCGAACCGGCCATATGCTTAAAGAGTTTAGCAGTGCAACTCGATCTAACACTCTAACAGTTGGTTATTACCATAGAAGAGGGAGTGTTTTCTTAGGTTGTGGGCATTGTATTTGTGTATCCACTTCCTTGTTTCCATTACACCCGGATCCGGAATCTGTATGGCCTGTGCTCTTGTGATTGTGCAATTTTCCTACCTGAAGTAGCGAACGAAATCCATACTCAAATTAGATGTAAGCACTTGATTTGCTTATTCTTAAACCAGGGTATTTTAGGATTTTCAGTTTCTGACTGATAGTGATATCTACCTCATCCTTCAGCTGCTCGTTCTCTTGCTTGAGTTTCTTCTCCTGTTCAAACAGTGATCGTTCAACTCAGATATTAAAGACTGGAGTGAAGATGGACATAAGATATGGGACAATAGAGACAAAATATATTAGTGTGATCATGATTTTTCACTCTCCAAAAATTTTAGACTGTTCAGTTTTGGTGCTTCCCTGACTATTTACATTCATGTAGTCATGTATTATTCGTATACGCGTCTGCAACTTTTCGTCTGATTGCATTTTTTCCCTTTGGCTTGACAGCTTCTGAGCTTGTTGCAAAATCAATTAAGCTGATGGCATTTGTTTGTGAAGAGGTATTATACATATCCCATTTGATAGATGATGCTTTGTTCTAGCTACAATAAATGCGTGTAATGGACAAATACTAAATGTTGATACTAGTTCTTGTAAAGATCCATTCAGATAAACTTGCTGTTCATTTTTGTATACTGAGCTAATTAGTGTCTCTATTCTTAACATCTTTCCAAACTACTGATATCATCTATCTCTTAGGTCGACTTTAAACTGAATAAGTTTGTTATGATGTTATGAAACTCCTAGAATACTGTGAACTAACAACTTGATATTCTCACATAATGTGTTATGGCCTTAGAGTCTGGCTTTGGGTAGGAAGATATGTATATAATCGTTTGTGGTTTTGGACTTGGTTTGAGTGACCAATCATCAAGGACTGTTATTTCTTGTAAGTAGCTCAGGATTAAGAATCGAGAGCTCCAACAATAACGGGCACCACAAAAATTGGTGACCATTGGTTGGTATAAATTCCTATATCTGAATGTACGTCGTTCAGGGTTGTCAGTTTCGACAATGTAGGAGACTGGATCCTATATCTAAAGTTTGGTTAGACCAACTGCCATATTCAGTGTCTCATATCTGAAGTCTAACTAAGAGATTCAATCTACCAGAAAGGTCAGTTTGTATAAGTGAGCCCTTGTTTCGTTGGTTATCAAAGAGTGAATTCACAGAAGGTACTACTATATTACAGTAAGTACTGCAGGTTGTATACTTTTATCTATAGAGGTTAATAGCGTATTAAGATGATATAAAGTCGTTAAGTAAAACAAAGCATAATGAAGGATTCTCAAGTAAAGACAAGATGATGGGAGGACCGGAGGAGAACAGTAAAACAGTATGATTGTGTTACAATGGAGTATGAACAGTTAGATCAAGGAACTTTTAAGCTTAGCTCAGAGCCTCTTAGTAATAGTCAGAGCAAGATGTTCTGTTTCAGCAGGATAGAACACAAAAACATTGAGGATGTTATTGGATAACGTCTAGAGCTTTTACTTTCGTCATGCACTTACAGGTAGGGTACCTGAGTTCATCATAATAGAGGCAGGCATATTGTTCCTGCAGTTACATAGGTGTCACCTGCAGGTTATGTTGGTATTACTTATGATCGTATGGTATTTGATCACTGGCGCTGGGTCTAAGTTCTTAAGAATGCAGCATGATCTACACATCTACCCTATCTTGAGAAGAAGTGAAGGGCAGCATACATGAAATGGGAATTATTTTTTGTAATCTACTGGCGCCACCTGAGGATCTATAAGCAGGTGGTGGCATGTAGTTTGGCCATGGTAAATTTTGGAAGCTGTCTGTTTGACATTATGAATTTATAGTTAATGGTCCCAGTACTTGAAGATAAATACTTCGTATTTTGTTGTGAGAGAAGCTTCATCTTTCTTACCATAATTGATTTTGTAAACCAGGAGATAGGTATTTAACTTTAACTAATTGAGATATAACACATTATACTAAACGATGCACGACTCTGGAGGAGAGATTTAGTCTACCTGCTCACGTAGTTTTTCCATAGATTCTAGCATGAGCTGAGTCTGGTAAGAACAACAAAAGATAGTATTAGTAACTTGCAGACAACCGTTACTACTATTCTGAGCTTCTTCCTGCTGCAAAGCCACATTTGTAAAATCTTGAGAAGTTGTACAATATAAATGACTTAAAGGTCAACAAGCCAAGAAATTTTGCAAGGCATGATAAAAGTAAACTTCTGGTATCAGATTTCTTTGTTTAAAGCTTAATGAATAACCATAATAGATAGCACTTCTTGGTTTCTGGATTAAGATTTTGCTGACAGAAGGATCCACGACTCCTCTTTGGCATCTCTCTACCTCATTCATCCTCAGATGTTTAGGAAGGAAAAGGTGAGAATTACCCTGAAACATCACAGAAAGATGAAGCAGAAGAGAGAGATGGAGATGCATCTCTGTTGGTATAATTAAGATAGAAATGAGATCATTTGCTGTAGGTACACTTAGGATTTATTGAACCCAGAGAAAATGGTCCAGAAACTTCCCTGCTTAAACATTAGTATTTAATTCTCATGAAACCAAGACATTTTCAGCAAAGACGCATGTAAAATGCAGAGCGCAATATATACTTGAGTACTCTACAACAAGTTGTTGGTATCTTGTGCAGAGTGAGCGTATTCTACATCTACAATCAGAATAGAGGGAGCTTGATTTGAACACAAAGTAATATCTGTATTTTGAACACCAGTTTTCAGACATTGAAACTCCTTATAATATGGAAAGCCTCAGTCCCCTAACCAGCCAAATCATAGCTCCCTAGACCAAGTGTTAACCTTTCTTATGAAGAGAGAATAGAGACAACAAAGGCAGAGGAATACCTTTTGTGTTCTGGTTTGTATGAGGGCATCAGTTAGCTGCTTTTCCAGCAGCATAAAGTCTTCCAGACTAAGGTTATCCGCATCTGGGCCTTCAAGATATCTGTAAGACAATTGAAGATTACATAAGTAGAAGAGAGATCTTTAAAGTTAGTAGAGAATTGAGTACTTGCCTTTCAACTGTTTTTACTAGCTCAATGCATGTTTGCATTTCTGTACAACTAGAAGGCGAATTCTGCTGTAAAGACAAGAAAATGTAACATTAAGGGTATGATATTCAACATAAATAGTTCGAAAACTACCAGACAAAGGGAAGGACAAAACATCAGCTATAGGATAGTAAAATAGTCTAATACAGGAAGGAAATCCATCCTATGCTCAGGACAAACTCTAACCATAATCACCCTAAACTGCAACATAAATCCCTTCTTCTGGCAAGTTGGCTAATGAGGTATTGATGTTAGGGTGAGAAAAAAGTACCTAAAACTTAATAGAACACAAAGAACGATCCATGTCCAACCAAAATGATGAGGATTGACAGACTGTCCAAAGTAGCTAGTTTAAGCTATTGTAAACAGAACACAATATCAAGAAATGTAGCAAGCGGAAACCTGTTTGACAGACTGCAGAAAGCGAAGGGAACATGGAAGCATATTTAAGAAAAATAATGACTTTCCATATGACATGGATTTAACTTTTCTCATTGTAAACTCATCTTAGTTGCACCAAGTATGGGTCACCAAAGTGATTCTGCTACTGATTTACCATGCACATCAGTCATCAAGGGTTCAGCTTCATGCAAAACTCATTATTTGAAATTTGTTTCACTAGCGTATCATTTCAGTGGAGTCTTTAGGATTCATTCACACCAGTATAACCATTTTGGCTAGCTGTAGGAGAAAATGCTGAGTGAAGAACGCAAGGGAATAGATTACATAATGTTTACCTCTGTTTCTTCGACTGCTGAAGTTTTCCCATCTGTTGCAGCGGAATCTTGGTAGCGCTCAAGAACCTGAGCCAAGCTGTTTAAGAAAGAAAACATGTCTCAAATCAGTATGAGAGTTGAAAATCAAACACCATAAGCAACCATATAGGGTAAACCCTGATTTCTAAACCAAATGCTAGTGCCGGAGGTCATCAAATGAACATGACAATATGACATAGAGGTAGTATTTGACCAAACAAAGAACAAAACTTGACAAAACTAAATAGGCCAACAAGAAGCAGAGACGTCAAAATCAGAAAAATTGTTGATATTATACAACACTATTATGCACATCAACTCTATTTGCAGAGCTAGTGCGAATAGAGGCTAAAAACAAAAAATCAATCTTTTAAGAATGTTCAAAAGGAACTTATTCATTGAGGTTGGACAATCAGTTGTAGAACAATGGGATTATAGGTTGAGGAAGTTGAGCTTAGAAATTGAACTTGGAACCTTAAACTACAACAAAGCATAAGTGCCAAAATAGTTTGTAGTCGGTTTAACATGAAGAGGAATCGCAAAAGTCATGTGCAAACTCTCTTCATTCTTCTTAAACCTCATATCTCCTCCAACAACTCTTGTCCAAATTTGCTTAGGTCTTTCTCTACCTCTCCTCCATCCTGTTGCCCCTCTTCTAACTTCCTTATTAGTTCATTACTCAGACTCCATTTTATATATCCAAACCTTTAATCAATCTCCCTTATGTGTCCAAACCATCTCCTGGTTTTTCCTCATCTTATTCTCAATAAAACCAATCCCCTATCTTCTTCCTAATAATATCATTCCCTATTCTATCCTTTCTTGTATGCCTACACATCCAAAGAGGCATACACATCTCTTCCACAGTCATCTTATGGAGATGACAATACTCTAGAGCCCAACAATCAGTTCTATAGTCATCTCTCGCCTACTAGTATTTTTCATTTTGATTTATTGGGCATGGCCGAACACTAAAAGCTCCTTTCCACTTCAATCGTTCAATTCACCATATTTGTGAATAATAGGTCCTAAATACCAAGAGAAATCGAAACATTAAACCCTCCATCCATTCAAGATTGTCGTATTGGTCCTTGTCCCACTTAATTTACACTCCATATATTATGTCTTACTTCTACTCATAAAACCATGTGATCTCAACATCCTTCGCCGCAATTCCAACGAATCAATTTCTACTCCTTTCATCTCATCAATCAACACAATATCATTAATAAACATCACGCACTAAGGAATGTCATCTTGAATTAAACTTGTCAATACGTCCATAACTATGGTAAAAAAGGAGAGTGATAAGTGTAGAACCTAGATAAACACCAGGGGAAACCACCTTATGGCTAACAAATAAAACAAGCATAGATGATATTTACAAAAGCCTCCATAAAATTAGGCACAGGATGATTGATAAGACAAGGTGCATTAAATGACATGTTTTGAATTGACCATCCTAATTACACCTATATATGTCTCTAATGATTGGACTAGCTTTAACTTCCAAAGTGTAACTAGAAACTTTATTGGGGAAAGGCAACTAAGTCACTAGAATATATGATTCTAGTAGCAAAAGAAAAGATATCAAATGCATTGTAAAAAGTGATAATCAATATGAATATGCAAGCATTTTTCTTTGGTTTCTTTGTATCATTGACTTCCTCTTAATGAATATAAAGTAAGTGGAAGCAACTCAACGCCAATGCCATGTATTGGATCAAATGCACTAATAATGAGGATCTTCTCATTATTTTGATATTCTGATCCCAATTTTAAGATGATTGTTTTGAGTAAAGGACTTCTTACTACCAATGCAAAAGCAAGTTTATTATTGAACTCATGATTCACAATTATTTGGAGAATTCCCTTACTATTATCTCCAACACTAGACTATACCCTTCTACACTATACCATTATAGATTGTACCCTTCAGGAATAGGCATAGGAAACACAAGTTCTCTTGTTCTCCATTATATATGCATTGCCAAAGATTGGATCGAGGTGTTCCTAAAAAGTAAATTTCGAATGCTAATATCTTTTCTTCCTTGTTGCTTCAAGCATTTCACATGATTTTAGCATTTCACATGTTTTTATCCCTACACAATATTCCATTTACCTAATGTTTAGTTTTTGCACCCCCTCTTTTTTTCCCCTTCCTTTTGAAGCCTAATTACTTCCATCATCAACTGATTTGTTGCCTTTGCTTTCCTAATCCATTTAATATGCGTAGTTTTCTTTTCTTGGTGATACTTTCGCCTTGACTTCTTATCATGTTAAGCTTGTACAAGAACATGTTACTCTTTCTAGATTAAGGCCATACTCTTAACTAGTCATATGAATTTATTTCTCAAGTGCTCACTATTTTACTCAACATGAGCAATGTGATAATATCTTCAATATTAACTAGTTTGGTTTTACTTAATTACAATATAGGTGCACGTTTCACCTATAGGAACACATGGACAACACCAAGCAAGGGTGCAAGTCAAAGGTTGAGCTTGCTGGGGTGACTAGTCTTTGTATCCAAACTTAGTAGACCCTCTAATGCCTCACTCACCATAGTGCTCATAATGTTTGTTTAGTGTTTCACACTATCTCATAAGCTTCACTATACGCCCTTTAAGGCAAGTTATTATCAATCTAATAGCATGCTTCTTATCAGAAACATAAGGTTTATCTTATAATTCACTACTTGGTTGACATAGTTAGGGTGGCTTGGTAAGTATCATCCTCGTGCACATAGCCCTTGTAGGTGTATACTTAATGTTTAGGGAGACTAGCCTAAACTTTTCATTCTTTCAATCCCTTTATGCTTTATGTACTAAGAAGATTTAATATTTTAACCATTCTTAGTTGACTAAGTAACCCACTATAGTCTATGGAAATTGAAATGTGTTTTCAAAAAATAAAACTTTATAAAAAGAGAAATTTGAGGACTTACATATTTTTTGGATAACAAGTTTGAAGGGAAAGGGAGGGGAGAGAAATAGGAGGAAGGGAAGGGGAGAGAAAGCAGTTGATCCTGATGGTATACCAGTGGAGGTGTGGAGATGTTTGGGTAAGGTGGGTATTGATTGGCTAACAGATTTGTTTAACAAGGTCTGGAAGACTTCGAGGATCCCACAAGATTAGCGAAAGAGCACTATGGTCCTAGCTTACAAGAACAAAGGAGACACCCAAGATTGTTCTAACTATCGAGGGATCAAGCTTATGAGTCACACTATGAAGTTGTGGGAGAGGGTGATAGAACATAGGTTGAGGGCATGCACAAGCACCTCTGAAGCCAATTTGGTTTTATGCCTGGGAGGTCCACTATAGAAGCAATTCATTTGTTAAGGCAAATGATGAAGTTTTATAGGGCACGGAAGAAGGACCTCCATATGGTTTTCATTGACCTAGAGATAGCTTATGACAAAGTTCCAAGAGATGCACTTTGGTGGGCAATGATGAAGAAAGGTATACCACGAAGGTATATTGACCCAAGGATATGCATGTATCGGGAGGTGTCCACAAGTGTTAGGACTTGTGGTGGGTTGACTAAAGACTTTCCTATAACAATCGGGTTGCACTAAGGATCGGCGTTAAGCCCTTTTCTTTTTACAGTAGTTATGGATGAAGTAACAAGGTCAATCCAAGATGAGGTACCATGGTGCATGTTATTTGCGGATGATATCATATTGGTGGATGAAATTAAAAAGGGGGTTAATGCTAAATTAGAGCAATGGAGACAAAGGTTGGAGTCTAGAAGTTTAAGCTAAGTCGGACTAAGACGGAATATATGGAATGCCGCTTTGGGACTCAAAGGGGGGTAAGTAATGCAGTGGTGAGGTTGGACGGAAAAGCCTTAGATATGGGGGAATGTTTTAAATATGTCAGGTCATTTATCCAAAAGAATGGTGATATTGACCAAGATGTGACACATAGGATTAAATCTGGGTGGCTTAAATGGAGAGCAGCCACGGGAGTGTTACGTGACAAAAATATCCCATTAAAGTTTAAGGGGAAATTCTACAGGATTGTCGTGTTGCTCTACGGTACAGAATGTTGGGCTTACAAGAAGGAGCACATTAAAAAATTAGGAGTTACGGAGATGCGGATGTTGAGATGGATGTGCGAGAACACTCTAAGGGATAGAATCAAAAATGAAGTAATACGTCGCAAAGTTTGGGTTGCAGACATAGCAAGCAAATTAAGGGAGAATCGTTTGCGTTGGTTCGGACATGTGAGACGGAGACCTGAGGGAGCCCCAGTACGACGAGTGGAAGGGTGGGATCATGAAAATCTCAAACGAAGTACGGGAAGACCGAAAATGACTTGGTGGGAAGGGGTTAAGAAGGATATTGCTTTTAGATTTACAAGAGAATGAGGTTCTCGATTGCAGGGGATGGAGGAGGAAAATTTATGTGGATGACCACATGGAATGATTAATTTTGGTTCATGTAGCTGACCCCAATTTTTTGGAATTTAGGTTGTGATTGATTGGAGGGGAGAGAAAGAGGGGGGGGGGGGGGGAAGGAAGTTCCATTTTCCTTCCAAATCTCTCCAGTGGAGGAGGAATAGTGCTTATTAAAGGAGGATGGGAGTAATAGACTGGATTATCAGGTTGTAAAGCGATGTAATTAATTAGATAGAAGCTGATAATTCAGCTTGAAACTCAAGATGTATTGCACAAAAGTTGTTGATTATAAATGTATGACTTTAGGCCATAACTCTCTTGGGTAGCTTTAGGCTTCTACTCTCCTCTCAAGTGTTTAACTTTCAAATTTCTAGATGATTTTCCTACAATACATCTTTCAAGCTAATTACTAAGATTGTAACATTAACTTCCTAATTTGCATACAAAAGAGAATAAAGTAACTTGGTCTCCTTCCATGACTAAGAATTGTTTGATGTTACTTCCAATGACTTGTTTGTTTCCTCATCAATCCTTTTGGCTTCTTCTTCTTGATTCCTTTCTTGGTTGATGTGGAACATGGAAGAGGAAGGGTTGACCTTCTGACCTTCAGCTTGGGCTTTCCCTTTTCGGTGGTACACTAGAATAGGCTTCGTGACAATACTCCCCCTCTGAAGATCCACCTTGTCCTCAAGGTGGAAGGATGGAAAACGTTGCGCTAGAGCCTCGCCATCCTCCCACGTAGCCTCAAACTCCGGCAGCCCCTTCCACTGAACCAAGACCTCAAAGGCTTCTGGGCCCCGCTGTGGTGTTCTCCGAACATCAACAATATTCTCTGGCTCCACCACTAACTCCAAGTCTGCAGTCAATTGATCTGGAATAGATGGGTGAGCAGGACTAGCTCCAATGGCCCTCTTCAATTGGGACACATGAAATACGTTATGAATCTTACACGTGGGTGGAAGCGCGAGTTTGTACGCCACCTTGCCTATTCGTTCCAACACCGCGAACGGCCCATAAAATCGCGGTGCTAGCTTCTTGTGGGGACGCCTTGCAAGGGACTTTTGACGGTAAGGTTGCAACTTTAAGTATACGGTGTCCCCAACTGCGAATTCCTCTTGATGCCTCTTTCTATTGGCGTTGACCTTCATCACCTGTTGGGCCCGCAATAAACTGGCCTTTCATTCATCCAGTATGAATTCTCGCTCCTGTAATCGCGCCTCTAATTCATCCACAACCGTCTGTCCAGTTCCAATGCGCAGTAAGCGAGGGGGGGTCCCCTCCATAAACAACCTTAAATGGGGAGCGGAGTGGGTGGAAGTGTTGTAGGAGTACTCTTCTCAAGGCAGCCACTTCGCCCACGTCTTCGGCTGGTTGGTGATAAAGCAACGGAGGTACGTCTCAAGCCCCTTATTAACGATTTCAGTCTGTCCGTCAGTTTGGGGGTGATAAGCAGTGCTGCGTCTTAATTGGGTACCTTGTAGTCTAAATAACTCGCTTGAAAAAATACTCATGAAGATTCTATCCCGGTCCGACACAATGGAGGAGGGAAATCCGTGCAGACGGACCACTTCTTTTGTAAAGGCATCCGCCACTTTGAGGGTCGTGTAAGGGTGTCTTAGCCCAATAAAGTGTGCATACTTAGACAACCGATCCACCACGACCAAAATCGAGTTCACCTCTTAAGACAATGGTAGTCCTTCCACGAAATCCATGGATATATCTTCCCATATCGCCGTGGGAATTGGTAGCGGTTGAAGGAGGCCGACGGGAAGTTGTTGGGAGGCTTTGTTCCTCTGACACGTGTCACATTGCCGCACGTAGTCCCCCATGTGCTTGCGCATTCCCGGCCAAAACCACTCCGACACCAACCGGAGATAGGTTTTGAGCTCCCCATCATGTCCTCCAATGGGAGAATCGTGATATTCTTTCAGAAGGAAGGAGATGAATTTGGATGATTTTGGCAGTACAATCCTTCCCTTGAACATTACTCTGGAACCTTCTATTGTAAAACCATTGGGCCCTTTGACTTGGGCCTGTTATTTGTTGCTTGAGTCCCTTCAACCACTAATCCTCTTGTAGTTCCTTATCTAATTTGGACCAGTCAATTTCTTGAGTGTGAATCATGGCATTAAATTGGACTCGTGCTTGATCCCGACATGATAATGCGTCCGCTACCCAATTGGAAGCCCCCGGTCTATATTGCACTTCGAAATCGAATCCTACTAACTTCCTCATCCACTTGTGATATTCACCCCCCACCTCCCTTTGTTGAGTGATGTACCTAAGGCTTTGTTGATCGGTTTGAACCACAAAATGTCGGCCTAGCAAGTAATGTTTCCATCTAATAATGGCTAGACATATAGCCATGAGCTCCTTTTTATATATTGACTTGGATCGTGCCCGAACCCCCAATAATTTACTGTAGTAAGCCACGGGCCTCCCACCTTGTAAAAGAATGGCACCCAAACCGAAACCCGAGGCGTCGGTTTCCACCATGAACTCTTTACAAAAATCCGGCATAGTGAGCACCGGTGCGGAAGTCATTACCCATTTGAGGGAAAGAAAGGCTTGGGTCGCCTCTTCGGACCACCCATAAGCGTCTTTTTTCAGTTGGCCCGTTAATGGGCCCGCAATTCGGGCATAGTGGGCCACAAATTTGTGATAGTAGCCCGTAAGGCCAAGGAACCCTCTCAACTCCTTCAATTTCTTGGGATAAGGCCACTCCACCATTACGTTGACCTTTTCTCCATCCATAGCCACTCCATGTTGAGAGATGACATGCCCCAAATACGAAACTTCCGATTTTCCGAACTCACACTTCTTGTAGTTTGCATACAACACATTTTGCCTTAGTTTCTCTAGCACTTCTCTCAAATGCTCAATGTGCTCCTCCTTGCTCCTACTATATATCAAAATATCATCAAAGAAAACCAACACGAACTTCCGTAGACATGGTCGAAAAACGTCATTCATTAGGGATTGGAAGGTAGCCGGGGCGTTGGTGAGCCCAAAAGGCATGACTAAAAACTCGTAGTGCCCCTCATGAGTTCTGAAGGCGGTTTTGGGGATATCGTCATCCGCCTTCACCCGTATTTGATGGTAACCTGACTTTAAATCAAGCTTCGAAAATATGTTTGCACTTGGTAGCTCATCCAATAACTCGTCGATTATCGGAATGAGGTATTTATCCGGCACCGTCTCCTTGTTTAAGGCACGATAGTCTACGTAAAACCGCCATGAACCATTTTCTTTTTGACCAACAGTATCGGGCTTGAAAAGGGACTCATAGAGGGCCGGATTATTTTGGGCTTCTAACATTTTCGCAATTAGACGCTCGATTTCGTCCTTCTGGGCCTGGGGATAACGATAAGGCCTCACACTAACTGTGTTGCTGCCATTCTTCACGACAATTGCATGTTCATGATTTCTGATGGGGGGAAGCCCACTAGGTGTCTTGAATACTGATTGGTACTCCTCTAACAAGCCCACTAAAAACTCTAGAGGTGGCCCAATTTCCCTTTCCTTTTCTTCAACCTCAATTCTGTTAATCTCCACCCAAAATCCCCCGCCATTCTTGGTCAAGGTTCGTATCATAGCCTTAAGGGAGATGGAAGTTCTCTCGAGCATGGGATCTCCGTTCAAAACCATCGGCGTTCCGGCCACCGCAAAGGTCATTTGGTGTGTCTTCTAATTTGTCGTCACCTCCCCTAACTTTTCCAACCCTTGCACCCCAAATATCAGATTCGCGTTTCCCAAAGCTAGAGGTAAGAAATACACTGTTATTGTTACGCCGCCGTCTAACCGGACCTTTACCCCTTGACACCCTCCTTTCCCCTTAATTGTCTTGTTGTTTCCCAGTTAAACCCCAAACTCTCTTTCTCCCGTGATTGGTAGCTTGGCTTCTTCCACCAATGTGGTGGAGATGAAGTTACGGGTGGCGCCCGGATCCACCCACCACGACCCTATGCCCTCTCACGGTTCCTCTTAGTTTCATGGTCTTGGGATTCGAAATGCCAACCACGGAGCACAATGACACCTCCACTGGTGGCTCACCCTCCTCGTCCCCTTATATAGAATCCTCCTCCCCTTCATCGTCTGCGGTAATGAGGACACTTAATTCCTCGCGCTTGCAGCGGTGGCCCACCCCCCACCGTTCGTCACACCTGAAACATAACCCTTTGGCCCTTCTCTCTTGAAATTCTGCCTCCGTTAGTCTCCTTGTGTCCCCACCCATACGAGTGGACTGGTTTGTGGCCGGTTTAGCCACACTAGCGGAGCCTTGCGACTCTGCTGGCTTGTGAGGTGTTCTATTTGCGGTCCCTTGAGGCGGTAATCTATAGGTCTGAATTAGCCTCGCTCCCCCTCCTTTGAAGGTTGTGGATGGGGTGCTTAAGATCACTGGTCCATTGTTGTACCCCGAGCTAAACCTCCGCGTTTGTCCCACGCGGTTTCTTTCCTCAACTTTTTCGGCCATCTCCATGGCTTGCTTTAAATTATACGGGCGAAGCAGGTGCAACTCAGCTCTAGTTTCCTCTCTTAATTCGTTCACGAACTGTCCCATCATAAGACTCAGGAATATCATCTAGGGGGTAAGCTAGTTCAATGAATTTCCGTCGATATTCCTCCACGATGGTCGTTTGGGAGACCGCGAACTACTGTTCGTGGAGGGTTCTAGCATGGGTGGGGCGGAACTCCTTCAATAATCGTCGACGTAAGTCTTCCCAACTGGAGAAAGGCCTCCTCTTTTGTTCCCACTGAAACCATTTGAGGGTGGTTCCGTCCATCGAAACTAGCGCAACTTCTAACTTCTCCTCTTCGGTTAAATGATGAAAGTCAAAATAGACTTTCGCTCGGAGTACCCAGTTGTCCAGTTCGCTGCCTTCGAAAATGGGCATCTCCATCTTGCGGGGCTTATAACGTCCCCCTCCATCCTATTCTCGCCTTTCATTATGCAGCCCTTTGCGTTCGGGGTGGTTCTGCTCTCTGTTTTCCCTTCCCTCATGCCTTTCTCCCCCTTCAACCAAGACTCGCAATTCGGTCTGAAATTGGGTCAACCGTTGCCTTTCAAGAGTTGCTTGAGCCTCATGGCTCTCGCGAAAGCGTTGAATTCGACTTTCCACCTTGGTTGTGGCTTCTTGCAAGCCTTCTTCTTACTTCTTTACCCCTGTTTCGAACAGAGTCACTAATTGTTCCTGTAAGGTTTAATGGGCTCTCTCAAAGGCTTGGGTTACGGCATCCGTCACCATTCGTCCAATGTTGGAATCTTGGATGTCTATCTTGTCCTCAATAGACGTGAGCTTAGAAGCTACTTCTTTAATTCGTTCCTCAAGAACTTCGATGCGTTGGGTGTTTGAGGATACCATATTACAGTAGGCGGATCGTGTCGCTCTAATACCAAGATGTAATAGACTGGATTTTCAGGTTGTAAAGCGAGATAATTAATTAGATAGAAACTGATAATTCAGCTTGAAACTCAAGATGTATTGCACACAAATGTATGACTTTAGGCCATAACTCTCTTGGGTAGCTTTAGGCTACAACTCTCCTCTCAAGTGTTTAACTTTCAAATTTCTGGATGATTTTCCTACAATACATCTTTCGAGCTAATTACTAAGATTGTAACATTAACTTCCTAATTTGCATACAAAAGAGAATAAAGTAACTTGGTCTCCTTCCATGACTAAGAATTGTTTGATGTTACTTCCAATGACTTGTTTGTTTCCTCATCAATCCTTTTGGCTTCTTCTTCTTGATTCCTTTCTTGGTTGATGTGGAACATGGAAGAGGAAGGGTTAACCCTCTGACCTTCAGCTTGGGCTTTCCCTTTTCGGTGGTACACTAGAATAAGCTTCGTGACAATTTTGTAGCACTTTAACTTGTTTTAATGTTGTAGACTAATCATTGTAGATCACAATTATAACATAACTCCTCCTTCGTTCGCTAACAAAACAAAGAACATTGTGTTTCTTTTACAAGATACTGTATGGAAGCATTAATAATAACAATGAATGGCGCAACAAAAAGAATATATGCAAAGATCAAAATTTATATAGAACAACAAAGAAAAAATTGTTTGGCTAACTAAATCTTGTTTCATGGTGAATCTTTGGCAGATAAAACTTGTGTACTGGATGTAAGGTTTATTTACTTTTTTTTTCTGTTGTAATTTTTGTAATCTTTTTGAAAGTGTATTTAGTGTCTTAGTACATGTTTAAGGCACTTATGTCCATGTACCATTTCAACATCCTTTTCATTTCTAGCGGTTATTTTACGTATTATTCCTCTTTAATGCTACAATGCACCATGTCTACCTATGAATTTAACACCTCCTAGATCGTATCTTTTAACAACTTTTGCACCCACATCTACAGCCTTAAATGTGTCTATTCTCTAACACTTATTTTTTTTTTTTTTTTTGGAGAGGAAGGGCTGGAGAGGAGAGAATCAGAACAAGTCTCCTAATTGAATTGCAACACAAGGAATTGTATCATTGCACTAAGGATTTAACTAAGGGAATAATATATGTTTTTATTTCCTCCGATCAATTTTCCTTGCAATAAGACTATCCATGGCCATTTACGGGAATATAGGAAGTAATAACTGAACTATATAGCCAAATATTTAGTTTTCCAAACCCTTGCGGGATTGGGCCCAAGACTTAAAAGAGTTCCAAATCTATTGATGGCATCTCCATATTCCCATGGCAATAAAAATGATTGATTCCATGCTTGTGAGGTGCATCTCGTTATCAAAGTCTATTGTCCTATTATTTCAATTTTAGGTTATTGTAAAACTTCTTAAGGGTTGATTTTCATCCTTTTAAAGATGACATTATCCCTTTGAGTTATTTAGCCTATACCATCTTTAGGAGACCTACCTATGTTTTCCCATCTCTAATATTCACTACTCCGTAGTTAGTTATTATACTTAAACATATAATCAGTAACCCCAAATCAGACAGTTGGTAACCCCAAACGCATATATCAGTAACCCCAAAACTAACAGTTGGTAACTCCAATTCAATATTTTGAACCATTAAAAATTTAGTATTATTAAACTATATCAATAGGTCTCTGTTGGTAGAGAATCAAAAAACATGAATTTTGATATTTTTATTTTAATTTTTAAAATTGTAAATTTTTGTAATATATACATTTGAAAAAAAATTGTGATTTTTTTTCTCTCTCCGGTTGTTATTGGATGAGAAATATTGTTATTGAAAAAAAAACAATAAAGAAATGAAAGCTGACTATTTTTATTTGTAATGTCCGACTAATGACTTATTGAGCACGTTATACCGTCAATTGCCGTGTGGCAAGCCCCACAAGAATTAGACTCAATTCTATTAGCTTTTTTTTATGATCATTTTGTATTTTGATTCAAATTACAACATTATCCTTATATTAATAGATTTATTATTCGTATATGCATTTGATGTTTCTGTAAATGCAAAATTTTTTTAGGATAAACAATATGGATTGATATTCAATAGATATAAGGTTTATTCAATTCTATTCACCTTATTTTTACTTATTTGAATTTATTATTTGTGTATATTTATCAGTGTTGAACTTATTTTTTGCTAAAAATAAGTAAAAATAAGGTGGAGCTATATAAAGCACTTTAATCAGTACTTTGGAGTAACTTATTTTAATCTATATTTTATTGTATGATGATCCATTAAAGTGGTAAAAAATGTTAAGAAAATAAAAATAACTAGTAATTGCTACATTTCTATTGAAATTACAAATTACTTGCTACATTTCTTATTTTGGTAAGTGGGATTCACATATATCTTTATCTTATTGTCCTCATTATTATCATTTTACACTTATTTAATTTTAATTTATCCTTTTAAGTACTACTTAACTAATATTTAATCTGATTTTACCTTTGTAATACATAAATAGACAAGTGATTTCCTCATTAAAAACAATATCCATAAAACTTTATTTCATCTTATGTAGAAAGTAAATTGCGACTGAGGGAGCAAGAAGATAAGCACAGACTTTGAAAATAGTGACCTTAACAATACTACTCATTTAATAAAAGGAGAAATTATTAGACTGCCAAAAACCAATCAATCAAGTAAATAAAAAGTACTCACTACTCCCCAAATCATTAGGATAACGTAAGTAATTACGTATGTTGTTTATGTGTTACTTAAATCACAAGAATTAATCCTCTAAACTAATCAAAATTCTAAACTAATCCTCCAAATCTCTCAGAGTCTCTTCTAAACCATGACAAAACCAAACAAAATGCCGAAAAGGTAAAAAAAAAATAATAATAATTAATTTGTCATAAATAATTGCTTTCTGTCCCTATTTCACTATTTGAGCTAAAAACGGAAAGTTTCCACTACTTGGTAATACTAAAAATGTTATATTACTATTTATAGAAAGACTTTCTATTAATCACTTGATAAAATTATATATTACTCACTTAATTATACCATAAAATAATACCCACATAAAAAATCAAAATTCCTAATTTGCTTAATTTAAATTTTTCTTAAGTTGCAAGGAATTTTATACATGAAATTAAACACGAATTTCGAAGGCATAAACTAAAAATCGAACATTGCACTTGTCATATTTGAGCTTCAAAAAAAAAAAAAAAAAAAAAAAAAAAAAAAAAAAATTANATGAAATTAAACACGAATTTCGAAGGCATAAACTAAAAATCGAACATTGCACTTGTCATATTTGAGCTTCAAAAAAAAAAAAAAAAAATAGAAGCAAAACAATGAATTCAAACAGTTAAACTAAAAATTGTACGGAAAATTCTAAAATGAAATAAAAGAATAAGTAGTGTAATATTGAGAAGCAAACCTTGAAGAAGAAGATGAGCCATTGAAGAATTCATAGAGACGACCACGATTAGAGAAGACAAGAAGAGCAACATCAACATCACAAAGCACTGATAATTCACGCGCTTTTTTAATTAATCCTGAACGACGCTTTGAAAACGTCACTTGACGACTGCTTTTATCGTCGATTCTTTTCATCTCTATCTTCCTTCTTCCCATCCTTATCTTTCTCTCTCCTCTATTCTCTCTCTCCTCTTCTTATTTTATATTGTAATTGCACATCATATTTCAATTCTATTATAATAATCAAATGATTATAATAATCAAATTATAGTAGTATTAAATAAATGTTTTAATTTTGTTTATATATATATATATATTCCGTTTTATCAGGATGAAAATAAAAAAAATAAAAATGGTAGTGAGTGAGTGAAAACAGAGAGATAGAAAACTAACGATAGTTTGGAAATATTATTGGTCCAATTTGAAGACAATATTTTTTTGATTGGTTGAATTTTTTTTACTAGGTCTTTTTATACGCTAGAGTGGCTGAACTAAAGTGGACTTAAGACGTTTACTCCCCTTGGGACCCACACTCCCAACTCCTTTTTAGGTGTGTTCTGCAAAACTAATTGTAGTTGTTGGTTGTCAGCTTTTGAATTGCTTTCGGTCTTTGAGTTATTGTGAGCTGTCAAGTTGTAGTTATTGAAGTTTAGTTGTCGAGATAGCTGTCAATAATAGGAGTGTTTGGCAAAACTAGTGTTTGGAACTATAAAAATAAAATAATTATTTGCCAAAAAGATAAATAAATAAATACCAAGTTAAAATAAATAAAAATAATAATTAATTACCAAAAGGTAAAATAAAATCTCAAGTTGAACGCTACTTTTTTTCTTTTCAGAAAGCTATTTTTTTTTTAGATTTTCATAAAAACTAGTTCAAAAGCTGTTTATTTCCAAAAGCTACTCCAAAAGCTAAACACTGATAGTTTTTTAGGATAGCTTTTTGACTTGGTCCAAAAGCTAAAAGCTAACCAAAAGCTCTTGCCGAATACACCTCTAGTACGGAGCATCCAGGAAATGGTGTTGAATTATTTTATTTTTTACCTATTCATCGTCCATAAATTAATTGCAAAATAGAGATAAACTATAAAGTACAAATGGGGCCTTTGATACGATGGATGTGATAAAGAGGGATAAAATGAAAAATAGAGATAAAGAATTGGTTTGTGGGATAAGAGCATCCACAATGCTCGACACTCCAAATTTTCTTTTTCTCTTCTTCTCCTTTTGACACATTATACTCTACTAACTTTTTAATTTACCTTACTCAATTTCAAGTCCTCTATGCAATGTTCAGCTTACCCCAAAACTTTCTTTTTTAAAAGTTTAAAAAAAATGAGTTTTTTTTTTTTTTATTTTAGCAAAAAATATGACGAATTATAGAGGATTTAAAAATAAAGTTAGTGGCGTAATCATTTTTATTTTTTTTAGTTGTGTATAATTAAAAAAAATTAGTTAGCAAAACTTTACAAAAAAAAAAATGACACTTATTGATTTTTGATTAGTTCAAACAACTTGGTAAGGTTACTATCTAACCTACCCTACCAAAAATAGGGACACTATCCGCAATGGATTGAGTAGTCAAAAATGAAAAATGTAACTTAAATGCATATGAGTAACCCGATTGCTAGTGCACTAATGATTAAATAAATATTATCCCAATTTTGGTGCACAAAAGGAATAAAAATGGGATAAGTGCTAAAAAGATTAAATTATTCTTATAAACTCTTTGTATTCATTAGGGGTAAAATGGTACATTTACATCTAACCCCTATTCCCAATCCTTATAGAGTATAGATTTTGAAGGGTAACTCATATTTTTCATCTCTATCTTTCAAAACAAACATTACTTTTCCCTTATCCCTCATTCTATATCTTTATCTCTCCCTATTTATCCCACAAAGCAAACACCCTAGAGTGTAAATGGGTAGAGAAGTAGAAGATAAAGGTGGACACTGTATTGTGCCATGCCGCTGTGGGCTGCGCCGGAGTAGGCCGGAGAGTGTGTCGTGTCGTGCTGTGCCAAGGGGAAGGTGGATCGTGTCATGTAGTGCCACCTCACGTGCCACCTATTATTTTTTTCTTTACAAAAATCGTTTTTTATTAATTAATTAAAAAAAAAATCAATTTGCTATGATTGAATAATTTTATTATATATTATATATTAACATTATTGTATATAATGAATTTAAATATTTACTACTTATATAAATATAATTTTTTTTCATTTTATTATATTTAAAAAGTCGTGCCACCCGTCATGCCGGTGCCGATTTGTTAGAGATAATATCAGAAAATATATGTGTGATATATTTTCCCTAGATATAATTAGGAGAATAATATAATTTAGGTTTATTTATGTTAAGATATTTATTCGTTAATGGTAGCATATATCTTTTAGGTTTTAGTAGTATATATTTTAGGAAGATTGTTTCCTATCTTATGTTACCTAGGTTTTGTATAAATATTCAACCTATTGATGAATAATAATCAAGCCATCATTAAGCCATATCAAATTTGTCATGGTATCAAGAGCAGGTTTGATCTTGGGATCATTCACAAAAATTTCTTCCCCTGCCAGTGGTTTAAAAAAAAAAAATTAAACCCACCGGTGGGATGAGCCATTAGTATAGATTATATATTTTTTTTATATTTTTTTTAAAAAAAAAACTTTATATCTTTGAGGAAGTTTAGGAGTATTTTTTTAAGGAATATGGGAATTATGTTGAAGCCTTGATGATTATACATGGCTTTTGTCATGGTTGGAATTATAGATACGATTGTTTGGTCCTAATTATAATTGTTTGTGCTATAGGTCCGAAAAGACTAGCTTGTTTAAAAAAAATCGGCTTTCTTGTGTCGTGAGACAAGATGTTTCGGCTCTCCTTGTGTCGTGAGACAGGGAATGATATTGGTTCCCCTTGTTCCGTGAGACAAGGGTTATATTATGAGACAAGGGTCGATGGTTCTTGTACCGAAGATTTGAGCATGAGTTTGCTCCGAACACTCAATGAATTTGAGCTTGGTTTTGCTCTGAAAAACTAAAATTGAATTTGAGTTTGGTTTGCTCTGAAAAACTAATTTGATATATTTGCAGGTTCGAAAAGAATGACGTCCCTGTTTAATTGATGGTTGATAGGTCCGAAAAGAATGACGTTCTTATCATCATTGAAGTGATTGTTGATGAGTTCGAAAAGATGAACGTTCTATTATGCAAAAAAAAAAACAAAATGAAGACGACATCACCAGATTGTGTATCTCAACTTCAACAAAGAGAAGAATTTCCAATCGCAACGTTCGTGTTACTGCCGTTACGATTGCGGGAGGGTGTTAGAGATAATATCGGAAAATATATGTGTGATATATTTTCCCTAGATATAATTAGGAGAATAATATAATTTAGGTTTATTTATGTTAAGATATTTATTAGTTTATGGTAGCATATATCTTTTAGGTTTTAGTAGTATATCTTTTAGGAAAATTGTTTCCTATCTTATGTTACCTAGGTTTTGTATAAATACTCAACCTATTGATCATGAATAATAATCAAGCCATCATTAAGCCATATCAAATTTGTCACGATTGATTAATTTTATCTTTGTTCACGGCAAGGCCCACGACCCGTTCTTCGTTTCTCATGCCGTGTCGGGCCGCAGGTGAGCTCATGTTGGGCGGGGACATTATCGTGCTAGCTCGGGCCATGTCCACCTTTAGTAGAAGATAGAAATTAAGAACGTATGTAATTTACTATTTTTACAGTACTTATTGAATAAATTAAGATAATTCAGATCCGCAACAAGTACTAATAAGTGCAAATAACTACCAATAAGTTCAAATAAGTACCAATAATTAAGTACCAGAATGCAAAAAAAAAAAAAAGGTGTCAATAAGTACCAATAAGTTCATGTAAGTTAAGACAAGTATCAATAAATTCAGATAAGTTAAGATAAATTCTAGATAAGTTAAAATAAATTCTGATAAGTAAAAAAAAGTTGAATAGAACAGACCCTATATAATGATTCATGTTATTGTGCACGCAATGAGTAGTGTTTAGTGAGTACAAATTAGTATTCTGGTAATCCGGTGAGTAGAGCACATAGTAATGTACCAACATTTGATATTTTCATAAACAATTTGGACCGAGAGTGAGGGATAGCTAGCACAGTAGGTTCGAGCTCTCCTCTCAATTCTAAGTTATCCGAAGATCGATTCAGGGAGGTTTGAGGAGAGTTTAGAGTTGTGATTGAATACACAAAACTTTAATTTCGATGGTAAGATAGAGGTTTAAAGAGAATTTTTTTTTTTTTTTGGAAAAATTTGGGGTGAAGTGTTTTTTCATTATAATTTTAGAGAGAGAAAAGGTAAATATTTATTTTATCCGCATGTTTAAAGCTAATAAGTTGTTTTGATCATGTCCATAAATGTTTTACATAATATAAATTACAAAACTCTAAATAATCCAATAAATTTTACTAAACAACTTTACACAACAACTATTTCAATCAGTAAATTTAAATGTATAATGATATTTTTTTAATATAAATATTTTTGCTTATTGAGCCTCCTAACAATTGAGTATGTAGCAAAAGTTATACGGAGTATATGATTATAGTTAAGGTGAAAACAATTGGTTATTGTTCTACAGCAAGCACCTATCAGTGCTTGATCATTCCAATGTTGCGCTAACTTCTTTATTTTGTTTAATTTGTGAACTGCTCATGATATATATATATTGTCTAATGATTAATATAAACAACAATGTCTTCTTTATTTAACTTTTTTACTTTAAAACTCCCTACGTCTCTTTTGTGGAATTGATTATCAAGAAACAATGACAATTACCATGACATTAATGGCTACTCGAGAACAAAACAAATACATATTGTAGAAAATGTTGAAATTTCATTAAGACTTCTTAGTAAAAAGTTATGTCCAAGAAGAAGATATAGATATAAAAATGTAAATAAAACGGTCTTATTTGGTAAGACTATTAGGTTGTTAGACAATAAAATATACTAATCATATCAATGGACCTAATAGTTAAAGAAAATCCATAAATAGTTGATGGTTTTACCGTAAGACGGTCTTAGAGACTTGTTAGGATATAGAACAATTTGTAGATGTCTTATGCTCACAAATAATTTATTTTAATTAAATTGGTAAATTAAGTTGAAAAGTATGTATTAAAAAAATAAAGACAACATCAAAAACTCTATACATTGTTTGATTTTATTTTTCACATGATATACCATGGCATCATCCGGGTCAAATAGTTTGAACATTAAAATGGAGATTGCACACAAAGTTTATTTATTTATTGATGTCTAATTGTCTATAATTATAACTATTCATCATATTGACCAATTGACAATTATAAAGGAGGAATAAGATGGAAAGTAGAATAGGGGAGTTTAAACAGTATTATTTATAATGACCATATATATATTTATAGTAAGTTATTCTAAAAACATATACTCCATCCGTTCCTTGAAGATCCTACCAGTTACTATTCATACGCTTCCCAATGCATGTTTATAACGTTTACATATTTAGTTACATATGTATAAAAATTGTAACAATTGAATATTAGTAATGTACTTATTAACACGAATCAAATAAAAACCCACGTGACTATATTTTTTCTTATACATCAATAGTTATTTTCAAGGAACGGATGGAGTACTACAATAACATTGTATAATAGTATCAATTTTGGAATTCTTGCTATTTTTGCCAAGTATCACTATTATTGTAGGGTTAAGCTTTAGAACTTGAAAGATGCTTTGAAGTCGGTAGTCTAGTCCCCCATTATTAAGTGAAAATTATGGCCACAAAAAGAAAGCACTTTGCCAAAAATACAAGAACATTATTTTTATTGACAGAATCACATTTCCATGCAGCTGAGGCATTTTGGTCCCACCTTGTCTTGGGGGCCCAATATGAAAATGATGGACCATCTTATCTCTTATGGGCCGCTTGAAACTAATTAAATAGTGATATATTTTTTTTTTGTTTTATTGGGCCTCAAAATTAGGGCTTGTGTAATGTAACTTTTAAAGTAGTGGAATAGATTGCACATTAAAAAGTTTTGTAAGATTGGTCACGTGCTAAGTTTTTTTGTCCAAACTCCAAATTAGATGTTAGAACAATGGAACCCATCTTCCTACTCAATGTCAATTGTGATGACATATTTTGTTTTCGGATTAATTATTATCAACTTTTATTGATGTATCATTGTCAATGTATAGATTGTTTTCCAATTAATTGTCAAAGTTTACAGAGAGAACCGAAGAATGTTGTTCTCATTTATTAAAGATTTTGTGATGACAAAGAGTCATCAACATAAATTCTCATGTAGTAACAAATAAAGATATTTTTGTAATTTTTATAATGAATATCTTTGTTTATTTTAGTTCACACATTATTCTTCTTGTTGTGCGAAAAGCTTACATATTTGGAACTATTTGGAGTACAATATGGATAAATATATACTTTGTAATTAATAAAATCCATGTATGTAACAAAATAAATACGGAGTAAGGCCATGTGTTTTTGGACAAAATTCAATTCAGTTCAATTCATCTATATTTAGTTCATTTCAGTGCAACTCCATTAAGTTCAGCGCAACTCCATTAAGTTCAGTTCAACTCCATTCTATTCAGTTCAGCTCTTCTCCATTATAGTTATTACTTTACTTCAATTCAATTCAACTCCGTTTAATTCAGTTTAGGGCCTGTTTTCTTCAGCCGAAAACAGCTGCACTAAACTGAACTGAACTGAAAGTTTTTTTTACGAAGGATTAATGAATAGTAAAATAAAAGAAGAACTGAACTGGAACTGAACGAAGTTGAGCTGAGCTGAACTGATTTTAAGCTGAAGTAAACACGCCTAGTTCAACTCTATTCATTCCACTTCAATTCTATACAACTATCTTTTAAGCCAAAAAAACATGACCTAAATTACTCCATATATTATCGACACCTTTTTGAAAATTACATTTCAACTTTTAGCATGCATTGTTTCTAAAACTATAGAAACTTAAAACTAAACCTCAAAAAATATGTGATATATAGATAAAGGTAACAATAAGTTCAGTTCAGCAAAAATAACTTTCAATCCTTACTAAATTGTAAATGATTTCAGCAAAATTAAGTTCAGATAAACAAAAATAAATTGACGAGAATAGAGCCTAAGTATTAAGACTCGAAGAAAAGCTAAGATGAAGCATATGCACTGAATCATGGATTATACAAAGCTGAAATGAATTTTGACAAGAAAAATTAGACCGAATACCAGAATTAGGTCCAACAATTATGTACTTAGAATCCGTTCCATACAAGAAAAAAAAATACTTACATAAAATTAGTGATGTACAAATTAAGTTTGTAAGCACAAAAATATAAAATCAATTGTTCATCAGAATCCTGAGTTCTTCATACACACGCACAAAGTGAATGCATATATATATATATATATGTTGCTGTGAATTATGGCACAGATCACTTAACATTTATGGATTACAACTACGATCAACAACATGTTTAAATCTTATAGAGTTATAAGATACCATTCGAATGCAAAGTCATACTGAAGATTGATGTTCATGTGGTTTATGGTAACCAATTTGGCATGAAATTGTTGGCACCAGCTCCTCCAGCTGCTGCTGCTGCTGCAGCACTTACCGCGTCATGCTGGTAACTGCAATCCACCACAATATTAGCAAGAAAAAGAAACTCAGCTTTTTTAAAAAAAAAAAAAAAAAAATGCAGTTATGGTGTATTCCATTCATAACTTAACTCTAATACTCTTGCGGAGTATTAAAAGTGACTTATACAATAATATACGGATGATGAATAGAACAAGTTATTTAGTGTTTCTCACCAAATGCCAATTCTTAACAAAAATAAAAATCATGAATAGACAATAAAAGGAGTAACGAACACTATACCGACACATAACATCGTGTGTTCTCCTATTCTACTTGCTTCTAGTTTACAATCTCTATATATTAAGAAACCCATATGTTGTTCTTTTATAATGTTCAGAAAAAACTTGAAACAATATACCATATGTACTTGATTTGGTTGGTGGGATAAATCATGTTATTCAATAGAAAATTTTTTTTCTGTTCAAAATTATATTTTAGCTACTTAGAAAATTGTCATATCTTTTGGAATAGTGATAGAGGATAACATTTGAATTTCTGTTGATAAACATCTTATATTAACATGGATGAAATTTTATCGAGAACTATTTATATGTATTTATACGTAGTACTTCGATAAAGGGTTGTTGAATTTGAAACAATTATTTTATATAAGAGGACACGTCACACATGCACATTAATGATTGAATTTGTGCATTAAAAATTGTGTAAAAGATAAGTGTATATATTTGTGAACGAAAGGAGCATAGTAAAAAAAGTGGCATACTTACCCAATTTGTAGTGTTGGTTCACAATCTAAAGGGTGAAAGAAGGCATCATCCTGAGGTTGAGCAGGCTGTCTATCATAACCAACATCATGCATGTTCCATTGCAGCGGAGCTACTTGATTCACTTCAATCAACTGCATCAATGCCATGTAAAACAGTAAATCATTGTTTAACTGCATCGAAGCAATGTAACACTTCTTATTTAGCTCGATTTGCTACATGACTATGTGGATATAATTCCACATACTTAGCTTCAAGCAAGTGACTGCACAATAGTGTTTGCACACGAATTGATCAATGTAGATGTTAGCTAACATCTTTATTAAGCTTTAACTCTGAAGGGCAGTACCAAAACTGGGATTTGAATTCATCCGAGTGCAACTATTCTCCTGCGTGCCCTTCCTAGATCAAAGTAGACCAGTCGAATATCTATTTCTAAGTGCAGTTGCACTCAAATTCATATTTCATATTTATGGCCTAGATTATCTAGCTAGAATTAGAAGTAAAGCCGTGATGTACTTAGCCATTCTTAAGGGTGTTTAAACTATTCTTAAGAGGATAATCTACCTTTTGTTTAAGAGTTCTGTTTGCTTCATTAAGCATATGTTCCTGCAGCAGCAATGACTTTCATTTGAGTAACCAGCCGAATTAATATTTGGTTTGTAACAACATTAGATAACTTACCCTCCTTTGGAGATCAGTGAGCTGATCCACCATGCACTGAGTCTGAAAATAATTAGTCACACCAAAATTCATTATCAATAGTAAATTATTGCCAAAATGAAAGCTAAGTAGCCCCACATATTTAAGCACAAAACTATATAAATTTGAAGTAATAAGCTTCTAATAAAGTACATATGAATCACTAGCTAATTAGCTAGACTCCTCATTACAAGTTAATTACGAGTATCAAAAGCAAATTAAGTTGATTTAGAGCTCACAGTGATTAAGTTGATAGCAAAGTTTTCAACAACATAGTTTCAGGAGTCTTTTGTTTGCAATTTTGCTTAAACATATCATGCAATCTTGGTTTAAGACCACATCTTGGTATCAATGAGATAGTTTTAGGCGCAATTAGTTTCAATACCACATGTTGACATAACAAGAAGACTCCAACTACCTAAACCATATAATCAACATTGATTTGGGTTGGGAAAAAATTGTTTAATTTCAACTTAATTCTTTGATGTCATAGATTCGACTCCTATGTACTGTTTTGGGCAATCAAAGTTTCTTTGATTTTTTTCGTTACACCTCACTTCCAAAGCCAACTTGAATTGTGTTAAGGCTAGTTGATCTAAGGGTGATTCCGACCCTTTTCAGTACCACGAACCAATCATACCCACGACCAAAGATGATGAATATAATAAGAATCTTCGACTTATGCATGCAAACTATAGTCTACTCTATCACATAATCACATACTGATTGGTTTCTTAACATTATCATCAAGTTGAAGTAAAACAATTCTAATAGGCAAGCATATTATTGGTCCAGTAACATACCCTAATCGATCTGATCTGCTTTAGTGACATATCAAGCTGCCTCTCAAGAGATTCGAGTTCCTTGCTGCTTAATGGACCAAGATCCTCGCCCATAAGATTCCTAATGACAATTTGCATCATATTAACTTCGTGCACATAATCAATCACAAATTCCAAATTAAGAACATGCTCAATTGTATATCCATCGATCCATACCTATGTGTCCGCTGCAGTGCCTCATATCGCGCTTTAAGCTTAAGATACTCCTGCTGACTACTTATTTCCTGTATCAGTAACATTCAACTCAAAAATGAGTGAGGTTAATTACAATGTTACATTAAACACAACATTATAAACTGCGATTGTGACATTATGTTTTCTGTATAGCATAATGATTTAGCTTACGAAAGGTAAACATGTAATATGTATAAGCATTTGTTTAGCAATAAAAATATAAGCTCCAGGACATCTCATCAAGGTCAGTCCATCATATCTTTTCGACACTTAATGTCATTATGTCATAAAGCGCTAGATTTTAGTGTTTTACACAAGGACAATTCTTATTATATTAATCCGATAATCATAATACATACAAGTGAGTAATTATAGACTATTTTATTGATTTCTAGAACTAGTACATCCATGCCACAAAAACCAACGACAGATCCGAAAATGTATCGAGGATTTTTTTAAGAGTCGTTGTGTCAAAATGATTCCAAAGAGTTAGCATTCATAACATAAGAAGAGAGATAATCCTTCAACTATAGAAACAAGTCGAAATTAATTGATGGCATGGAAAGTAAACAAGCAACATTTTGATATAAAATTTGTTTGGGTGTTAATTTCAAATTAAATTCATGTAAGTTCTAAAGGCATTTTTCCTTCCTTAAGAGCATATAAATCTGAGGGTAGCATAGAGTATAGTTCTTATGTCAACAAAAGTATGAACATAAGATTTTCGCGCATAACTAACTAACTTACGTACTTACCAGGGCCTCTCTAGTAGAGACAGTGTTGTCTGGAGCACCATAGTTACTCTTTTGGTACCTCTCAAGAGTCTTGAGCATGCTAAAATCCAGAAACATAATTAGTGAGAATTTTGAATTCAACACCCCAATTAACCTTTATCTATTATGAGGACATCTACAAGGTCATTTCATCATCCTTCATGAGACATCTCTAGAAAAGGTCACACTGATCGATCGATCTAAAATCGAGTAGAAATTTACATGAAAAATGATACTCCCTCCGTCCTTTTTTACTTGCTACATACGGACCAAAAAGCTCTCACATATTTTGGTCCAATGTAGCAAGTAAATAAAAACAGAGGGAGTATATGTGTGTAAAAAATGAAGAACGTTTGACCAAAGTTTGAAGTGAACCGATCTTGGCGGTTGTTTAGATAATTAGATGTCACATTACTAGTCTAAAGTACAATATCGATCGATGACCCTTAACTTGAAGCAAAGGGAGCATTTAATGTGTTATGATGCAAAAAGTCCATAAAATTAGTTATTCTTTGAGCAAACTTGAATAAGAAAGGTGCTCAATCAAAAATTGAACCAAACAAAGTATGATCCAAAGTACATGCATAGAATCACAAGACAAGGCATAAACTCATAAGACAATAACCAAAAGCTAAAGTCAAATCATATTAGCTTATATATCATCTCATGTATAAATTCAAATATGATTAATTGTATTTTGTGTGGATACCAAGAATTACTTCATCCCCAATCGTCACCTTAGATGACAAATCATAAAACCAAAAAATAAATAAATCATAATAGTAATGATAATAATAAAAAATAAAATAAAGAAAAAACACAAATTGACCAAAAAATAATTAGGCAAATTGTTTGGATATAGTAAAAAGTCCACTGATTTTCTAAGTGAAGTTTCAATGGTGCAAGAAATTGTCCAGAAAATTTAAAATTTTTTAGATCTACGATTAAACAAATCTCAGGAAATTGAAACTTAATTGTAAGAAAGCCCTAGGGATTCTACAACTAAAGGATTATGCAGCAATTATAAAAGATAATATTTTGTTTAAAATTCATTAATAAGGTGACCCAAATCCCAAATCATAATAATGAAGTTATTTGACTAGGATCCATCACAATGAAACCCTAATTAAAAATATATAAAAATTATAGATGAAGTTCTCATTATATATATATATTCAATTTCAGAACAAAAAAAAAAAAAAAAAAAAAAAAAANAAGATATAACTAAATTATAAGTTTGGACAACAATTAATTCATAAATAAATAAGTAAAATGAAAACCTAATAAAGAGAGACAAAAAAAGCAAGAAGAAAACCCTGAAGAAGGCTAATAATACCCAGTTTGGTTTAGCACAAAAAATGCAACCTAAAACTGAAAAATTAATGAAGACAATGGTTAGTATAACCAAACAAAGTACAACATAAAATCAATTTAAAAAAACATAGTAACAAATCGATCTAATGTTAAACTAAACCAAACTCCCCCCCAAAAAAAAAAAAAAAAAAAAAAAAAAAAAAAANAAAAAAAAAAAAAAAAAATGCTAAAAACGCTGAAACATTCACCAAAATAGAAACCTAAGACCATATTTCCTTCAAACTCTCAACTTTCTTAAAGATCTTTCAAATTTCAAACAACCCCAAATTAAAAAGAAGCAAACTTTATTAATTTTAAGGGTAAAATATTAAATCTTTATTATTATATTTTATGAATTTATAAAAAAAAAAAAAAAAAATGTAAACTTTATTATTATAATTAATAATAATATTTATATTAAATTACCTAGGAGAACTGCAAAATTCATAGAGTTTGCCACGACTAGAGAAGATGATGAGAGCAACTTCAGCATCACAAAGTACAGAAAGTTCATAAGCTTTCTTCAACAAACCATTTCTTCTCTTTGCAAATGTTACTTGTCTATTGATCTTGTTTTCTATCCTCTTCAATTCTACTCTTCCTCTTCCCATTTTTTTTTTACTTTTTTAATATTTAAATTTTTAAAATAAAAAATTAAATTGATAAGTGTTTGTGTTTTGTTTTTCTCTATCTTACTATAGGAGTACTTGTTGTTTTTGTTATGTTACAATAGCAAAAGGTCTTTTCTTTATTTTACTCAGGAGTTTTATTTGCCTTTTAATTATTAAAAAAATGAAAAAGAAAAAAAAAAAGGAGGAAATTGACAAATTGTTGTTCTTGGGTTTGATTTGATGATAATAGTGTTTGTTAACATAATTAATGAAGCAGGTTTTCTCTCGGTTGTAGGTTAATGACTCAACTCAAGTCCATGTGTGTTAATTGATAAATGAGAGATTATAGGATTATATCTAGTTATATTATTAGAGTCAAATTAAGATAGTTTAGTTAGTCAATTGGTTAGTGTTTTTATTTACAACTTTTACCATAAAGTGTGAGCAGAAATATATTCTGTGTAAATAGCTAGTATGAAACTAAATTGAATATGTGTTTTAATTGATGATCGAACAAGTGAAAAATAAAGAGATAGATGTGAAGTTTACTCCAATCCACAAGTAAGCTAAGGTTGTTATGTGATATATGTACACTATGTACATAGTAATTATATTAAAAAAAGAAAAGTGTTATGTACTCCGATCCAATGAACAAACAAGGTTATTATTTGTATCGATAATATACTAATTAAGCTACCTCAATAATATTTTCGTTACAATAATTTACTTTCCGCACATGTCAAAACATGCATATTTGAATTACATTAATGTTTATATATAGTCCTTCGTTTTTTATTTACTTGCTACATAGTCCCTCAGATCAGATATTTATGTGGAATGATTGAAAGAAAAAGTGATGTATTAAAGAAGAAGATGACAAAAATAAGAGTAAAGTAGGAAGAATATTGGTAAGATGACAAAAATTATTTAAAGATAAAGTTGTAAATATTTATATGGGATCAATTTGAGATTTCGCTTTTGAATATATGTAACAAGTAAAAAAAACACAGGGAGAAATAAAAATTACATATTAATAAACTACACGCGAAGGCAACTCAAATAAGGTCTATACTAATCAATCTACACTTAGATCATAATATATGATCAAAGCAATTAAGATCTATGAGTTGTGCAAAAATCCGAATGTTACAACTAAAATGTTATAGAGGCAGTAAATGAAATGTACTACAGAAGAAGTAACCATTTGAACAAAATATATGTCATATGTGTTGTTAATGTTGAGAAATGAAGATAGTACTACATTTGGCTTTTTAGTTACAATAAATAAATATGTTTATAATTTAGAAAAAAAAAATACCTCACTGTTATAATTAAAAAATGGAGGTTCGTACAGCAATCAATGGTAAATATGGGAATAAAACTTTGGTTAATTGGAATATGAGATGATTTAGAGCAGTGGTGTTGAGTACTGAAGTTGATTGATTGGGACTGTGGTGGTTGAGTTGGGAGGAAAGATAAAGATAATAATAATGAGTAAGAAAACCTTAAAATAACCGAGGGTTTTTGGACACGTGTCGAAATTAAAAGTGGCAAGTCACTGAAAAAACCCACTGCTTCCCTTTGAATATTTTACGGGTTCGGGCAATCATGTGACCTAACCTTAAAGAACATGAAAAACCAACTTCGCACGGACAACTTTTTTGACCAAAATACCCCTCTATGTCTTGTGCCTAGATAAAAGATTTTTATTTCTAAAGGGTGATGTTATAACAAAACAGCAAATGAGATGCTTATGAATACTTCATTGTGTATTGTACTACCATAACCACTAGTCAATTTACTCTTGTATCGAGCTCACAATTTGACCCCAGAATTTGTGATTTTCATAAAGTAGAAATGTAGGGAGTCTCTAATTCAAAATATTTTCTAAAAGGTGTTAAGTTATCAATCATAATAATAAAATGTAGAACAAGTAAGAGTTTTCTATTAAGCTCAAAATGGAGTAAAAACATATATACGGAGTATATCAAATCTACTCCTTTATTACTAAACTACTTCTAAAACCTACAAAATTTTGAAGTACACATAAATTCCAGTCGGAGTTTGTGAGTGCACATAAATTCCAGCGCCGTGCAAATCCTGGAGGGCGACTGCTGATTGTTTAACTACTGCACCGAGGTATTACGGAATCATTGTTTAGGACAGTGGTTCAACACGACGCAACGATTATCTATTTTACTATTCACGATTTTACGCTCCAACAGATAAGTTGTATCACTTCTACCTACTACTTATAACAGTTGAGTTTTAACTCATCAATGATCAAGATTTTACAGAGCATAAAGCATATATATATATATATATATATAATTATGAATGTTCATAATTTTACTTCTGGAGTTCATTTTCTATTGTTAAGTATTTATTATTTTACTTTTGATGTTTAGGTTTATGTACTCTAAGGTCCTGTTCTCTTCAACTTATTTTTGCTTATCTGAACTTATTTTTACTTATCTGAACTTATTTTTGCTGAACTGAACTTATTTTTGCTGAAATCGTTAACAATTTATTAAGGATTAAAACTGGTTTTTGCTGAACTGAACTTATTTTTTTGCTGATCTGAATTTATTTTTGCTGAACTGAACTTATTTTTGCTGAAAATATGTAAAAATAGGACGAGGAGAACATGACCTAAATGTTCACTTTTCTATGGTTCAATGTTCAACTCTTAATATTCATTTTGTTTTTCAATGTTACTTGTCATATATCATATTACTATGATCATATATATATAATGAATATTCAATGCATTGATTACGAATTGCGCTAGTTTTGATATATTTATTAATAGCTGAAGCATGAATTTAATCATCATCCTTTTTCATAGGTTATACTTCACAAATTATTGTAAAAGAGTGACGAATACAACTAACTCAGCCAAAAAGATGTAGATGATGAAGAAGCATTCAGTTTTGAAGAAGAATTCCCTTGCAAAGACGAATATTCAAACTTCAACACTTTATTTGGGTACAAAGAAATGAAGGGAAAGAGAGGGAAGAGATAAGAAAGGGGATAAACTCCTTTCAACTCTCCCCTTTCCTTTCCTCCCATTTTCCTCCCTTTACTTTCCCTTCTATGTTGCTATTCAAACAAAGTATATATGTTAAACATTGAAAATAAAACTAACACTTAATGTGTAAATTTTCCATTTCACAAAAATGAAGATTCGTGTTCAAAAGTTGAATATTGAAGTACAAGATGAACAATTGATGTGCACATATTGTAAAGAGTATTTAAGAAAAATATAATGAACTATATATAAGACTATATATAAGCCTAACAAGGTTCCTCCATTAAATGAATCATATATAATGTGCTAGGATTTCCGATATGATGGGTCACTATCAATTATTAATTGGTACAATATTTTTCAGAGTATTTAAGAAAATATAACGAACTATGTATAAGCCTAACAAGGTTCCTCCATTAAATGAACCATATATAATGAGCCATGGTTTCTGATATGAAGGGTCACTATCAATTATTAATTGGTACAATATGTTTCCGAGTATATTTGACAATTGATTTTAAAAAAAAAGGAAAACGATATTCATAGCTCTTAGGGCTATGTATAACTAACCATTAAATTAATTTCCTTAAATGGGGAAACAATTTAATAATTCATGATAAAAATTCACATCATTCAAGATAATATATGCTTGATTTAATATTTTATTTTCACTTTAAGCTTCTTATACATAGTCCTTACAAAAACAAATAGGATACAAAAATCTATAATGCAATCAAATGGTACTTAAAAAAATTGAAATTATTAAATTTAAATGAGCAAATCCATAATACAACAACAATTTCCACTCTTTTTTTTTTTTTTTGGAGAAGTAAGAAAAATTTATTAATCACAAACACAAAATACAACCTAACTTCTATTGAAGAACTGAACCAACTAGGTTAGATGGCCCAATGCCATCGCAAAAACTGAACCAACTAGGTTGGATGGCCCAATGCCATCGCAAAAATGTTAGGAGCCCAATTCTAAAAAAGAAATTAGGCCCTTATGTGAAATGATATTATATTTTATAGACAATAGTATTAAAGAAAATCTAAAATTTGGGAGCTTATGTATTTTTGGGTTCTGTGCGGTGGGGCTCCTTGGACCCCATCTGAATCAGCCCTGACTCGACCACTCCATCAAAGATAACCATTTAAAGTTATATTTATAGTTTTATTCGTATTTTTTAAATAACCATTAAATAACTTACCTAAGATTTTTTTTTATTTTTTAAGGAAAACTTACCTAAGATCTTTAGGAGTATATGATGCCATAAACTTTCAGTTCTTAACTAATATAGTAATCATTCATAAACTTTTATAATTGATATCATTGCAATAGTTATAAATATTAGCCGACGTGTTTGACGTTTAATATTATTGTTAATATTAAGTGGTGGGAAAAGATGTAATTGTCAAGCAACAAGGTAAGTAGCTTGTCATTTAGTAGAGTTATAGATAGATTTGTATTTAAAAGAAAAAAAAAAAAAAAAAAAAAAAAAAATTTGAATTTA
>PYUH01003972.1:5352029-5383473 GCA_016808085.1 Suaeda aralocaspica | reverse complement strand
AAAAAAAAAAAAAAAAAAGATAGATTTGTATTTGAAAGACTGAATTGCTACATGAAAATAACCGGCCATGAAGCTATGAGGAAGATAGCCTACATATTAATAATAACCTAGTACGTAATATGCGGATCACATCATAATAGCTATATCTTTCATGCATGAAAGTCTGAAACTTGAGCTATGTTGCTTAAGGGTGACCTATTCACAAAGTCATCAATCAAGAAATAATTAGGTGCCCGGCCCTCACTCACTATCACAGTACAAACTAACTTTTCCACACATTGAATTGCATTCTAATTTTATTAGGTCCATTCCTATTTATTGATGATATTAAACTACCCTTCATCAATCATAAAATAATCATATGTATCAAATATATCATTTATCAACTTAATTATTATTGGATTATGCTGTATGAATTTGTTACTCACTCCAAAGTTTTCTAACTATCCTGTATGACTTTATTTAAACACTATTTACATCTTCTTTTGATTGTGTTTTTTAATTTCCTAAGTTAAGCGAAACGCTAATAGCAAAGATGTTAACGTTTTTCTTTAGGAGCGATTTTGACTTTTACAAGTGGTGTCATTGGTGTATATACTTTCCTACTAGCTTAGGTGGTATGATAGTTTTTCCCTACCTATGTTTATTATAACATAATTTGCAAGTAATATAGAATGGAAGAAATACATATTCCAATATATTAAAAGATAACAACTTGCGAGACTTTTAACATATTGTTTTCTTGATATTCTTTTGGTCTCATAATCTTTAATTTTGGGAGGAATTGAGATTAAGTCATTAAGATTATGAAATACATAGAGTCCAACTGTCCAATATAGACATGCACAATAGTGCATAACTGCATATATACTGGATAGCAATTGAATCTCAACCTGTTTTGAATATAGTAAAGGTAAATTTTACTAAGGCCCCAAGTAAAGATATAATGGATACTTGACTTATTGTGTGTCCTTTAGCACATATTATTATTTATTTTTTTTCCAATTTTTGAAGAGACATGTACTCGTGTAATTGTATTATTTCTATGTAAGGTGTGTTATGTTTAAGAGATTTTTTTCTCAATAAGTTTCAATCCGTTTCAATCTAATTGAACTTGTTTAATCCAATCCATTCTAATTCAATTCTATTGCATATCGGTAATGTTAAGCATAATAGGCTAGTTTTGTTGCTTCAATTGATCCTATATATGCAACAAGTGAGCTAGTTTTGTCCAAAACCATTGCAATTTACAAGGGCTGGTCAGGGTCAAGACTTAACTCCACTCTAGCACATTTTATCGCTATATAGCATGGTAAATTCGTAACTTGGTTCTAGCATAATAGCGAAATCTTCAACTTTCTATCACTCTATCCTTATCAATATAAATTACTAGCCTAATGATGCAGGGTACGGTATAATTTACATGGAATACTTCAAATGAAGTTGTTAGAGATATGATGTGTGATATGATAATAACAATCTAGTAAAGTGTTGGACTACGGTTTCATTGTAAACCCGTTCATTTTTGTTCAGAATGTGTTGATGACAGATTAATTATAGAAGAAGTTGTTCAGAATCATCAGCAATAACAACAATGACTTTTGGAGTACTTACCATTTAAACATTACTGGGATTAATTTAATCGATTCCCATGCACTATGCCAACAGTTTCACCTCATTACTTTCCAAACAGCATTGGATTATTAGTACTGCCTAGGATGCAAGCCTTGCAAACGTCAAATACACACTGATACGACAGCAATTACAGATTCATAGGTTAGCAAGGAAGTGGCAACTATGTAGAAGAGAAATAACAGCTGCTAGTAGAATGGTAAGGCGATTTCTGAGCATTAGGGCGGTCTTAATTTGGCGTCAAAAGAATTTGATCAAAAAAAAATAATTGAAGTGCTCATCGTTATAGCCATCAACTAATCAATAATGTATAATGGACGACGCCAAAACAAGCATTTAGTCATAGCACAATATAATGCTACTGGTGTGGCAGACAGATTTGTTATGATCAACATATCTTAAGATGGAAAGAATATGCAGCACATACAATCAAATTAAAGACATCCACCGTAGATTCGTATCTTCATACACATGGTATGATACAGGGGTGAAGTGGCATTGATTCTAGAGCGTGCAGTGTCTATACTGAAATCAAACATCCTGTATCATCTAATTAATTCCAGAGGTTTTTATGAACTCTTTTGACTACTTTAAAGAGCTCTATGTCAATTGATCAATTCTACTTGTCATTGAAAATAAATTTACATGGTAATGAAAGTAAAGGATTTATAACCTTAAGTTCAATACCATTTATGATTCTACATGTTCATTAGTTGGTTGTTTCTATCTATGTGAGTATGTGACTATGTCAACAGTTTCGATTGAGAGAAAATGTTGTCCTCGCCTGGCCTCACCTTAAGAGGCATGTTTCGTTCCTTTAAAATGATCATATAAATATGATGCTGCCAGGAGCCGTGTGTGCACAATGATCGAGTCAATGACTGTTAAATCGTTATGAACTCAGAATTCATCAAAACAAACGCCGTGAAGCCAGTGATGTTATTATGTACCTTGATGTGCAGCTAATACTAGATGTAAAATTCATCGTTGTCATTGTATATTGCATTGAATAAAGGTGTGTAAGATACGGGGAAAAACTTTAATGACCCGGTAAGTAGATAACCCACTACTTTGTACCAGAAATAGAGAAATAAATGACACTAAAATTTGCTGAATTGCTAAGAAACGATGCCTTTCATATAATTTGGAATATTGTGTTGTGTTTACCGATGTTAAGTACAGTTGAACTATCGTAAAAATTAAAATAGGCACAAAGTACAATTTACCCAGAATGGTATATTCACATGTTTACCAATTGCTTGTCGCTGCTTTCTAAAGTTTTGTTTTCCCTAAGTTCTCTTACGGAGTACTTTGTAGTTTGTACTCCCCTCATTTCAGGTGATGATTTCCATATTATTTCGAATACTCTTTTCAATTAAAAATAAAAAAAATAAATACTCCACAAAAAATTAAAAAAAAAAGGAGTATGTTGTTTTAGCCTTTTTGACTTAGGTTTAATACTAAGCTATGTTCAACAAAAATAATGAGGTTTAACACTCACAATTCACAAATATATTATGCTATATCCAAATTAGACCACAAATTACCTAGATACCTCGTAACTCTTAACTCTTGTCCAAAGGTTTGAATTACCTCAAACAGATTACACCATGACATCTTGTTCACAAATCGTTATTGCAGATAAGAATGGATTTTAGGAAGACCCCGGCCCTGGTGCAGACTGCACTGATCAGGATTCAGGAATATTTTACGAGCGGTGAACTTTGAGTTGTTATCTTTCAAGGTGGGAAACATAAAAAAATAAATTGATAATCAACCTCAACAAAGAAGAGAAGTAAAATTATTCACATTTAAGAATGCGAAGTGAGACATATTCTGGAGCAGGAGTATCACAGAATACACAGAAGCCTAACCAAGGTACCAGATTCAGAAGAAAGAACGCAGCTTGTGACTAAATTTTACATGAAAAAAAAGCATCCACCTAGGAATTTGTCAAAGAGATGAACTACGGAATCAGAGATTCAGAGCTTAAACTACTCCCACGAGAAAGAAAGTGTTTGATGAGGTCCACTAGCAGAAGCTGAATCAGTTTCATTCTGAAAAACATCCTGGCAGAGGCTGTTAGTGCTCCTCAAATCCGAGAACAGTCCAGAACCTTCATGATGTCCTTCCAATGTGTGACCTTGGGAGGAGCCCGGGTACTGAGATGTAAGGTTGTTGTAATGCAGGCCGGAAAGCATGGGCCGAGTAGGGTTTATTGGGCTGGGATGATGGACCATACTACCCAAACTCATCTCGGGAGTCTCAGCAGTGGATGATGACAGAAGAGAGAGAGCACGATCCGAGTCAATTACTTGGCTTAGGCCACTACAAAAAATTGTTTTCTGGTTGTTATTGTTATTGCTGCTGCTGCTGCCACCGCTATTGGGGTTGTGATGAAGTGTTTGACCAGCTGAAGAAACTCCTGTAAGCGAGGATTCTGGCACTTGTAAGAAGGGGAACTGTCTGCCTCTGTAGGCATGAGAGTATGAACTTGATACTGGGCTACTGTAGAGTGTTGGGTTGCTCTCAGATTTAACAGATCCAGGCCAATTAGTAGTCACCACTGATGTAGCTTGAATATTTGGTTGGTTACCAAATGTGAGAAATCTACTACCTAAAATGTTCAAACTTTTAACAGTTACATTACATTCAATCAATATGTTTATAAAGTACAAAGCATATCCACATTCAAACTTCAAATCCTATCAGGTTTCAGTTAATCAGTTCCAAGGAGTAAAGTAATAGAAATGCTCTATTTGTCTAACTAATTAAGCAACTAACAGGAGCGAAATGTACTGAAAAATCTTAGGTCTTTCAGCCCAGGCTGAGGGGTATGGACATTTACATAATCACCCCTTATTAGCAGCACTTGACTTGCTCGTTAATGAAGGCACTAATCTAAAGATACAACGTCATATAAAAGATGTCAATGTTCATAGAATAAACTAAGTAAACCACAATTCAACCCAGGCTGAGGGTTCTGGACATTCAGATAATCAACCCTTGTTAGCAGAACTTGAGCTCAAACAAATCTTCTTGTACTACCGTACTAGACTACCTCGTTAATAATGAAAGCACTAATCTAAAAATAAAATGCAATGTATTAATCGTATGACAGATGTCAGGGATAATGTTCATAGAAAAAACCATACCTTGGCTAGCTGACAGGAAATTTCCATGATTCATAGGCAGGGGTTCAGGCTGAGGCTTTCTTCTACGGCGATTATGTCCTTCAAGACGTTTTCTACAACTCCGCTTTCCATCATCAAATTCCCCTAGTGAGTGGAACCTACAAGTATGAGCCAAAGATGTTTAATTCCACCCAAATCCAGCAATGACTTGGTCAAAGAAGGAAATGGCCAGAATATGCACTATTAGCAATGACCTAGAGTTAGGTATGCGCTGTAGTATGGTATACAAGAGTGCATTTTTGGGTCCAATCTGAGTTATGCCAATTTAATATTCTTTATAAGCTAAAACAAATCACAAACCAAAGCCACAAGTCTGCCATTCTTAACCATCCCTTATTCCCTTCAGACCTTTGCGTCATATGATCAAAATACAGCAGAATTGAAAATAAACCAACCAGAAGCTAACCCTGCCATTTATAGTCGAACATGGTATAATTCGGCAATTCATTTACAGCACATTTCAACCTAAATGCTAAAACTACATAAGGAGGGACACTGATTTTATGAAACATGATTTAGTTTTTGGTCCTGAATACTTGAATATTAGTATCTAACTCGGCACTAGAAGATGTAACATGAATATTTGAGGTGAAATGAAAAGTCTTAAGTAACATAGAACCATGACTTTCACTCAATTTTATCAAAACAAGAAAGCAGAGTTCCAGTACTTGTGGAAGAATAGAATCTGAATGAGCATGACATCAATACAAGCAAAGACTAAGATTATTCAAGAAATCAAATAAGCACGTTTCATAGAAACGTCATTGATTAATACCTGCTGCATTGCTGACAGAAACGTTGTTCATGACCCCCAATAGTAACTCTTGGCGTCTTGGAGTGCATTTCACATACTTTATGGCGACGATGGTAATCCCGACATTTACTAAGATCGGCCTTACACCCGTCAACCAAGCATGAAACTACTTGGCCACTGCTACCTGGTGTGCGTGGCCTTTTCGATGATCCAGCTGATGACGAAAATGGGTCCATGGGTGAAGTTAAATGATATTTAAAGCTGCTACCCAACCCTTTACTACAGTCACCTAATCTTCCAAGGTTCAAATGAACAAGGCTATCCCCCTTTGGTTTATGTACTGCCTTAAAGCTAGGAGACCCAAAAATGCCTGAAATAGTAGCAAATCTCCGTTTCTCCAAGTCAGACAAGTCGCAATAATTCCTCTGAAATATATAGCCCATAAAATAACCTTATCCTCTCCAAGTTTTCGTCCACCTTACTGCTATCCTCCTGTTAATACAAACGCGACAACAATACATATGATTAATAATGGAAAAAAACCCAAGAATAATCCCAAATCTTTCAACATTACTGCAGTTAAAAACGCTAAAGGCAGGTGCTCATATAGAATATTTTGTCAAATACGCTTAATGCTCCACGAAATTAGTACCAACATAAAAACAACAAAGTTAAGTAAAAGTCGGTAGTCATTTTCTAAGTGGAATTAATTAATTAATTAGGATTTAGACAAAACAATCCTCACATTGTGAATGAGCAAAGAACAACAACCACCATAAAAACTCAACATATCTAGCTCTACCTACCTATCACTGAAAATAACTCTTATTTATTTATTTTATTTTTTTTGTAAGGATTGAAAACCGGTAATCACCAGCCGGAGGAAGGAAGGCCAACCAAGAGCATCCTCCCAGCAAAATATCATGGATATTACTATCATAATTTAAGTGAAAATGCATGTTAACAATGACAAATACACTCACTCACATGGACAATACAAGTAAATTTCTTCTAATTTGTGTCAGCCTATAACCATAACTTTAAAGATGACAATTTTCTGTATCCCCAATAATCCAACAATAATTAAAATAAAAAAAAAAAAACTTAATTTTGGAGAAAAATGAGCTCAAAAAATTAGTAAAAGATATAAAATTAAAAGAAGAATAGCAAGTATCAGTGCAGCAAAGTATACTAAATTAAGACATAAGAGGGAAATACAAGAAAAGCTGTAAAATTAACAAATTAGGTACCTGGGAAAAAAAAAACATAAAAATCAGCAGATTGTAAAACTTTAAGACAGTGAATTTGGGAGCAGAGAAAATCCAAGAAAGTTGGAAGGAGAAAAAAAAAAAAGAAGCCCAAATAATTACCAAGTAAAACTACTAAAACAGCTAATGCCTACATAAAAAGAAATTAGCTTAAAATGCAGTGAATGAGTGAAAAAAAAAAAAAAAGGAGTTACTCACAAAAAAGAGTTGCAGAAGAAGGACACTGATGTGGGCTTCCCAACCATTCATTCTCTGACAGTGATTCCATTACAAACCAATAATATGGTAACTGTTGTGGATCAGCCAAAGGAGTTTTGGGGTTACTTTTAGCAAAGAAAAGGGCTAAGGGCTATTTAAACATACATACATACATACATACATACATACATACATACATACATACATACATACATACAAGTAGGAAGAAATTATTGGGACTACTAGAGACGGGAGGAGGGGGGGGGGTGGTCCAATTGGTTGACGAGTTGGATTCGATTGTTTATTGATCGATGTGCATTAGTGTTGGGTTATTTATCGAATGGACATAAAATGTCGCTATTTTTGGAGGTAAAAAAAATGGAAACAAAAAGAGTTAGGTATGCTGTAAGTATATAAGTGGAAAGGAAGTAGTGTGTAAATGTACACAAACACCTAAGAATGGTGGCCAGTCAGCCTTCCTTTTGGGTTTGTAGGTTTGCAGCAAGTAGAATAACTGAAATTTGTAAGTAAAATAATGGGGTTATCTCAATAGAAAACAAAGACTATTAAATTTAAATAATCAAGTGTTATTTAAATTAAAAATATTAGTGGAGGGGAGAGGGACAGGGTGTTGTTGCTTTCAACTTTTTTTTATGTGAAAATTTTGATAAGTACAAAAGAAAGGAGAAAGCTATGTATGGTGTTTCAGTACTTTCTTGTGTTTAGTGTGTCTCACATTAGATGATGTTGGGTTTTCTTCCCCACTTGTTTTACTTTACTTTTATTTCTACCTTCAACATCTTTCTACTATGGAGTCTTGCAAGAGTACAAAATCCCCTTTTGCATCACAAGCTCTTATTGGGACAATTCAATGAATTATCTATGTTTTAGCAAATATGCATCACTTCATAATAAGATTGTTTGAAAATTAATAAAGTGAATGCTAACACTCATAATTTTAACTAATTAAATACCTCATTTCCAATTCAATTTTCGTAATGTGGACACTTATTGTTAATAAAGTTACAAAACATGAGCACGGCTCAATTGCACATGACTTAGAAGAATAATTTTACCTTGTCTACCACAATATATACAAACATTTTTGTTCTTCTTTTTGTCGTCATAAGCTATGCATTTTGCACCTTTAGGAAGTGTATTATGCATCTATGTGCAACCAAAAAGTCTTTACATATATATTATGTTGTTATTTGTTAACTACAACAACAAAAATAATTTAGCAATTAGAGTGTAACATGTAATCACATTTTCCATCCTAATATATGTAATAGGAAAATCCTAGTTTATCATTTGATATCCTTAAAGAAACATATCAAGGATCATGTTTGGTCCACTAAATACACTTGCAATATATACTTTTTAACTTCTCTTTATTTACTAGTATACCCCTTTAAATATATCAGGTGATAAACATGGCACCCCTCAAATAATAATGTGCGGAATTATGTTACGTGCGCAATGAAATGTTCTTTCTTAACCTACTCATTAATGACTTCAAAAGTCCAAATAGAAGAGGTGAAACTAGAATTATAGACAATCTTCATATCTCAAACCCCCATGCGTAACATTACCACAAACTTTGATTCCAACAAATTTAGCTTCCACTATCGTCCATGTGAGAAAATTGATATAAATATCATAAGGTTTACATAATTGACAGAATATGGCTCAAAGTTGAGAAAAAGACGGGTAACTATCCATGACTAAAAAAAAATTCTAAAAAATAAACATTATAATATAATAATAAATAAACAAAACAAGGGACCACATATACATTCCATAGTGTGACCTCATTTAACTAATTTATTTTAGGATATATAGCAGAAAATAAATAAACACTAATTGAGTGGCGGAAACAATTACCTCCTATTCTATTGTGTTGCATGATTGAGAAGCAGTGATACATCGTACTTGTAAAAGTCAAAGAAAATTGCAAAAGATTCATGAAACACTAGGTTTCAGCCGCGTAGCAGGACACACTATCTACATAGCAATTATTTGGAGCTAAATGGTTAGCATATTGAACAAGTAATTCGCAAAGTGTTATGCCAATTATAGGCAAATTACAGTACTGTTACACAAACATCACCCATTTGATACTTGAATAAAGCATAATCCTCCAATGCAACGACTAGTTATGGTTGAAAATTATATGTCAATACATGAAAAACATAAAGAGGCCAACTTAATATCACATTAAAACAATTACTTCATATGTTTATGTATTACTCCATCCGTTCCTATTTGTTGGTTACATTTTCTTTTCATGGTGTTTTCTTTTGTTTGTTACATTTATGTTTTTAGACAAATTTACCCTTATGATTCTTGTTCAATTCTCACATTATCATTACACTACAAATTTCAAGTACAACTTTAAAAGTAAAAGAAAATAGAACATTACTACGTTACAAATTTCAAATACAACTTTTATTAAGAATACTCTTCTACCATCTAAATTTCTTAATCTGCGTGTATAATACCAAAAGTAACCAACAAATAAAAATGGATAGAGTATTTATTTTCAAAAAATTCATACATTCGAAAACATAAGATAAATAAAAACAAAAGTAAAAAATAATTTGAGAGTAAAGAAGTGCTAAAACGCCCGTACATAACTTAAAACTCAGTTCAAGTGAGATATGAACTATTGTACTTGTATTAATGGATAAGTTCTTTTATGGAACCCGCAATCAAACAATTCCAGCTGCTTATATATTTTTTTAGAGATTATTTCCAGCTGCTTATATCACCTTTTCTGACTTTGTTGGGAGAAAAGGCCTTCAGAATTAATGCTTCTGATGTAGATCATGTAGTGGTAACTTACTAAACCTGTAGCCTTTTAGGGATGAAATTATTGATTTCTTCAGCGCTAAAAATGCAAAGATGGCCTCCAATTAAATGAAAATTACTCCGTACCAAGTATATTATTTGTTGGTTAAGTCACAGATTCAAACACTTAAAACCAGTCATGTATTGGTAAATTTGCAAGACTTAGGGCATGTTTACTTCAGCTTAAAATCAGTTCAGTTAAGTTCACCTCTTCTTTTATTTTGCTACTCATTAATCCTTTATAAAAAACTTTTAGTTCAGCTCAGCTCAATTCAGTTCAGCTGTTTTCAGCTGAAGTAAATAGGCCCTTGTATTTAAAAATTGCTTACCATGTAATATATTTTTTCTTATAATTGAAAAAAATAAAAATAAAAATAAAAATATTCAGATATTAGTTGAGAAGATGATAAAAATAAGATAAAGTAGGAGTAAATTAAGTAAAAAAAAATCATACGAATAAGGGTAAAGTTGTAGAATTTTATACATAAACCACTATCCAAGAAAGAAGATATAGCAAATAATTTGAGAGTTTTAGTTGGAAAAAATATACTTCATAGCCATAGTAAGGGTCTATTCACTTCAGCTTAAAATCAATTCAGTTCAATTCAGCTCTAATCAGTTCAAACCAACTGTTTTCAGTTGAAGTAAACAGGTCTTAAGTTTAAGAAATGGACTGAATACTACCTTCATTCTAAATTATATACGACAATTAAACAATTAATACTCACACTTTAAGTCAAATTGTTGCAAAAAAAATAAAAATTTGGAGGTAGTAATAGAGTAACAGCAATAGTTGATGGATTATGATTCCTAAGTTTGGGTTGTTTCCCTGTGGGTCGCATTGTGCTTGCCTTTTCTCGCCAACTGTATTGGCAGAGCTTCATAAAGTGTTGAGAGAGTAATTAAAGCTTCATTGGCAGTTTTTGCTGTCTACCATTAAAAATGAGACCCACCTCATATAAAGACTAGTTGTTCAATCATTCAACTGTAAAACATTACAAGAAAATTAGAAAGTTAAAAAATTACTTCATTCAAGTTGTTGTTCCTAGTGAACCTTAGACCTTAACTGTTCGTTATAAGATAGTTCTTAATTATTTCCCCCTCTTTCTCTATATACTGGCTGATGTAGGGGAAAACAGGATAAGTCAAAGAAATGAATCATTCTTTTAAATTTATAAATTCTAAACCTAAATTTCTTAATTTATACTACATATATAAAAATGGAGAGGATCAAAGTTGTAAATGAACGTAATAGCTTTTTAACACACTATTCTTGATGCTAATGTAGGTATCAAAGTACTATACAAGTAGCTTTTTTTTTTATTAATAGTCTACTGCATCTCTTTTCTATTTTACTAGTCTCTTATGACTATTGCTAATACTAAGAATTGAACAACACTATTTCTAGTTTCCACCCTAAATAAAATAAAAAAACAATACTATTTCTTTACCTTTAAAGTTGGCTAAAATTGAGTATGTTAATTATATATTAGAAATTAGTTATATATGGAAGACACAGAGAAAAAATTGATTGGATAATGAACAATATTAATTAACTTTTGTTATGTACCTCCAACTTTTTCCCGTCTTTGTTTAGGCTTTTGCTTAGACTAGGCTATCTCCAAATATGAATGTTAAAACACCTTGATTTTTGGACTAAATACTTGGTCTCAAATCATTTTTCATTCAATCCAATTAAGCTCAAATCATGTCTTTATACTCCATAAATATTATTATGCTTAATTTTATAATTCTATTTGGTTCAATTTATCTCTTTTTAATATTATTCAGCTTCATTCAATTCAATTCACTTATGCTGGAGTTGATTGGAATTTGACCTTCTGAATTCGAATAACATATGAAAATTAAGCTTAAGCGTTTAATAAAATAGATACAGGACAAGATCTTGAACAAAAATATGAACTTACATTAAATCATGAAAGGGTAGAAAATTACCTATAAAATACTAATAGTTTGTTTGGTAGGTTACAATTTAAAACGATAATGAAAACGAATATGAATACTACCTCTACTTCACATTATGTGCTATAATTGAATTTTTAATGTCTCATAAAATAAGCCCAATTAAAATTAAAGTTGAACATAATTAACCTAAATCAATTCCAATTTGAATATAATATCATAATACATACTTCAAAGTCCCAAATAACCTCAAATTTGAACATAATTGACCTAAACCTAATAGGAACTACAATCAGGAGTATACTTTTTGATTACTGAATTACATTTATTGCTCGCTATTACTTGCATAGTTTGTTTTGATGCTATGATAAGTAAAACACAAACCCACAAAAGCCTTTGACTATAAATCTTATCAATCCCTTCCTAACTTGCTTGGCTATAAGTATCAATTGAAATTTGACATGTGCAAAAAAAATGTCTTTCCATATTTGATACACAAAAACAATTATTGTTTAGTTGACATATCCATCGGTTAAAACTTAGGCACTATTTGATCCGACTAAGGGAATTAGAATGGGTTTAAAAAAGCAATATAAGGAGAATTGAATGAAAAAGTCTTAGATGTAATTGGTTGTTTGTTTTACAAAAGGATAGAATAAAAGTCATCATATCACCACCACACAACTAACCAGCCCTAACCCCCACCACCAAAACAACCACCCACCTCACCACCTTTGTTCACGGCACCACCCCCAGCACTCGTCGGAAATACATGGTTCTTCATCTTACACCTCGATAATTTGCTTATTCAACATGGAGTATTTTCTCCATTTCTTTTAGCTTTTCTAGAATGTATTCAAGGAGAATACAAGGGAGAAGTGAGGAGTTCATGTGCCTTTTTGTTACTTTCCAGTTTTCAAGGGGAGAAGCAATAAAAAATGAAATTAAGTAATACATGTGGTTAACTGAGATAAACCCAATTTAAAAGGGAGTTGCATGAAATAAACCTAAAAGTTGGTGGAATTGAGAGAAACCAGAAGGAAATGGCTATTTCTAAACAAGTATTGAAATTGATGTATATATCTCTAAATACATGTTGAGTTTCTCGTATTAATAAAATAATAGATACTTTTTAAAGGAGGTTTTTCACCTAAAACTCGAATTAGAGTATTAGACTACTACGGGTTTGCATTCTCCAAGCATTGCAATGTTCATTTGGGCTACTTTTAGCACAATGCTTCTTATATAACACAATTGCTTACCAAAAAATCCAGTCGTACGTGTCATTGTTTGAGCAGGTTGCTAAAGTATGGTAGCTATGCTTATTATATTATATATTAGAATCAATATGAACTTATACGAGAAGCTTTCAAATATATTAATTAAGTTTCAACTACGCCAAAATCAATAGGAAACATTATGAAGTACCAAGACATAGTATTTGACCTAAAATAAATTTTAAAAGTTCATCATCAGGATATTTATCACATAATTTTCAACTTTCATTCAAAGAGACAAAATTAAAGTCCCCACAATAATCCGAAATAATCCGATCATGACCGAAAAAGACCATGTTTCTAACTTACTTTTACTTGACCCGTTTTAGATTGAATTGAAGTTAATCTGACCGTAATGGTCCGAGCTTGAACTGAATTGTTTCTGAAGTAATAGTAAACTGTTTTGACTTGCACTCGAAACAGTCTAAACTGAATTGGATTGAACCAAAGGAACAAAACAACCGAAATTAAACCAAACTGATATGTACCGAACCCGATTGAATTAACTCTAACATGTACCGACAACCCGAATTGACACCCCTATTTATAACAATGGGTCCCAATTCATTTCGCTGGCCTTTTATTTATCTCAAAAGTCAAAACTCAATGAATTGAATGCTTTTATCTTACTTGTTAGTCCGTACACTTTACCCACTTATGTTAAGTTATGTTTCCTCGTTCTCCACTTTGGCCTCATTCAAATCTTCACAGCTTTGCTTTGCATATTGATTGGCTGCGTGGATTGAGACCTATGCGGCTAAGCAATTAAGCATACCCCAATTTATTGTGGCTTACACGTAAAGAAGTAGAAAAATTCTTTATGTTGTTTAGCTTTGCTTCGTGGGTTTTCTTGGACCATTTATTTGACATACAAATTGAAACCAACAAACATTGAAAATTACCGAAATTTCCTATGTTGCATCATTGTCATCCTCTAGGGGCAAAAAAATCCAAAGACGATCAAATCTATCAAAATGTAACCCCACAATCATCATACAACATATTCCCTTTCAAAAGAAAGGCGAATTTTACAACAAATCATATGTGCTTCCATAAAGCATGTTTCCCCCAAAGATAAAACCATGATTAGTACTCCGTATTATCTAAACATCCAAGTTTAGATTAAAGATGCAGTCCTCATAATAGTAAATATCTCTTTTTAATCAGATTCCTCCGACAGAGACAACCTAATACGGTATGTTAGGTTCAAAGCTCAACTAACTTGTTAGGGGAGGGGAAGCAGTTGTTTCAAAGCTCAACTACCAGTGGCAATATTGAACTAGGGATTCTGAAAGTTGTCATTATCCCGAGTCTGTCGGACTTTTACAACCCTATGTTAAGGTACTATAGAGATTACAAATTTACAACCCAATCAAGTAACTTGCATTGTCAACATCCTAGTACTCTTTATTGCAATACACACATCATGTTTGAGCTTTCAGCCCCACAAACTCCTTGCTTCTTTCTATTGCCCCTTGCATTCAAGCGCAGAAGTGGGGGGGAAATCAAAGAAATTAACCAAACAAGGAAAATAATCAAGAGAGTTGAAAACTCTTAACATCAGGAACTTCAGCTTATCTCCATAAAAATTCAACTCCTACTACAATAGCACCTTATAAAAAATACATGGGACTGATAGCAGATACAACCTCAAGGTCCCAAACAAAAAATTAGGCTCATCTTGTTATGGGTTCAAGTACTACAATGTGAGTAATACAAAGGGTAATAGACTAATAGGGTATACGGTGAGAATATGGATGCAGGAATCTAGTGCAGTCTTATCCTACACTACTTTCACCCAACCAAGGTTCTAAGAGCAAATATAACTTCCAGTAATTTTAATTATACCCAACAGAAGAATCAAATCTACACCATATCACAACACTGAAGATACGAGTTATAATTCACACGAATCAAGGGAAAGCTTAATTATAGACCGCTCGAGCTCCCATCGTTTGATTCTCACCTCCCTCAACTATGAAATATTGTTCTCACAGTATCTCACAAGGGTTGTGTCCTATGAAGGACAGTAATAAACTACATACAAAAATATACTCTGTATATAATAGTTTTACAACGTGTTCCACACAGTTGTAGAAGCCTGCCTACTTGCCTAGGTGTCTGAAAGTTTTGACATAGTGCATGACTTGATTTTATCTCCGAAATGATCCCTTCCATACCAGAAGTGGCAACTTATTTAAAAACAAAAAAAAAACAAAAAAAAACAAAAACAAAAAGGCCTTTGCCCCATGCAATTCATGGTTATAAAATTGAAAATTTAAAGGTATATCACATGATGCAGTCCACATGCAGTATCAAAAAAAGGTTTGCAAGGTGAAAGAAGAAGACTTTTGCTGACAAAGTGACATGATAACAGTTTAATTTCAGATCATGAAAATTTGCAAAGAGAAACGATGTAAATATGTAACTAGCCGCAATAGGGATAAGCGAATAGACAACTTACATATTACAACATGTGGAGTCAAGGTTTGCTTCCATCCTTCCAGAGTCATGCTTGCAGAGTTGCAGAGCATGGAACTAATAATAAAAAAACAAGGGCAAAAATTTCTCCACGTCTCAGGGGAACTTTAAAACTCACATACAACAAATAAAAAAGATGATTATGAACACTAAAGCTGGTATAATTACAACTAATAATATTATTTTACATCCTGAAAGCACTGGCTAAGTGCCGTCATTCTCAATGCTTTCAGTATATTATAATGCTTGACCATTCTGTTAAGTACATGAACCTAGAGAAGGCATTTCCCTTGCTATGCCCACGTAAACTTACCAATAAAACAAGGCTGAAGATGTCGCTGGGACCACGTTGAAAAGCATGATTCCAATAGACCATATGCTCACCTGAAAAGGCGATATAACAGTATAAAGTTAAGAATGCAATAGCTAGGTAAAAAGTATTACTTGAAAACTAATATTTTCAGTTCAACTTAATCATCTATAATTCTATCCAGACACTCTAATCAGCAACTACCCCACCGCACCTACTAGGATTTTAATAAACAAAAACATTCAATTTTCATGACAAGTTTTCACTTGTACTGTTCTATAGCTTCATAAAGGTAGTTTGGCATAAAATTAAAACTAATGAGCAAAAGGGTTCACAAGACTATTGTAACTGTTATCAAAAACACTAGCACAGAAGCCACAGAGAAATGAAATGATTTGTTATATACGTAGTACTATGGAGTAGCAGTTAACCAAGGGGACTTAGATTCTAAATCCAACTCCAAACCAGGCAGCTTGTGTAGTAATGATTTAAGTACTAAGGCCCTGTTCTTTTGGACTTAAATTTTTGCATTTCAGTTCAGTTCAGGTCTATTCAGTTCAGTTCAGTTTAGTTTAGCTCTATTCAATTCAGTTCAATTAAGTTCAGCTCGTCTCCATTATAATTACTACTTCATTTCAGTTCAGTTCAGCTCACTTCAATTCAGTTCAACTCATTTCGGTTCGATTCGGGTCCTTTCGATTCAGCTCTGCTCTGTTTTAGTCCAAAAGAACAGGGCCTAAAAAGAGACTTAAATTCCTAAAGCTCATCCAACTTCAGGCTTCTTGAGTAATAATAAGAATACCAGAAAGAAAGGCCAAAGTTTTTATCCTCGACTAGAAGCATACAATATCCACCATCCCTATAGCAATTTAAACCATGCCGAGAAACACAATAAAAAAAGTATTAAAAAAAAAATTGACACTTGCAATTTTGCAGACAAATGAGAAAAGGCAAAGCATCCAGGCACTGTAAACAACTAGCTGTCCTTGATATCTTTTCAGAAATTGATCGATTGAATGTATCCGTTTGAACAAAATCAGATCATGTCCAAAGTAACAATCCCTTGGAGACTAATTTGAGGATTCAGATTTAATCACTAATGCCAAGGCTTCAAGCTATGCTATAGAAAGCAAGATACACTCTTCACTCTTCAGTAAGGCCAATGGAAACCATCCGTAATCATTTGGCTTCTCAGAGAGTAATGAAAATGGCCACATAAAAAAAACAAGATGATCAAAGATTTCCTCCTTCAATCCATATCTAAGAATAATTAAGATTGAAAACTAGTTGTATTCCAGTATAAAGGTGCTATTCCTTCTACTACAAAAAATTGTTGATCATCCAAACTTGAATAATCAAGCCCCAAGGATCCTATTGTTTTGCCTGGGGTACAAGATGATGAGGCCTTTTGCAGAAGATAGAAAAGTCTACTTTAATGTAACAACTAATATTGCACAACCAAAAATTAGAATTAGTTTTTTGGCAAGTAGAATTCGTTTTTTTACCAACTTTAAACTTAATGAAAATTTTGAACAAATAACTTTTATAAAGGGCATTAAAGAGCTACTTTCATTCATTGAGTGGTTTTCTATTGGTAGATTTTAAGTAACGCCCCCAAAACTTACGATATATGCTATATTAGGCTACTATTAGATGTTCCGGGCCTATTAGGAGTTCTGCCATACTATATAGACTCTCTATTTAGTGACCTATCCTAATTCTATATTGAAATACCTCATCTAATCAAATATAAACCTTCTTTTGCCGGTGAACGTAGTCAACACGTTGTTGGTGAACCACATTAATTTGGTTTTCTTGCTAATCTTTAATTCAATCTTTCTTGCATTTGTTACAACATCTTAGTTATTAATTTCACTTTGTTACTAGTGCATAGTTTAGTTGGCAATTGATAACTCCCAACTTAGTTTTTAGCCTAGCTTATCATATGAATAGTATAAAACGATGTCCTTAGTCCTTATGAAAAACAAACCTTGTCACTTTTAGGTATTGTTCGACTTTAGAGAAAGAATAATGGCCTAATATTACCAAAGAGTTGTTTCTGATAGTCAAAGATGAGTAGTTTGTATTATATTCACTAAAAGAATAGACAGTATTGAATATTCAGATCCTAATAATGTTGTATTAAACCTTTTGTAGTGAAGCAGAATCCTATTTGAGGGGTAGCGGCTTGCATTAGTGTATGAATTTTTATGTGTTTGCTAGCTTCATGGTACATAACTAAGATATTGTAGTGCTCAAAGCCTAAGAAAACACTGAATTATGACGGCAAGAGGTATATAATTATGGATAGCAGATTTATAACATGCACTAGAAAATAAAACAAAAGCCGTACAAAACAATTAATGAGTGTAGTTGATTCGTGGAAAAGCAAGCATCAGTAGTTTTTCTTCAAGCATACAAGGGCTAATACTAGTTTTATCATGTTCAGACCATAATGATTGCTTCCTCTTCAAGTATGACTATGCATTGCGTAAAAATCAAACAAGACAAATGCAGTTATTGTGGAACTTTTAGCCTTGTAAGCTTAAAGACTGTGCGTGTGTTGTGTATATGAATTAATATATTATCACTTACCTCCGCAAGCTTGTAGAAGGATCTTCATACAGAAACATTGTTCTGCAAAAGAGGAAATATAAAAGTCATTTATGGCGTAGACAGAGGAGCAAAACAGAAAAGAAAAGGGAAATACAAAAGATACAGAAATCTTATCATGTTATTAGAATCATTTGACAGATTCCCTCGTAATATTTCTAACCTAAACGATAGACTAATCCTCTATATATAGAAAGAGAGAGAGTAGGGATACACTGAAAATCACAAGTTTGCTGAAAACTGTTAAAACAGTCAAAAAGGTATGTATAAAACTTATAGGAGCACATATTAAGTGGTATGGGTGCTTTTACAATAAAAATCGCATTATATATGAAAACTTCATCAATGAAGTATGTGTACCCCTTTATACCTCAAATGCACCGATTTTCACAATGAAAACAATTTCACATGATCCTCTTCCTATATGTTCAAACATGGGCTAATAAGTTCCAAACTTCCAATGATATTCAAAAAGAACTACCCAAGTTCAATTCAAAACTAAAAGTTAGAGCAAGTGAGAAGAATACATATTTGCATCCCCAACTGGCACATCATACTCAACAATAATATTTGGAACAAAATTTCATGGAAAAATTCACACTAATAGTCCCAATTATCAACTTTTTTACAACATTAATCCTAACATCGAGTTGTCTTTGCATAATCACAACTAATATGTTGAATTTACATCATTAGATCCTAAGATTGTTTAATCTGTTATAACAAGTGGAGAATAAGTTGACTAAAAGTTGAGAGGGGAGGTTTGACCAAACTCATTTACAATGTCCATTATTCCTATTGCTACCACCATCATCTCCTTCAACCACGAGCACCAGCTCCTACTCCGCCCAAAAACCGCCATCACCCTCTCATCTCAACCACATCTCAATGTTGCCACTATTATCAACAAACCATGATCCCCGGCTAACAGCCATTCACAACTTGACAATAAAGAAAATTTCTACCAGTAAATATGAATTAATTAAAAGGGGGCAACTACGTCATTTTCACCGTCAAATTACTCAAAAAAAATTTAAGTATAAATGGGTTACAGGTGTAGTGAATAACAAAAGCTGAAGTAAAAATGAGGTAATTTTTAAAAAAAATTTATGAGTTCCTTCCATCTTTTATTCAATCATTGAGATTAAACAACAACAACAAAGCCTTAGTCCCAAATCAATTTGGGGTCAGCTAGACAGAAATCAATATGAGTCGCAAAAGTCATCCGCAAAAATCTTCTTCCTCCAATCTTTCATGTTTAAAACTAAATTCTCTTCTTGCCCCAACACCCTCATATCTCCACCAACAACCCTCATCTAAGTTTGTTTTGGTCTTCCTCTACCTTTCCTTCATCTCTCCAGTTGCCACTCTTCCAATCTCCTTACAGAGCGTTACTCAGTCTCCATCGCATACGTCTACAAACCATTATAGACGATTTTCCCTCATTTTATCTTCAATAGAAGCAATTCCTAACTTCCTCCTAATAACCTCATTTCGTATTTTATCCTTTCTTGTATCCCCACACATCCAACGTAGCATACGCATCTCTACCACACTTGTCTTATAGAGGTGACATTATTTCAAAACCAACATTCGGTCCCGTAAAGCAATGCTAGTCTAATACTCTAATGGTTGTATTGTAAAATTTTCCCTTCCATTTGTTAGGCATAACCCGATCACCTAAAAAACCACAAACTCCCTTCCACTTCAACCAACCCGATTTGATCCTATGGTCCACATTACTGTTTAATTCACCATCTTTTTGGATAACAGATCCTAAATACCGAAAGAAATCAATACATTGGACACTCTTTCCATCCAAAGTATTGATCATGTCGTCTTGTTCCTTGTCCCACTGCATACACACTCCATATATTCCATCTTACTTCTACTCAACTAAAACAACATGATTCCAACATTCTTCACCACAATTCCAACTTGCTTTCCGATACTTCTTTCAATTCATCGACCATTATTGAGATTAGACCTTGAGGTTAAAAATAATTAAATCATGAAGTGAGGAAGTGACTAATAATGAAGTAAATGGGTTTCTTCCATCTTTTGTTCCTCAAATCACATCATGAAGTAAAATTAAGGTAATCGGAAGGGAAAATCTGTATCAATAATGGGTGAAGTGAGGAACAAAAGCTAAAGAGGACAAAACTTAGATTAGAGAGAGATAGAGAGATACATTCTGTTAGAGGAAGAAAGAAAGCCACAACAACCTACTTAATAAGTATGATTAATAGGCAAAAGTCATTGGGTCTAATAATGTAAATTAGTCATGTTAGTTGAGATTATACAAAGATAATCAAGTTAAATTACTATTGTAAAAAAGTTGACAGTTGGGATTATTCGTGTGAATTTTTCCAAATTTCATTAAATATTTTACGAAAAACTTCATACCAATGTCCATGGTAAGATTGGTAACATTTGTGATTTGACCAACACTTTCCTCGTGAATTTTCAATACCAATAATTATAACTAGAAATTAATGCTAGAAATAAAATGAAGAATAACAAATGTTAACTGTTGAAGGATACAATTGCGTTAAAATTTACATGACACTTCACTCACAAACACACATACATAATTACATATTGATTCTCATTATTTGTAAATTGTCTTATACCTACCAAGCGCACCATTAGTTTTCATTATGTAATGAGTTGAAAGTGAATATTAGTCAACTCATATCTTGTCAGGAAGTTTTAGTGATTTATAATTTTCAAAAGAACATGAGGAAATTGGATGGCGCCATCCATGATCAATCGTATTGCAATTTATCAAGTGAGATTCAAGGGTTTTTTCTTTTTGGGAAAATAATTCTAGCTTGCAAGATTTCATTACATCGTTATGGAAATCCCCAACTAAAACATTGAGCTTAACACTTGGAATATTATATGAGATTTCAAACCACTGATCGGCTAGGGTCCCATATGGATCATCACCATCACCAATTCCCAATAAGCATCCCATACCAATCCATGATAAAATGAAACATTTCCCCACAAACAAGTTTTGGAACTTCCAGGAAGTTTCGCTGAGCTTACAGCAGGAAAAGAGAAAGAAGGGGGGAAAAATTGCAAATTTTCACACTTGAGCGGCTAAAAGAATAACATACCTTCTCTTTAAAAATCTTTTGGCTCTCACTGAAGTACTGGTTTGGATGATTAATTCCAGAATCACATGGGGAATCATGAACAGCTTCAAATGTTAAAGTACATGCCAGCTGCACATGCATTAACATTTTCAGATGATAAACAACCTCAAATAACTGATGATTGCAGCTCCACACTATGGAAATTAAACACACTCCCTTACCTGGTAGTGTTTGTTTCGAACTTTGTCCATTACATCATTCATTGCCCGACTGCTGACTCCCACCTTATTAAGAGCAGCTTTGAGGTTTTCCTCGCTGCAAAAGAAATCAACACATATATGAAAAAATATTAACATGCCAAAAAATAAAATTATTGGAATGAACTCAATTTAGGGGAAGGGGATTTGAGGTAATACATAATAAAGGTGTTATTAGTTATAAGTGGCACGGGAAGAAAGCTAGTTTGTTAGTTATTAGTTAAGAATCATCTATAACACAGCACATCAGGGAGAAGTCATGAAGAAATAAGTGGGAGTTTTTCATTTGTTATTTGATGGGATAGTGCAAAACTCTTGAAAGCCTATTTTATCTTGAATGTTTCTGCAATTTCAGTTTATTACTTCTTAAGGCATGCTTGGATTGTGGGTAATGTATTAAAGGGGGTAAAAAAAGTCAAACTTAACAAAATGAAGGTGTTTGTAAGAGGTGCTAAAGGAAATAAGAGGTACACATGGTGAGATTGCATTGAAAAAGAGAGTGTGATGGTGTGATACTGTGCGAGAAAGGGGAACAATTGGTGGGTAACTATTACAGTATTACCCCCATAATGTGTAATTATTCCCCATCATCCCACAACATCGCACCATCACTCCCTCTTTTTCCATGCAAACTCACCATATCAATCAATCAATCACAGCATTAATCCCAACAAATTAGGGTCGGCTACATGAACCAAAATTAATCATTCCATTTGGTCATCCACATAAATTTTCCTCCTCCATCCCTTGCGATCGAGAACCTCCTTCTCTTGTAAATCTAAGAACTTCATATCCTTTCTAACCCCTTCCCAATAAGTCATTTTCGGTCTCCCCCTACCTCGTTTGAGATCTCCATGATCCCACCTTTCCACTCGTCGCACCGGGACTCCCTCAGGTCTCCGTCTCACATGTCCGAATCAACGCAAGCAACTCTTCCTTAATTTGCTTGCTATATCTGTGACCCCAACTTTTCAACGTATTACTTCATTTCTGATTTTATCCCTTAGAGTGTTCCCGCACATCCATCTCAACATCTGCATCTCCGTAACTCCTATTTTTTGAATGTGTTCCTTCTTGTAAGCCCAACATTCAGTACCGCAGAGCAAGTTTACCTCACCACGCAACCTCTATTTTCCTTATAAACAGCTCCATTTTGTCAAGTTTGATTTTATTACCCCTTAATTCACTACCCCCAATTCAATGCCCTTAATCACCATTCTTTCTCTTAATCACTTCCACTAAATCTGTCCAAGTAACGCCAGTACATTACACTGCTAAGTATTAAGCTAGATTCACTAGACACTTCACTCTTGATATTGAAAAGTTAGCACTTCTATGGATACTATTTACCAACCACCAAGAATCTTCCATGATCCTGCTTTCAAATGATAAGATGTGCGAGTTTCTTGAATAAAAGCAAACTATAGTTTCTAGATCTATATGAGTCTTTTAATTAAAATTAAAAAATAAAAATAAAAAGCTTGCCAAAAAGTAGCTACGCATACTTGATCATATAAAATCTACCCACCCACAACATGATGAGATCAACATCTACAAAAGAACCTTGCTGTTGAGCAATTACAGGGAAATTCAAACTTTTACTAATGGAGTGAATTTACCTGAAATGTCGATACGGACAGCCATGGTGATCTCCAACACCAGGAGTGCATGAGATGACCTTTTGACAAGAATAAGGAGTGTAATCCTACAAACACAAAACTCAAGAACTCAATAACGGTTTTAGTGCAAATGACCCAGCAATTAGGGTCAGGAATTCATATCGATGGCTTACCACTCTCTTGCCTTCTTTTCCATAGTTGTGGCGAATACTGTAAGCATACTCTTTGTCAAACCTCTCAGGACCAACCTACAAAAGAAAGATCATACAATTATGAAATGACAGGAGAAGCAATTTGAACAAGTCATAGCACAGAGCGTATGTGACTATGCACCCAAAAAAAAATAAAAAGAAAATGGTGCCATGGCATCCTATCATCACAGAAAGGGAACATATGCAACAGCAATCACAAATTAATTAGCAATTTAGACAGCATGACAGTTTTGTAAGGGTTCTTAGCAACAAAATCTAAATACTGCATGAGGTCCCTCTTCAATTTTGGCATGGATACTATAAGTGACATAAGATTTAACTCTTTATGCACACCTTTCACCTCTACCAAAAATGTGTATTAATAGAAATACCCAAATATTCTAAGGGCATATTTGTGAATAAATTAAAATTTTACAAAACTATCTTTTAATAACCATGATTATGAACTTCCAAATGAGACATCCAATCTAAAGAAGTAAAAATAACAATATATAATTGGTAATTGCAACTAGAACTACCAACTAAAAGGCTAAAACCTATGAATTACCCAAAATTAGAACAGGAGTCGACATTTAACTATTAAAACTTAANTTTGAATGTGTTCCTTCTTGTAAGCCCAACATTCAGTACCGCAGAGCAAGTTTACCTCACCACGCAACCTCTATTTTCCTTATAAACAGCTCCATTTTGTCAAGTTTGATTTTATTACCCCTTAATTCACTACCCCCAATTCAATGCCCTTAATCACCATTCTTTCTCTTAATCACTTCCACTAAATCTGTCCAAGTAACGCCAGTACATTACACTGCTAAGTATTAAGCTAGATTCACTAGACACTTCACTCTTGATATTGAAAAGTTAGCACTTCTATGGATACTATTTACCAACCACCAAGAATCTTCCATGATCCTGCTTTCAAATGATAAGATGTGCGAGTTTCTTGAATAAAAGCAAACTATAGTTTCTAGATCTATATGAGTCTTTTAATTAAAATTAAAAAATAAAAATAAAAAGCTTGCCAAAAAGTAGCTACGCATACTTGATCATATAAAATCTACCCACCCACAACATGATGAGATCAACATCTACAAAAGAACCTTGCTGTTGAGCAATTACAGGGAAATTCAAACTTTTACTAATGGAGTGAATTTACCTGAAATGTCGATACGGACAGCCATGGTGATCTCCAACACCAGGAGTGCATGAGATGACCTTTTGACAAGAATAAGGAGTGTAATCCTACAAACACAAAACTCAAGAACTCAATAACGGTTTTAGTGCAAATGACCCAGCAATTAGGGTCAGGAATTCATATCGATGGCTTACCACTCTCTTGCCTTCTTTTCCATAGTTGTGGCGAATACTGTAAGCATACTCTTTGTCAAACCTCTCAGGACCAACCTACAAAAGAAAGATCATACAATTATGAAATGACAGGAGAAGCAATTTGAACAAGTCATAGCACAGAGCGTATGTGACTATGCACCCAAAAAAAAATAAAAAGAAAATGGTGCCATGGCATCCTATCATCACAGAAAGGGAACATATGCAACAGCAATCACAAATTAATTAGCAATTTAGACAGCATGACAGTTTTGTAAGGGTTCTTAGCAACAAAATCTAAATACTGCATGAGGTCCCTCTTCAATTTTGGCATGGATACTATAAGTGACATAAGATTTAACTCTTTATGCACACCTTTCACCTCTACCAAAAATGTGTATTAATAGAAATACCCAAATATTCTAAGGGCATATTTGTGAATAAATTAAAATTTTACAAAACTATCTTTTAATAACCATGATTATGAACTTCCAAATGAGACATCCAATCTAAAGAAGTAAAAATAACAATATATAATTGGTAATTGCAACTAGAACTACCAACTAAAAGGCTAAAACCTATGAATTACCCAAAATTAGAACAGGAGTCGACATTTAACTATTAAAACTTAAAAGAAATATCCATTTTGATCGATCTGAAACGAAGAGTTGCATAGTGTAGACTTAATACCTTCTTGGAAAACTCTGATTTCCAAAATGCAAGAGCATCATCCAAATTCAATCCAATACCCTACAAAAAGACACCAATAGATGAAATATTCCATCACGTCACATGAATCAATTCCAAAAGCTACACCTACCTTAAGTGCATCAATTATATCTTTTTAACAAGAAACCCAAAAACCTATGTCATAAGCAACCACTTGAACAAAAGAGGCCTAAGTTTAAGGATCTTAACTTATCTCACATGCTTACAGAGCAAAAAAAACACATTAAAAATAACAGATTCAAAATGTAGATCATCACAAGAAAAGGTTGCAAAAATTGGATCATGTCAGATATATTTGACAATTAAACGCATACCTTAAGAAATAAACCTAATTGCATCCTGCCTCCATGCTTGAGGTGATGGTCTTCCCTAAGCTGCTCATATTTAGAGCATACAAGTGAACATTGTCAAACAAGAGACTAAACTAGAAAGAATTTTTCTTGATTAGGAAATGCAGATAACTATACAAACAATTATACAACCTTTTCAAATAGATGGCGCATGCAAAGAGGAAATGATCTGTTTGCTAGTTGATCAAGGTCTTTCAGTGATATATCTGCAAAATCCTTTGGCTGCACAAGTCCAACACTCTCAAAAATTGATTCCAAGGTGCCATTGCCCAAAATTTTAAATTTTTAAAGAAAACAAAAGGTACCTCGGAGTAGTCAGGACCAAGGTAACTTGTGCTGAGAGCTTCAACAATCTGCAAGAAAGAACTATAAGCACAAAGAATCTCTGACTAATGAACTCAAGATACCTAAACTCATGGCCTAATGCTCACCGGAGCTAGCCTATGCTTCTCTTTTTCACCAGCGATAGCAGTCCACTTTCTGTTGTAAATATAGCAGGAGATAATGAGCAAAACATTATAGTGTCAACTCAAAAAATCTCCAGATTTACAACTAAAATCTATGTAAACAATAAAGCATCAAATTCTGAAACTGCAAAAAGACAACTATAGCAAAGTTCAATCTTTTTCATCTTTTTCTTTCTACTTTTGGGTTCTGTTGCTATTTAGCGGATATATAAGGAATGCAGCAATAGCCATCAGAATGCATAAAACCAAAAACAACAAACTAACCTATTTGTAAGTATTAGAGCTTTTGATAGGTTGCTGCGAAATTGTGTAACAACAAGAGAAACAACCTGGAGAGACATGTAAGGATCAGCTCAACTACAAAAACATTGCATTTGACAATATTAAATAGAGAAACAACCATTGTTCACCTGATTCATAGCAACATAGGCATGCCCTTTATGGATGTAAACTTTACGTCCAGCAACAAGTTCTGGAACTTCTTCAAATGGTACCTTCATTTAGTGATTAGGCATATAAGTAATTAACAACAAGCAGCAGAGATGCTGATGCCTGAGAATAACTTAAGCGGTCATGTTGACAGAGTAATATATGAAAGACAAATATAAAAGTCAAGAGCACAATGTCATAAACCGAGCTTCTCTAGACTACATACCATGTACTAAAATTGTTCTCTTTACAGAAAAAAAAATTGACTATAGATTTTAATAGAAGAAAGGTGATAAATTTCACCAGCAAACAACCCAACCTTGTAGTATATGGCATCAGCTGCAAAACAAATGAAAAAGCAATAATAAGACTATGACCAAAAAAAAAAATGGCAACAAATACACACATAAAAAAGTAACTTATAGAGCACCATACCATTGTTCAAAGTCTGCCCAAGGGATCGTGCAACTTGCGATAAATTCTCCTTCACACTCTATGTATTACATTATAGTCAATAGTCAGTAATGGTATCTAACAATAAACATATACGTAAATTTATACGGGAAAAAAAAAATCAATTTCTTGCAAATAATGCTTCAAAAATACTACTCCAACACCTCGAATTCTGCATTGCTAACTGCTTTGTAAGGACGATCAAACTCCGCAAGCAAAGCCCTCTACAAACAAAACAATATAGAGATGGTAAAGCTCATGATTAAAAGATAAACACCAAAGCTGATGCTCAAACTACAAATTATTGTTAAATCTACCTGACTTTCAGGGGTTCCAAGCTTAAAACGGTAGCGGAAAAGCGTAGTTTCCATTGACAAGAACCATTTTCTCAATTCCTCCCTATTTTAACCAATTTATTTAACAAAACATGGTAAATCAATCAAATATAACAAGCGAAAAATATGAAATAACCAGCATCAAAACGACAAACGAAAAAAAGGTTTTGTTGAACAAATTAGAGACATTACGTCCTGCAATACGCAAGGCGGAGGACAAAATGAGAGATGATGTCCTTGTTAATATCTTCAGAAGCCTGTGGATGTCTCATATGTGTTTTCCACATATCTTTCACCTAAATAATAAAAAACAATAATAATAATAATAAACTTTTAACTAAACCCTAAGACAAAAATTAAGGTAATTGCAAAAAAAAAAAAAATTGAAATTACTCAATGATATGTGGATCAAAAATACAACTAAATTCGAATTAAAAAATCATAATCAACCAAACATTTACCAATTTTTCGATTTCATTGGGTTTTTTTCCGCGAGCAAGTGCATCGGAAATTGCCTTCAGAACTGTGATTTCAACAGAAATAAATCAATTAGTAACAAGTTGAATAAACCCTAACTATACAAAATTCAAAGCGAGAAGAAGTGAAATTATGAGTTAAAAAAACCTCGTAGACGATCAATGGCGAAGAGTTCGAAATCTTCGAGACGAACTTCGAGTTGAGGAGGAGTGCGGTAGAGAGGAAGGGTAGATACGACGGCGTCTTTAGAAGAAAAGGTTTTGTGAGAGGAACTCAAAATCTCCATTGTTGTTTTTTTGCTTAAACTTTCACTTTCTCTCTCTAAAATGGTGTATTGGAGAAGAAAGTTGGAAATGATTTGTATTTGGCGCTTCGATGGATTAGAATGGTGGATTTGGCGGGAAAATTTTGGTGCACCGCTTTGTATATATATATATATACCCTAATAAAATGGAGAAGTCCGGTTCTTTTCGTGGGATCGGATTGGTAGGATAAAAAACTCATTTGGTTATCTTAAGAATTGAATTCATACCATCATTTAAAATACATAGCAATTGTCTGATTGTCAAATGGAAATTGTAATTTTATACAAATTTTAATTTCAATCATTAAGGGAGTGTTGGGATTTTGATTCTCTATTTTACAGGGATTTTATCACTTCTACATTTTTAAATGAATTGAGGGCAATAAAACAACAAATGACATTTTTGAATTCGTGTAGGAATTAAGGGCGTCTAAACATGCATTAACTCCTACCAAACCTACCACGTCAATCCTAATTAAGTAACCTAATTGAATCTTACCTATAACACATATTCGGGGTAAAAAAAATAATCTAACTTTTGTGCCTAATACAAAACAATTATAACAGAATAAAATATTCAGAGTATGATTATTAAGGTCAGTTCTAGGGGTGGGCGACTGCACAGGGCTCTAAAACACAAGGCTTCAAAATATATTATACTTTGTATTGGTTTATTATACACTTATGTTGAAAGAGAAAAGTATGAATTACTGGTTAATTATCTTTCTCTTCTCATTTTCAATTCTCAGTTTTCAATGACACATATTCTTCTATTTTATCCTCCAAGATAACCATTATTGCTATTTTCTTTTTCCAATTAATCCTTTATAATTCTAAGAGATGAACGCTCCATCTTTACTTCTCGATTCATTTTACTCTTTAATCTTGTTATTAATCTTGGTAATGGAGTGATTAATTTGTAATTTTTTGTTGTTTCTAAAAGTAGTATTATCCGCAAATTATGATTTTCAGGGCATTTTTTTTAATGTTGGCACATGGCCTTATATATCTCAGCCCCGGCCCTAATGATTATTACTTTCTCTCTTAAATATAATAATAATAATAATAATAATAATAATAATAATATGAAAACCAATAAAAAGATTGTTAACCTATAATGTACATAATTTTTTATCTTTTAAATATAAATTACAGAATTGCTAATACTTATCTTTAAAATATTATTTTACCATTTAATATTTATGTTATATGGCAGAAATTTTTGTAAATAATTTATTATCCTTCGATAATTGGCAAAATTTGTTTATGTGTTGTTTATTTTTTTTTTATGCTTATCTTTATATTGGTTGCATGAAACTTATTAAATCAAAAAAAAAATTATATATCAAACATGATTGGTCTAAAAAGAATACAATCAATGCTCCCAATACTCTCCAATTATTCTACATTATTGGTTGTTGTTTTCTTTCTTTAATTTTTGCTAATACACAATTAAGGTTACAATGAACATTAAATAGAAAACTCAGGTATATTTGGTGCATAGACATTATAACATTTGACATCTCGCTAACTTTGTTAGTCATCAAGGGTATTTCGTGCAATAATTGAAAATCTCAGGGGTATTCAGTGCATTATTGAAACAACATGTGTATTTGGTGCATTTTGTAATATGTCAGGAGTACCTTGTAAAAAAGACGTTTTAAATTTCATGCTGAATTTTCCTAAATGATATAATAGGTAGCGACGTAGTGTACTAAAGTGATGATGATTAAGGAAATAGGAAAAAATTGTACTACCTCTGTTAATAATTAGATGCAACACTTAGGTATAATTTGTGAGATATAAAAAATTCAAGTGTTGCAACTAAAAATTAACTGAGGTAATATATATATTAATCCATCAGTAAATTGTCCTATCACTACAATTAAAGGAATAAAAAGTACGATCTTTTCACTAGGTACTCATGAGGTATTACAAAATGCCTAGATATCTCTCCTATTTCAAAAATACATCGAGTGGTTTACAAATTGCATAAAATACCCTTGTTGGTTAACAGTGTTAGTGAGACGTTAGTCGTTATTATAAATTTGCACTAAATGTCCAAATACCCCTCAAGTTTCTATATATGTAGTGTTGGTGTTACCCTTAATTAAAAGATTATGTTTTAAAAAGGTAAAATTAATAAACCAAATGATCTTGTGGTAATTGTAAATGTTCAAGACAACTTCTAGTTTTTTTTTTTTTTTTATAATTTAATCGTGAACTTATAGTATACAAGTGTGTTTTTTCTTGTTGCTCATGGTATCCTTGGTGTGAGTTTTTTTTTTTTACACATCAGTGACCATGCTCTATTGATGCATAAAATTTATAACGGCTAACGTCCAACTAACATCGTTAGTCATCAAAGGTATTACGTACAATAGTTGAGAACCTTAAGGGTACCTGGTGCATTTTTGAAATAGCAGAAATACCTAGTATATTTTATAATACCTTAAGGGTACCTGTTGAAAAAATAAACGTAAAAAATAATATTAATTAACATCTATTTTTAGTGGGTTAATTACTTAGTGGGTGCACGGGGAAAAATATCTAATACAAAGTACCTTATATGAGACATGCTTATGGGCCGTTTGGTTGGAAGTATTTATTATCAACTTCCCCATTCCCTTAGATGTTGTTTGTTAGATACTTTTCTCATTCCTCATTCCCTATTCTAACACTTTATCTTTTTCTCACCCCCTATCTTTTGCATTTCCTTTCCCTACTAACACACAACCACCAATTTACCACCCTAACCAAAACCACCACCCAACCGCCCGAACCACCGACCCCACCCCACTAGAAACAACCACAGTCCCATCTGAAACCACAACCTCACCCACTCGAATCCGTTCATAGCCCCACCAAGAGAACCCCCCCCCCCC
>PYUH01003972.1:5334218-5350256 GCA_016808085.1 Suaeda aralocaspica | reverse complement strand
CCCCCCCCCCCCAATGGAAACCACCCAAAACCCCACCCAACGGAAACCACCCAAAACCCCACCTGCAACACCCTAAATTACTGGAAACCACCCATAGCCCCACACAAAACCACCCACAGCATCTCTGAAACACCCTTCCCTCAATCGTAACCACACACACCTCGAATACCTTTAAGCCCCTCGAATCAACCCACCCATAACTGGAAACCACTCCTACCTTCTCGAATCCACTGAAAACAACCCAAGATCACCGGAAACGATTCAAAAAAAAGAGAGAAAGAAAATGTGGCGGCGACACATGGGAGGAGAAGGCGGTGGAGGCAAAAGGAAGAAGGCGGCAACGGCGAAAACAGAAGGGAGAAGAGGGTAGCGGCGGAGAACATGGTGATGGTAGACCGGAAGATGTAATTGGTGGTAGTGGTGGTTGGTTCACTTGGTTAGAGGGGATTCTTTTTCTTGGTACAAAGCAAGCAAGCAACTAGTCAAAATTAAGGATTTATCATTCCATTACCCTTGGTTTCCTTTCTTAGGCCTGTTTACCGTAAACAGTTGAACTGAACTGAATTGAGATGAATTGATTGGAGTTGAACTGAGTCGAAAGTTTTGTTTATAAAGAATTAATGAGTAGCAAAATAAAAAAAGAGCTGAGTTAAGCTGAACTGATTTTAAGCCAAACAGAGCATTAATTCCTTCCTTTTCCCTCCCACCAATCAAACGACTCTTAATTAATTACAAAGTAGATTGTTAATTTTGCATATATTAATTAAATAATAATAATATTATTATTATTATGATATTTTTTGCTAATAATTAAGTACATGCATAAACTTTCCTCTAGCGTTCTATTGTACAACTGATCAAAGATGATCAAAGAGAAGTGTAAATTTGCATCTGACTCAAAATATGCTCAAAATTATCAGTAGACCTCTCAATAGCATGAGAATGAACCCCTTCATAGGTGGTGATAACAACACCTTCGTCGTTGGATAAGCGTTGAACTTGTTTCTTCACATTGCACCCTTGATATGTGCACCTGTAGTAACTCCTACACGCATAAATTACTACTCGTGAGATATATAGGTTCATATCATTGCCAATTGTGTATCCCATATTATTCACACACACAAAAAAAAAAAAAAAAAACTATGATTATTACTCCCTCGGTTTTTTTTTACTTGCTACATTGACCCAAAAACTGTGAGAACTTTTTTTGGTCCAATGTAGCAAGTAAAAAAAGACTGAGGGAGTATTATTATGTAAATGCTAAGGTGCTCAAATAGAAATAATTTTTTTTCATTCAAATATTAATTACATCAATGCTTGTGTGATTTTTGTTTAGTTTCATAAATTATTACCAATTGTAAAAATATATTTAATGTTTAGGGTTCTAAGGCTATGTATAGCATTACCCTTATTATTATTATTAATAAAAAAACAAACAAATTCATGTGTTTTACACTGAATTACTCCGTACAGAAAAAATAGTGGGAAATCAACATACAATTTAAACCCCCGATCCTTTAGTTATTATTGATATTATTATTATTATTATTATTGTCAAATAATGAAGACCATATATATATATAATTAAGCTAGATATTATAGCTATTTGAATATTCTTATTCAGCAACTACTTGAATTCGAGTGATGTAATTGATGACATCAACGTCTACATATTAACCAATTACTTCAAAAATGGACCTTAATTATTAACTTATTCAAACTAGAGAAAAAAGCAGTCAAACTGATCAGCCATTAGACCAAAGAGGTGTAAATAATCAACAAAGTTTTGTACAACATTTTGAAAAGTTGATTAATATACTTGTTCTTTCCACATGTATTTTTTAGCTTCATAAAGCTCTGGTATTGTATGATGATTAAAGAGAAAATTCATTAAAGAGACTATTTAAAAGTGAGAAATTAAAACCAATTACTACAGTAACACCTAAATCTTAGTGAGAAAACCGATTAATATAATATTGAGTATTTTTCAAATTAAAGTTATTTCAATAAATTTATATATAATACAGACTAAATGTCTAATCTGTAATAATAATTACTCCGAACATATAACAATAATAGTAACAGCAATGACAATAGCTTTCAAAAATATTAAGGAGGAATATATACTAGGGAGTAGTTAACAATAACAAATGCATTTCTGTCCAAAATAATAGTCATAATAATAAGGCTAGGTGTAAAGAGTTATCGATAGAAATTTAGTAAAATTAAACATTTATTATATTGGGCTAGGTGTAAAGAGTTATCGATAGAAATTTAATAAAATTAAACATTTATTATATTGATTATGCATGATTTTATCATGAATTTTAAAATTATTTTCCTTTTAAGCTAATCATTCAAACACTTATTTATATTTCAAAATAAATGCATAAATGAAACACACCTTGGAAATTTGTTGTTCTTCACTGCCTTTTGACCATATTTGCGCCATCTATAGCCATCATCTAGTATATCGACATGGCTTCTAGTTTGAAAAGCATACCTATGCTTTTTAACCTTCTTTTCCAAAGAACCCTTCTTAATCAACTTATTATCATTAACCGTATTAATCATCTTGCTTTGATCATCCTTATTATTATCTTGATGATAATGATGAATAATATCATTATAGGGAGCAATATTATTATTGAAATGACTACCAAAATCATTCATCAAATGATCAGTAGATTGAACAATTGTAGGAGGTTGAATGAGTTGCTGCTTGTCGCCGCCTCCCCTCATGATCAACCCATTAATTAAAGGTCCGGAATGGTTGTCATTATGGTCGTGGTCGTGGTCATGGTCATGAGAAGTGTAATGATCCATATGACTAAGGTTTTTGGAAATGCTAGATAAGTAGCTTAAGGAAAAAGGGAAATTGCTACTAGGAGAACATCTGGGAGAAGATGATGAATTAGTGGAAGAAGAAAATATGGAGCAACTTTCCATTACTATTGTTACGTGTGAAAACTAAGTAAATTTAACTAGGGAGAGAAAATAATTGTTGATGAAAATGAGATTAATTATATGATGACGGTAGTTGTAAGTTTATAATTGGAAGTGTGGTAAGGGGTGCAAAAGTGGCGGCTAAATTGATGGCGGCCTTCTATCTTTTTATTATTTCTGCGCATGTGTTTAAGACAAACAACAGTAAAAGTTGAGGAGTCCAAATCAGTTGTCGAAATTGCAATTTGTCATGTGTCATCCTCTCCAAACATTCGACTATCAGCATGTTGGTATCATACTCTATTTTAACTTCAATAATCTTTAATTAAAAAGAGTGAGGGAGTAGTTAAAGAGTATGTTCTGTTTAACATATATTTACTTATTTTCAGTAAAAATAAGTTTAGATAAGAAAAAATAAGTTAAGATAAGGTGAACTGAACAGACCCAAAGTTTTCCTTTGGTTTCTAGGAGATCTTGAGATCTATTCTCACTTCTTCCCTTATGACTACCTAGGACCCAAAAGAACTCTCAACCAAAAATGTTAAAATTAAGAATTGAACCCTAAACCTCTTAGTACCAAAGCAATTATGCCAAATTAATGAATAAACTAAATTTTATTAACAATGCAAACATAAAACTGTATAAATATTTCATATAACCATTAAAGCATAAATATAATTGTATTGTTTATAGTATTATAGCTCGAATTTTAAATTATGGTTATTACATGTGTTACTCCACTCGTAATCCTCTTTTATCTCCATATGCTTTATTAGTTTAATCAAATTTTATGGGGATTTTTATAATTTTCTGATTACGATAAATATGTAATTAATACTTTTAAAATTAATATTAATACTTCTCATCAATTAATAAATATGATTTCATATTGATACTTTTAAAATTTATATTCACACTTCATTCTCATTATTGAAATTAAAAAAAGGAAAAATTGTCAAAGAAAACCTTTAAAAAAATTTTGCGAAGAGAAAATTTTAATATATTTTTTTTGCCAAGAGACTCCTTAAATTAAAATATTTTTGCCGATTAAAACCTTTTTTCTATTATCTGGTGTTGACCAATTATTCAGGCTTTGACTTTATTATTTGCACTCTTCTTCCTTCATCAACCCAAATTTTGATTTCAATCCAATGAATTAGGATATTAAGTTGGTTCCATTTTGGGTTTAACATTCAAGTCTTTTACAAAAATTAAACTATATACAACACACAAAATTCAAACACGTTTTGAAACCAAACTCTTCAAATCTTTCAAACAAATCACCAAATTCGAAAAAAAATCACCAAAACCCAAATTTGAACAAATGCCAACCAAATAAAACCCCTAAAATTGAAGTTAGAAAAAGCCCCAATTGCCAAATTAAAAACCAAATTTAAAATTCGAATCCAATTGAAACTTTAACTCACTCTTAATTTTTCAAATTCAAATAAAAAATCTCTGGCCTTGATTAATGAGAAAGTTGTGATGTAGATGGTGAAGGTACAATGGTACATAGGGCCTGTTTACTTCAACTTAAAATAGGTGAACTGAACTGATTGGATTCGAACTGAGTTGAACTGAAAGTTTTGTATAAAGGATTAATGAATAGCAAAATAAGGGAAGAGTTGAACTGAACTGAACGGAGCTAAATTGAACTGAACGGATTTTAAGCTGAAGTAAACAGACCCATAGTGAAGGCGAAAGGGTATGGCAGTAATGAAGGTGATGAGGGTGGTGGGGAAGGTAGTGGAGATTATGAGATAGTTTTGTGTGATTAGATTTAAGTGGAAAAGGGGAAAAAAGGTGCAAATATAACAATAAAGTGTGTAATTATATTAAGCAAAATAGAGTGGTCAACGCCCGAAAAATATGGTCAACACCGGAAGGTAGGCATTTGGTTTCTTTTGGAACATTTTTTTAAGAGATTTCCTGTAGCATAAAAAAAATCAAAATTAAAAGGTTTTTTATGATAATTTCTCTTTAAAAATACTTTTTTTTTTTAATCTCAAGGTCTTACTTTACCTCTTTGATAGATTGCAATCCATCACGTGTCATCCTCTCTATTCATATCTGACATGACACTTCTAATTGAAGTTCAATAATTCTCATTCAAAAAGTCCAAACAAAAAATTGAACTCGTGACCTCATAATTACAAATTAAATTAATGATGCCACCGCTAATCTACGAATAATTTTATATAAACAATGCAAGCATTGAAATTTATAAATAACTTCTTTACATAAAACCATTAAAGCATATATATAATTTCATTAATTATTATTATATAACTTCAATCTTAATATGCTTACATGTGTGTATCACCCCGCTCATGTACTTTTTTGTTTAATCAAGTTTCAATGATAATTTTTCAAATTGTTTGATAATGATAAATTACAATGACCCGGAACATCGTCTGAACCAATAACTACTTAGTATCTAAAATATGTTCATATATATAAGAGCCACACACCATGGAACAATTAACATCATGCAAGTAATGCAACATGATGAATGATGATGATAAGCACGATTATCAACTTCACGGATTCATAAATCATAATCACCTACATGTTGATGCCTACCATTGTAGCTTGATATACAATGAAGACATGAGCTGTGTTTAACAGTCAAAGATAGACCTACCACATACTAATTAACTGGTTGCCCTTTGACCAATGACCATATACTTTTCAAAGCTAAAGAGACTAATGTTTTGCGTGTGTTTATAAAATGTTAAGGCCTTAAACTTCACAATTTATTTTTGCTAATCTCTATTTATTATTTGCTGAATTGTATTTATTGTTTTATCTAAACTTATATTTAATTTCCTGAACTGAACATATTTATGCTGAAATCATCGATAATTTATTAAAGATTGAAATTGATTTTTGTTGAACCGAATTTATTTTTACTAAATTGAAACTGGTTTTTGCCGATTAGAATTTATATTTGCTGAAAATAAATAAAAATAAGATAGGAAAGTTGGGCCTAAAACTAGTTGGATTACATAAAAAAAAACCTAGTTTGTAGATAAATCCCGCCCAAAAATCTAATCCCATGTTATTGTTTCATAGTCGACACCTTTAAAACAGTTCAAACTCTTTTTTTTGTGCTAAGGGCGAGTGGTGAGAATTAATCCCATAATTCTTCTAGAATCAGGAGAAAAACTTTAATCAACTGATGTTCAAACTCAATCTTGATAGTTCTAAGTTAAATTCTTGTAAGATATCTATTTGACTTATTAAAAAAAATGATTTACTACCTCTACAACACCATAGTTTCAATAAAAGGGTATGTGTATTGTTGAATTTGTGAGTATTTTTTTTTTCTTGCATCAATAATGTTACATAGATATGTAGAAAGATAATTAGTGGTTGTTGATACTAAAAACATCCACAAATCTAGTTCTATGTTGTTATTTGATAGTTTTGGCTCTCAAATAAGATTGTTGTAACAGATATAAGAAAGATGATGACTTACATTGATATTGGGTCTTCAGGCATTTTTAGGTGCATGTTTAGTGTTTTTTGGGTTTTTATGGTTGTATTTTTGGCATTATAAGTATGAATTATCTATTTTGTGCTCTATTACGCTTCGTTTGTGATTTTGTTAATTTTTCAGGTAGTTTTATAGCTATTTGGAAGCTTTCAGTGCAAGGATAAGTGAAGTGGATAATTATAAGAGAAGAATTGAAGATTATGGATGTTTAACTCGAGGATTATCATCATATGACATCTATTTTGCATCCATAAGGGTCATGATGTAACTTATTGAGGGGAATTTGAGCTAAAAGTAAAGAAACGTTAATGTTTGTGAAAGTTCAGTTTAACCAATGCTCACTATTTTGATCATATCTCGAGATATACTCATCGGATTGATGCAATTCAAGTTGAATTAGAAACTAAATTAAGAGAGCTTTGCAATGGTAGGTCACACACCCTGCTTTGATGCCTAAAAATCAAGTTATAGCCCTTCAAAGTTGACCCTACATTTCAGGACCCGAATCAGCATGTGCTGGTTTTGTGCATTTTGTTCCCCGAGCTGCTGTCTAGCTCACTTGGTTCCCATTGGGCGCTGGTCGAGGCAAGTACCACAACCTCCTTAATTCACTGCAAGTTAGTAAGAAATACATCATATTTTTGTTCTTCTCACACATCTTAGCTGAGGCAACGCAATCTGCAATCTACAATTAGCTTACTCCCCTAGACGACAATTTTTACAGCCATCCAAGCAAAACTTCAAACTTATGGTGGAACATATATACACTTGCCATGCTTTCTTCCCCATTGCCCGCTAAAGATGAAGATATTGTTTCCCATTTCTTCTGCATTATGACAACATGCATGACATACAAGAGCAATTTATATATTGTGAAAAGCAACTTTTCATTTGTAAACTTCCATGACTAAAATTTATCACATTGGAAGGTGGGAAGAACTATGCTTCGAATCTTTCAATTCCAACCTCCCAAGGAGGCAAAAGATTAGTAAGAAGGTACTCCAACCTCTAGCTTTCAAGATAGAATGCCATAATGTTGGGCAGTATGGTAGTTTGAGAAACTTGGGGCCATCAGAGATATCAGACATGGATTATGTTAAAAAAAATCTCCAACATTGTTTGGCTAAAAGAGCAAGGTTAAATGCTTCCAAGCACACATTCTTCTAGGAGAGCCACGACGAAATCTTTCTGTCATTTGATTTTTGTCCCAAAAAGAAACATTTGCACCTTTTCTCTAACAAGTTTGAAACATTGCAGTATGTTTGTTAATCGGAATGACATAAGGAATTACTTTAATCAAAATTTTCCTCCCCGCTTAACTTGTAATACAAAATTTCCTTTAAGCTTTTTTCACACACACTCCTAAATGTTTTGGAAAACTACCTTTTTTTTTTTTTTTTAAATTCCATAACCTCAAAGTTCAATTTCAGCAGAAGCATATATATATATATATATATTTATTTCTTCTCTAGCTCTACATTTCGCCCGAAAGTAATCGTGTCAAACGGGTCGAGTTAGGGTTTAACGAGTTCAAATCGTAACGAGTTTGTGTTGAGAATGGATAGTTCATGCCCCATGGTATCCGGGTTAGGGTTAACCCAACATGTTTTGTAACGCTTTTTATTTGACTTAAATCAATAGCTAAAAAGGCCTTTATAAAATTATAAAAAAGTCAATCAACTACTCAAGTGTCTCAGCATGAGTGCTAGTACCCCTATAATTGGCTCTAACACATACAAAGCATTAGTCATTGAAAGTAATCAGTCAGTGAACATCTAACAATGAATTCAAAAAAGTCATTGTGCTAGTGTTTTAATAAAAAAACATTTCAAGCAATTTGTATGTTAAGTGTGCTGGTGCTGAATGTTAAATGTTTAAGGTATAAAACTAGAAGAAACGGGTTTAACGGGTCGAGTTTAACTCGAAATAGGTTATGGAGCATAAAAATTATGCCAAGACCCAATGTTTATGGTTTGGGTTGTGAATATTTTTCGAGTCTGATCATATTTTCACAACTCCAGATGAAAGAGAGCGCATACTTTTCCAAATTTAGTTTTTGTGCAGAAGCCGCTTCATAGTTGGAACGAATATCAAATACAAAATCCACTTCCTCCAAGTTGGTGTTCGCAAATAAAGATGGGATATCAGATCCACCTTTTTTCTATTCTAATTCCATAAATAATTTTATGTTTTTCCGCAACAAAAAAAGTAAGAAAGGATAAGCCTTTAACATAGAGATCAGAACAAAGAGGAAATGAGACAATGGGTCCCCTGCTTAAGACCTTTACTAGACTTGAAAGAGCGGAGAGGTTGACAATACTTCGCAAGAAACTCGATTATACCCTATCATATGTTTTGCTCATATCAACTTATTACTTGATTAGATTAAGTCCATAAGCTACTCTTTTTCTATTGACTAGTTTAATGACATAAATCCACAATAAAATTTTGTCCATAATCAATCTGTATATTACTTTGTGAGACCTTATAGGAAATTGGGCTTTCGATTGACTTTGAAGTTCAAAGGTTATTAGTAATTACTAGCAATGGTATAATGAGTGACGACGACTTGGTTAAATCTATATCTTTATTATTTACTAAACCGATTATCATTATTACAACTTTCCCTCCCAAATGAACTAACTTCCAAACATTTAGAACATTGTTATATATTTAATTTTTAAATATTTATTTATTGTTGTTTATAAATAAAATATAAGCTTAAAAAAAATTGCATTAAAAGTTTATAAATTTTATAAATTTTATTTCGGCTTAATCTTTAAGCATATGTTTAAATAATCGAGCATGGTTCGGAAATTGGTGGTAGCTATTCCATTTTGTGTAAATGTAATGGGGACTTTATTTTGCTAAAAAAATTAGGCCAAAAGTAAAAACTTTAATGCATCTCAAAAGTTATGAACTCAACTGTAGATCGTAAATGACACCACAGCACACCACCACGAAAAACACAACACAAACGTGAAACGTATACGCAAACAAACAAGTAAACTAAAATTGATTAACCAACTACCAATCAGGATAATATCATTATTATCGATAATAACATCATTCATTATAATCGCACAGATAATATACCACAAATAAAAAAACGTACATATCTCATTTGAAAACTGTTTGTCACCTTCAACTTCTTTTTACGTTCAAACTCAACTAAAATGGCGAATGAAATTCCTATTTTCTCTTTCATAACTCAATTTCGAGCTTCTACTAACTCTTTATTATCTCAATATGAACCAATTACTTTAGTTTTTGCTCCTATTTTATCTATTTTAATTGCTCAATTTCTGCAATCTGTTCTTTCTGTTGTGCTAGAAAATGGACTCAAGTCCTCTCTTATTGCCTCTTTCATGTACTTGATCAAGTAATTTTTTTTTTAATAATTGTTATTATGATTATTTCTTTTGATATTTTTTTGATTTGATTAAATTAGTGATTTTTCACTGTTTTACTTGTGTTTGATGATTTGGGTGTTTCAATTATGAATTTTGTAGGTTGATTCCTGGTGTTACTCGCTATTTAGATACTGAAAAACAGAAGGTATTTTTTTTTTTTTTGGGGCTTATTATTATTATTATTTTCACAATATTTTATTGATGAAATGGAAAGGATGTGATGCTACGTTGGATTAAATGCTGCTTATTTCATTGAATTGAACTAGTACTATAATGTTGATACTTTGTTGTCAGAAAAAAAAAAAGGAAAAATTTAATTTATTAAATCCAAAATTGACTTCACCTAAAACACCCACCAAAATTGGTTTACTGGTATATTTGGCGTTCAATTTATTGCTGTGTAGGCTGTGACCATGGGCCAGGGACGCGGACGCCTTGTAGGCGGTGTCCCCTGGGGTGTGCCAATGAATTGGATACCAAAAAAAGTAAATTCATGATTTATTTTTAATTTCCTTGCGTTTTCGGTCGTTTTGACTTGTGAGCGGTTGCATTGCCATGTGATGTTATTGGTGTGTAACGAATAAGCTACACGGATTGAATACTGATGAGGTCCGGTGCGTAGTGCTACTATTGAAATTTTATTTGATGGAGAGTGCATGACAATATGAGTATATGACATGAATTGAAATGATAGTCTAGTACTTTATCCATTTACATGTAAGAGACCAGTTTGCTTGTTGCCAAAAGATTATCGAGAAGTTGATCGTATGGCATTTGGAAAGCAACTAATTTAAGAATCAACTCGTTTTGCTAACATGATTTACATCCTCCTACCACAAATATATTTGGTTTCCTTCTCTTCGTTCCATATTTGTTGCCACAAACTCCTTTTGGAGATAATAAAATGGAAGTGGTAACTTATAGAGAGAATAAAAAGTGAGTTAATATAACCCAACTTTAGCAAAATGGCATACCAAAAGCAGTATGCCTCAATTAGGATGTCTCAACAAGGGATGTGTGCTCCAACAATGAAATATATCTGTTAATGTGCTATGATGTCTCAATTAGGATGTGTGGGAACTATCTTGGGATGGGATAGTATTGTTTTTGCTTCTATAGCTCTAACTATAAGTAAAACAGCTAACAAATATCTTACAACAATGTGATGCGCTATGTTAATCTGTTATAAATTATTGTTTTATTTGAGAAAATTATGTTCCACTTTAGTGGCCTTGTGGTTAGAAGTTACATATAAGGTTTGATGGAGGCTGTATCATATTAGGTATTTAACATAATACTTCTGCTTATTGGTATGCTTCTACAAAAATATCTATCATAGGGATGATTGCGACCAAATCACGTCTAATGTTAAATTTATATAAGAGTATAAGGCACTAGTTTTGGGTCATAATGTCATTTAAGTGAGGTTTGAAGGAGTAACTTATACTTCATGCATTCCTTAAAAATGTTCAAGGTTATGGTGGTTTGGTAGGTTTGTAGTGATGACTGATGAGAACCGAGGAGAGAGGTTAAGAAGTGGAAACTGGGTTATTTTCTTAAATTTTAAGTAAGGGAGGAAATCACTTAAATAAATTGATCCTATTAAAGTAGATTAGTGTAGACATTGAGAAAATATATTAACAAATGAAGAAATAAAGGAAATTTAGTAGGAAGAACTTCAAGGACTGAACAAACTGCAAAATAAATAACTACAAATGATTTTTTTCTTTAACAATCTAACTTTAATGGTAAAACCTTGTTTATTGATATTTGGTTGGTGGAAAAGGAAGAAGGACTTGTTGCTTTTGTCTATTGGACCGACTTGTGAATCTTTCACACAAAGATACTAAAATTTGAGATAAACTTTTGTGGTGAATTTATAGCCTCTGCTTCTATGACCCATGAATTCATAATCCTTGGAAAGGATGATTATCAAGAGATTTAATGCTTTTTTTTTTCTCATACAGGTAGTAGATAAGTTGCAGTCAGGTAATAAATCCAAAAGAGATGGTTGGAGAACCGAGTTACCTGTTGCTGGATTGGGAAGTAAAGTGATCGAAATTATGAAAGAAGAGAAGAGAAAGGATGCTGCTTGGCAAGGCAAATGTTCTGGTACAATGTACGTATGTACTTTCTGAGATAAGAGACGATTGAATGTCAGATAGTATTCGATATTTTGATGTTTATTTTGGGCATGGTCTTTTTCATTCAATTAAAATCTACTTTTGTAGTTTTGTAGAGTGTAGACAATGCTGATTTTGTACTAATCTGACCCTCTAATGAGCACCTTATGTATTCATGATGCAGATACATTGGAGGAACTGAGTCTGAAGGTCATTTTTCATTGATAAATGAGGCATGTTCAATGTTAGTAGTGAGTTGCATCTATTTAATATGTCATTTTATTCTCTAGAAAGACATTCAATTGCACTGTTGGAACTCTTGGAAAGCTTCTTACTCTTATTTTTTGCATGCTCTTGGACGTTGGAAAGATCTAGTTGCAGTTGCACTTTTGAGCGTCTTTGTTTCATGTTCTTCTTTTCAAAGTTGTTCTTTACACATTGCTTGATATTAATTGTTGTTTTTGTTTACTTATTGAACTGTATACACTACTTTAATTGCTGTTTATTCATGTTTATCCTAGCCATGGTTTGAGCGAGAGAATAATTGGACTATTTTGTATTCAGAACATTTGAAACTAATGAGGATGGAGAAATTTGTTTGATAGCTTTATTTCTTTTATCAAGTGATGCTGCTCAAATACCTTGTTCGAATGTTCACTTGTTTTTGGCTTGCAATTGCACACTGTCTATATATATCTTAAGCTGCAAAAGGTTTCAAGCTAGGTCCTTTTACACATTGGGGTGATGTAATGCTAATATTATTTATCTCTCTACCAGGTTTGCACATACCAACCCATTACATTTGGATATTTTCCAAAGTGTTGTTCATTATGAGGCTGAAGTAGTTGCAATGACAGCTGCTCTACTTGGCAGTAAAGAAAAAGCTTCTGGAGGTGAAATCTGTGGAAACATGACATCAGGAGGTACTGAGAGTATATTAATGGCTATGAAATCCTCTCGTGACTATATGAGAACTAAGAAAGGAATAAAGCACCCAGAAATGTATGTTTGAATAACATTTTTTCTGACAGTAATACCAAAATTTGTTAGAAATTTTTTATAGCCTTCTTAAATCAACGTTGTTCCCTTCCTTTTTTTTTTTTGGCTACATGTAGGGTTATTCCAATTTCTGCCCATTCAGCATATGACAAGGCTGCCCAATATTTTAACATCAAACTTAGGCGTGTTCCTGTGAACAAGGAATTTCAGGCAGATGTGAAAGCAATTAGACATTGTATCAACAAAAACACCATCTTGGTAAGGTTCAATCTATGCAGATAAATTTACAACTTTATTATATTCTTGTTCAGATGAACATCTCTCAGTTTGTTGATTGTTGATTATTTGGTTCCTGTTAACATGCTTAGTTGCATGTAAAATCATTGAACATTGAGTTTCTGCATTAATGTCTCTCTTTATTTGAACCTCATGCCTTTCAGATTGTTGGATCTGCTCCTGGATACCCCCATGGTATCATCGATCCTATCAAAGTAAGCAAAGTACTGTTTTCATTTCATCAATATTCATGCCTTGATAGTTTTAATGGATCCCAGAATTTTCCTTCTCAGGAGCTTGGTCAACTTGCTGTGAACTTTGGGATCTGTTTCCATGTTGATCTTTGCCTTGGTGGATTTGTTCTACCTTTTGCTCGTAAACTTGGGTGTGTCCTGCTATTTTGCTTGTGTTTTGAGCTTCCTGATGTTTTCTTTTTATTTAAGATAGTGCCCTATAAAATCTTAATTGGGCGTATTTCCAAAACCTTTCTTTTGTGGGGTGTCAGAAATGAAATACTGCATCTATTGTATAAGATACTATATTTTGTGCATTGTTGAAGTTGAAACTACCTGGTTATGTTGGAGGTGATACTAATGTCACCTGTCATTTCCTTTATGTCTTAAAGTCCATGTGTTGGGCAATTAATGCATCGGTTCAGCATTGCCCATTAGTTTCAAACTTATGACTTTATGATGTGTATGACTCACAATGAAGCTAAGCATAAAAACAACATATCTTTAATTTGATTTAGTGGTGTTAATTGATAGTAACAATGTCTTTTTTACAATTTTTTATGCAATAGCTTGTTAAAAAATTGTTGGCAATAACTGCCACTTGCCATTGGACATTCAATTGTTTGTCTGTGTATATCGAGATTCTCAAATCTTGCAACATATTTGTCTTTTCAGGTATCCAGTTCCACCCTTTGATTTCTCTGTCCAAGGAGTTACCTCAATATCTATTGATGTACACAAATATGGCTTGGCTCCGAAAGGAACTAGTGTAGTTCTCTACCGAAATCATGAAATCAGGAAGGTAAATATTTGGCTTTGCTTTTTCCCTGGTACTACAGAACTTATTCTCTTTTCAGTAGTTAGGGGATCCTTTCTTTTAGTTAGATGTCATTGGGGCTGGGCGAGTTTTGTCGTTCCTATCCCCATCTCCATCCCCGCCACATCCCCCACTTGGGTATCCGTCCCCACTTCATCCCCACTTTCCCACTCCACTACCCATTAAATCCCCTTGCCAAATCCTTTTTTTCAAAACTGTAAACCGAGAAAAATAAAAAATTGAAACCTCAATAAATAAATAATAAATATAAGTATATTTGTTATAGCTTTAATTACAAAAAAAACAGCCTATTGTATATCTTAATCAGTGAAAGTTAAATTATTAAGGTATAAATAATGGAAATAAAAGTGAAATATGGATAACCCATAATTAATGCTTGTTAGAAATTTTAACATAATAAATGACTCAAAAGACCCTAACCTAAATTAAAGTGAAGTCTAGCTAAAGATATTTATACCTAATATTGAAAAGACCAAATTTTAATTCATGTAAAAAATAAAGATATGATTCAACCTAAACAAATTGTAAAGCCAAATTTAACCCGCCATGCACCCCATCGAAATACGGAGTAATTTTTTTGACACCATTAATTAGTTATACATAGGTTTTATGCATTACACTCGTGCACACATTTTAACATTTACCTAACCTAAATTGAAATGAAGACTAACCAATGTTATTTATGCCTAATATTGAAAAAAAACAAATTTTAACCCATGTAAAATGGTAAAGATATGTTTCAACCTAAATAAATTGTAAAGTTGAACATAACCCACCATGCACCCGATCCAAATAATTTTTTTGACACCATTAATTAGTTAGTTATTGTTAGAAACATGCATAATTATATGCTTGACAACTTGTAAAGTCAAACTAACTCATACTACTTGTTCATAATTGTTAGAGACATCAGACATGCATAATTATGCATAATTATTCGTATATACTAACAATTATGCATGTTTCTTTGTTTTCATGCTTTGTGGTGCATCTCCAACAGCATCAATTCGTTGCTGGTGAGTCTATGTGCTGAAATTTGTTTATGTTTTACTTTTGTGTTGAAATATTGGAAAACAATTAAAACATTTTTCGGAGTTTACATAGTGAAAGTCAGCTGTTAAGTCATCTGTATAGCTCTTTTGAATTTGAAGTGTATATCAATCAATCAATCAAACAGAGCCTTAATCCCAAAAATTGTGGTCGGCTATATGAACCAAAATTAATTATTCCATGTGGTCATCCACATAAATTTTCCTCCTCCATCCCCTGCGATCGAGAACGTTATTCTCTTGTAAATCTAAAAGCTTTATATCCTTTCTAACCCCTTCCCACCAAGTCATTTTCGGTCTTCCCTACCTCGTTTGAGATCTCCATGATCCCACCTTTCCACTCGTCAAGGTCTCCGTTTCACATATCCGAACCAACGCAAGCGATTTTCCCTTAATTTGCTTGCTATGCCTGGAACACAAACTTTTCGGCGTATGACTTCATTTCTGATTCTATCCCTTAGAGTGTTCCCGCACATCCATCTCAACATCCGCATCTCTGTAACTCCTACTTTTTGAACGTGCTCCTTCTTGTAAGCCCAACATTCTGTACCGTAGAGTAACACTGGTCATATGGCAGTCCTTTTATTTGAAGTGTATAGCTCTTTTGAATTTGAAGTTTGAATTTTGCATGAACCGTTTATTTCTTTTTTTTTTTTTTT
>PYUH01003972.1:5315475-5332348 GCA_016808085.1 Suaeda aralocaspica | reverse complement strand
CCAAAGACATCATGCTGCCCATGCACCAGCAATCAGACCCCCAGGTCTGTCCCGGCAATGGTTGGAGATACTAAAGCCCACCAACCCTCGGTTACTATCATATCAACAAGAAAGCTAGCGAAAGTTAGAACTATAGAGCCAACAGCTTTTACCTCAAATTAATCAAGATATAATGATGCTACAACCATTTTTTTTTTTTTTGTTGTAGCATCATTATATCTTGATTAATTTGAGGTAAAAGCTGTTGGCTCTATAGTTCTAACTTTCGCTAGCTTTCTTGTTGATATGATAGTAACCGAGTGGTCTGGTGGGCTTTATGTATCTCCAACCATTGCCGGGAGCAGACCTGGGGGTCTGATTGCTGGTGCATGGGCAGCAATGATGTCTTTGGGAGAAGTAGGTAGGTATTCAATGCTATCTTCCTTATAGCTCTCAATTTCTTTTTGAAACTAAACTTTTTAGCGTCGTAAATGTTACATTTTCCTGTAAATGACAGGGTATTTGGAGAATACGAGACAAATTATGGAGACATCAAAGAAGATTCAGGAAGGGTTTGTGCTTTTTTTGATAACTTCTATTTTTTCATTTTATGTTTTCTTTGAGCACACAAAGTGATCTGAGAGATTTTCTTCCTTCAGGATAAAGGGTATACCTGAGTTGTTTATCGTTGGCAAGCCTGATATGACTATAGTGGCTTTTGCATCTAATGCCATTGATATATTTGAAGTTAATGACATGATGTCATCCAAAGGCTGGCATCTAAATGCCCTGCAGCGGCCCAACAGGTATGTCTGCCAAACAGAATGACCCCCTATTTCTTGTATCAAATTATATGATAATGTTCAGGTCTGTGGGATCAAGTAATGTGTGGGAAGGAAAAAAAGGAACTGGACACTTCATCATACTAATCTAATGTAATAGATACCATTAAGCCCATTTTATCTTTAATTGCAGATTTATATTATATATACGTTCTATCACATAAATTTTACATTATTTTTATCACTTTGTTGGTTTGCCACATTTTACTTTTTGTCGTTTGCATATTGACGTGTATTAGCCTACTCTAAATTATTTTGGGATTAAGACTTTGTTGTTGTTCTAGAGTATTGACGCATGTTTGCTCTGTCATGAGGCACCACGTAGATCCATTTTACTGCCCCTTTATAAAATTTAGGGTTTAGTAGCGGGCTAGGCTTTTATGACCAACATGAGCGTTAGCTGATGTTAGTAAATTAAATTATTGGTTGAATGGTTGTTAGTTGTTCATGGGCAATATATCAAATTTTACCCAAACAACCAAAAGAAATTCAAAAGTTTCCAAACAACATTCCATTTATGCGTCTTTTTTAGCTGATTAAAATCATTACCAAACGTGATATTTAGCTCTCAGCCACATAAAAAAGCCAAAAGACGATCAATTATGGGAGAATGCCATTTTTTCTACATGTTATTTCAGGACAGCGACAAAATGAGAACCTTATTAATTGGTGCATCCGTGCAAATTAGGATATGGTGTTTTTCTCATCTAATAATTTTCATGTACCAGTCTGCACATCTGTGTGACCCTTCAGCATGTATCAGTGGTTGACGACTTCCTTAAAGATTTGCAGGAGTCCGTGCGAACTGTAAGCTCTTATAAACTTTGATGTTATTTGAGTGTGTGTGTGTCAGTCAAGTTTGCAATAATAACCAACTTCTTAACTACCAGGTTAAAGAAAATCCAGGTCCAGTCAGTGGAGGGCTTGCGCCGATTTATGGTGCTGCTGGGAGAATGCCTGATAGAGTTATGGTGCAGGAATTGCTGGTTAATTTTATGGACAGTTCTTGTTGATATAGTCGTTGCTACATGACTTACATCCCATAATTTACTGCTGTTATTTATTACATTGATATGGTCATCATAGTGTTGGCACATTGTAAAACTTTGTCTTTATTGTACAGTTCACATTGTATGTTGGCACAACTGCACAATAATGAATGAATATATTTATACAGAATGCAAATTTTTTGTTTTGTTTTTTCTTTTTCCCCTTTAAATTTTAAGAATGAGGGGAGGATTATGTTTTGAAATCATTACTTTCTTTAGGTGTCGATTGTTTCATGAAGGAAACAAGGGTACTTCTATCTTTCTATATTCTATAGATACATCAATCAAATTCACTATCCACTTACTGTCCTAGGAATACTGTTTTCACTGTGCAAATTTTATTGTTTAATTTTGTTAGTTTTTTCCCCTGTTTCTCCTCTTTCGTATTCTACGTCGGGCTGGTCCATCTTGTGTGCTCTCTTCTTTGCGACCTATGGATCTTTGAGAAAGGATTCTTCGATCGTAAATTGCGAACCCTGCACGTTTGGAAAAAGCTTCTTAGACTGAAACTTTGTCTTCCACGATTGTTTGAGAAAGGGTTTGAAGGTAAGGTTGAATCGGGTTTTTGATTTACTTAAAATTTCCGTAGGGTTTGAATTGGGCTTGAATTCTGATTCTGCTTAAACTTAGAATTGCAGGATTTAATTTCCACTGGGTGTGAATTCTGCTTATATATCCTTTTCTTCACCTTTAACTGTACGAACTACTGAATTGAATCTATATACTTTTGATTTCTTAATTTACTGAATTGAATCACTTAAACTTTTGATTTACCGAATTGAATTCAAATTGCAAATTCATTTTGACTGTTATTTATTTATTTATTTATTTATTTATTTTTGTTGTTGTTGTTGTTGTTGTCCATACATTTTTATGGTGTTTAAGCTATGGTTTTATACAAAAGGTGCCACCTTCCCTGATATGGTAATGATTTTTGTTTCGGTTTCCTAATTAACATGCCACTAGGTTAAATGGTAAAATTTGATAAAAAGGAAAAAAAAAACAGTATTGTGTAGGGAAATTTATCTCATATATTGTCCTGTCCTTGAGTACTTGGGCTGGAACAATATGAGTATGTGTATAATTGACTATTATTGGATGGAGAGAGTTAGTTATATCTCAATTATGTAGGAGTAGATATGATTTTTTTTTTTTAGTAAGTGAAGTAGTAGATCAATTTCAAGTTCTAATTTATCATTAAATTGTTTGAAATATGCTGAGTTGTGTAGTTGGAAATGTGCATACAGATTTGTCCAAAGCAAGATGGGCGCTAAACTTGGAAGCAATCTTGAGTTCAGACAGGTATGCCCTGTTCTCAATTCATATATGACAGTCTATTAGAGATTATTTTCAAAGATGATGATGCTAAGGAACTTTAATTTGTGAACTTCAAGATGGTATTCTTGCCCAGCATATTCTCAATTAATTAAAGGATCTCCAATCAATAATATTTGTTCGCTTATAAGAATGCATAGTTTTGATTATTTCAAATCTATGTTGTATTGAGTGTATTGATAGTTGATAATTGTAGTCAGTATGTTATTGCATCTTACTTCAGGTCAAGCGATCTTAATAAAAGCAGGGATTTATGTTCTATTACTTGAAAAAAATAAGGCTGGAAATGTTCCTTTTCATTTCTTCCTATGTATGTGTGTTTGGTATCATTATGTGTCTTTGCAGTGACTAGCATATCCAAGTTTCCTATGCATGTCTCATAATTTATGGTGCAGATCATAGGGTGCTTAGATTTGTTAATGCATATTATTTATCAACTGCTTATTATGTTTGTATTGATTATCATAGGGTGATTCTGTGACATTGAAGAGGCCCAGCAATGATAACCTAACATTATCGTCCTTTGATTTAATCCAGGGACTTTGATTTACCTATGAGGGTGTCTTTTGGAGGGTTTATTATTGTCCAAACATCCAAATCCCCATGACAAACATGAACAATGTGACTACCATCTTGAATACTACAATCACATCTCAATATGTCATGCACTTAAAGTCAAGGAGGATAGTTTGGTGGTGTATACCATGGAGCATGATTACAGGGAATCTATCCCATCATAGTAACAAGAGAATATATTTCAATCTTGGCGGCTTTTTGTCTTCCAAAATCGCTCTATGTTTGGTTCCTCCCAAGTCCCAACCCCTTAGAACAACCTCTATGTTTGGAGAGGGAAAGCTTATCATGATACAAAGCTAGAATAAGGAACATCCACAAAGTCGTGATATTGTGATCAATGGTTTTAATTGATGAGATGAGTTGGGAGTTTGAAGCCTCTAAAGGATACCTCTTCAAAACTTCACACCCATTTTGAAATGGTTATACATAGGTGAAGAGGTCATCTTCTTCTTGCATTAAGGCCTAAATGTTTCCACCCCTAACTAATCATCCTGCTAAAAGGGGACTATGTATTCATTTCCTACCGCCTATTAGAGCTCAACCCCTCTGTATTGTTCTCTAGATATGTGAGCCTTTCCAAAAGGATGAATCATAGTGTATGTTGACTTTCTTCGATCTAATATAAACACAGTTGCTCAATCCCTTAGATGCTCCAAAATAGGATTAGCACATCACAAGGTATTTCTAATTCTTCTCAAAGCCTCGGAATCCTTGGTTTCTCATTGCATTGACTTCCCTGTTCATTGGTTTGATCCACATTCTTTGCTGAGGTGCTATCTTTATCTCTATGGATCTCGCTTTCCTTTTTCCTCTTCCCATCTCATCTGAAAGGAGAGTTCATGAGCATGTACACTCCGTCGCCATACTTCATTAGCATCATAGTATTTTTTTTTTAAGCTTCGTACCTTTTACTTGGACCCCACCCCCTGAAAAAATAATCTGTTTCACTGCTATACTTCATTAGCGTCACAACAATTTTAGGCTTTAACCTTTTTAGTTTTTACTTGGACCCCTCAAAAAGTTTAAAGGTCATCATCACCATTGCTCCCCATGTCAACCAGGCCAAGCCATTTGAAGTAGTTCTGATCTCCAGAATCCACTTTCTGTGTTCTCTTGAAAATCCATCGGAGAAGAACTATCTATCATTACCTCTAAGGAATGCTTTCCTTTGTGAGCTTAGCAAAAGTGAGCAAAGAAGAATATGAGAAACGAAATATGGACAATCAAGTCCCTCCCAAAAAGTAGGTCAAATATAGGGGCATTATGGTGTTCCTGTGTTCTTTAAGGGTGGACATATATATAGAGGCACTATGGTGTTCTTTTCTGCGGAGTTTATTGTTATTACCATATTTTTTTAGCTTAAGTAGGATATTGAATATTGTTCACAAAATTACCTTCAACAAAGCTGATACAAAGGCTTCATTGATGTCTAATGTCATTGTTGAGCTAGGTAGCACAGAAATGTCTAAAGTTTCGGAAATATAAACGGACACGTGTCGGAAACGGGGAAGCAGTAATTTAAAAAAAAAAGAAAACAGAGAAAAGTTAACAAAAACAAAAATATAACAATTTCAACAAGAAAATTTTTAAAATTGTCTTAAAAAAACCAACAAGTACTTTTGAAATGTAATATATATAAAATATAGCCTTAATTTCCTTAAAATTAAAGGGATAAATGGAATCGAATGAGGGGTTTGGCTACACCGGAACTTTAGAGATGGAAACAAGGTTTTCTAGGGGTTTCTGAGTTTCCAAACCGTTGAAACGTGAGGTCCTAGAGATTTCCGTGCTTCATAGTTGTTGAGTGAGTTGAAGCATAGTGATTTAGTTAGTGGAAGTCTGCAAGGTTAACGACAAGTGGTTTTGTGTGGTATGATGTGTCTTTTAATGATTTTTGGTATCATTTTTTCTGTATTGTAGTAGCTCATGCCTCACATATCCTGCTATTTAAAAGATTATTGGTAGGAAAGATGGATCATTTTTTCTTGTAAATAAGTTAAGGAGAGTAAAAATGTATAATATGAAGATTTCAGTTATGTCATTTTTTTCATTCTATACTCTCTTTTAAGGACTTGTGAGACACAAAAGGTCTCTTTAACTTCTTTAGCCTATAATATTGTGTAAAATTACTATTCAGCTGTACAATTCCAAGCATAATATAAAACATAAATTGTTTGGGAAGTAGCACAACTGTAATATAACATAGACTGATGGATTATTCACTTTCATACCAGAGTTACTGTAGTTGCTTGTAACCTAGCTTCAAGCTCAACCACTCAACATACTTGCCAATTATACAAAGGAGCTGTCTCATAAACTTTAAATATAACATTACACACATTAATTTGTATCATAGTTCTTCATCAAGGAATCATCGCAGCTGCTTCCTTGTATCTGCTTTCTAGAGCTCCAAAACAAGGTCTACAATATACACATCTCATCATGTTATGATGTTGCAAGAATGAAAAGTAAATTATGCATGATGCATTAGGTATAGTCATATAGGTGGCAATAATTTAACTGACTTTGGTCTTGAGAGAAGACTCACCTAAACTTTGCGGATTATTATTTTTAATTCTTTTATAAAGGGGTAGTTTAACTGACTTGATTCTTATCGTAGCATCTTACTTAGACTTGGCAATTAGTTTTGGCCGCTTATACGTGGCCTAGTATTGGACCTGGTCTATCTATAAAAATATTGCTTGTTATTGATCATGAAATTAAGTAACAAGCATTTAAATTCATGTTTGAGTAGTGTTCACTGATTTGGGTACTTGAGGTACTGTGAAATAGGTTGGAGTCTTTGAGTAAAATACATTGATTTTACTTGGTTAACCTATAGTGCTTGCGAACAACAGTTTCACCAATGCTATACGAAAAATTGAAAATACTGTAGTATGTCAGGCATAGGTACTTACAATCTGCATCAGTTTTGATCCAGCACTCCCTGCTCCCATTTGAATCATTCCCATCCTCTGTGTACTGAGTTGGGTTAGATATGCTCTTCCTGCGTAGCACATAACCATTTTGACCTGCTTTCTGTGAGAATGTAGTAGTGTTCTTATCTGGAAGTGTATTGTCATCCTTGTAATATCCCACATTGCTGGGTATGATGTCTTTGGTTCCAGTCTTGTGCATTTTGTCTGATTTTTCTGTGGATATTAAACATTCTGGATGCACTTTCTTTTGAAATTTCTGCAGAATCTGCATTGAAAAGCCATTAGGCGAAAAAACAGACTTCGATTTAGATTCTTAACATGTTAATCACTTGCTTTCTCTTCTCAACAGTAGGCAAGGCTGGATTAGTTATTGACAGGCACCAAACCTTTCTATTTCTAAGAATTAGGTAGGAAATAATTTGAACAAATGTAAGCAAATCATTGTTTTATGTGCTTCATTCTTAGGAATCAATTCTTTTGAATGTTTGCTTCAGTTTTATTCTTGATTTATGAGTGGTTAGGTTAATGAAATAGAATACTTATAGCTCAGGAGAGGGCGAATTCTTCAGCTGCATATTGAGCAATCGTTTGATTGGGCAATCATGTTATTGCAAAAAACTGTTTGGGGTATGATGACAATGGTCATCTAACATCGTATACAATTTGGTTTCTTTGATCAAATTTATTTTACTCTAATACTCTTTCATGTCTTCCCATGTGCAGCTGATGTATATAGACTGTTGATTGTGCCCTTATTTTTCTCGATTCAAGCTGATCAATATTTGTTATTTAGTTGTTTCTTCATGGAATCAGAGAATTCTAGTGCTACTTTAATATTTTCTTATACAGCATTTTGATGATCTTATTCATCGAACAACTGAAAATATCAATAGAAATAGTTTAGGAATCATTTGGTTATTTCTGTGTATATCTTAATGAAGTTTGTACTCTTTTCTCTAGGCCAAGATGAGATCTGGTAAGCTGAAAGCAGTAAATAAGCCAAGTACCTTGCACAGTTTTGTATCTGCAGAAGCAGATTCTGCAGCTCCTCGACTTGAGGCAGATGAGTTCCTAGAAGCAGCTTGCAGTGCATTTTTCTTCTTTGTCAGTATCTTCTTCATGAGATTCATGGAAGCAGTTTTATCACCTTCTTTATCTTCCTTCTTCTCCCCTCGTTTGTACTTGGCTTCCGATGAGTTTTCCTCTGCCTTGTGCCTCTCAAATAGCTCACCCAGTGATGTCCTATTTTCCTTCTTCTGCACAGCTGCCTTCTCTGGTAATTCTACTGCCGATCCTAACAGATATTCTTGAAGTGGGCAGTTCATCAAATTATTGTCTGTGCCGTCTGTGCTTTCTGGAATTTCCAGTGGCTTGCCACTCAGAGTGATGGTGCTTGCATAACTATTTCTCCCATTGCTAACATGGCTGTTTCTCCCAGTGCTAACATGGCTGTTTCTCCCAGTGCTAACATAGCTGTTTCTTCCAGAAGAATCTGTCCATCCATCATCTTTAGCTTCAGCAGCAAACACTTTCTCTAACTCATCATTGATGAGCCTCAGTTCATTTTCTGTCACTTCAGCCTCTCCTTCTGCGAGCTTCTCAAATGACACTGCAAATGTTGGTGTCTCTGGTTCTGAGATGACATTTTCATTTCCAAGGGTCCCGATTGCTAGAAATCCATCAAAGTACTCAGAAAACTCATCAGTTGATGATACTTTTTGATCGAATTCTGAAAACTTTGCTGTTTCCACACTTGTAAATGATGATCGTCTCTGTCTCCCTTGATTTTGCTTTTGATAGAGGTGAGAATCATCAACCATTGGCTGCCCTGAAAGATAGGATTTCACCTCAAAAGTGGGATACAACAACAATATCAACCTTGTTCCCAGGACATGAGATTGGCTGCTTAGAGCAGGACAGATATTGATAATGGTAATGAAACTGGGCCTAGATCCAGGGTCCAGGGTTTCCCCAACTTCCCAAGTCCTAAATCAAGTTAGAACTCAAGTATTTGGGAGTATGTAGAGCAAGGTAAGGAATCCTTGCCCGAAAGCATTAGTAGTTTAGTACTTGATAGGAATCAATCTCATGACCTTGAGGTTATGAGTTGAATTCTCTACCAATTACACCAAGCAACAAACCTCTTAGTTGAGTGAGTGAGTGGCCATATATCTTTTTTTTTTTTTTGAAAGGAAGATCGGGAATAATTTACCATATATCTGGTTTAGTATTATGATTAATTATGGTTTTCAAATATGAAATACCAGTCTATCGGTGTGTGTTTTCTGTGTGGCGTTTATTAATGTTAAATTCTTTCATCTGAGTTCTGACACTGCACTATTTGCCAGATGTTTCCTTTCTTTCTGACAGGAACCATATTACAGGAATATTACAAGCTGAAAACACTGGTGAATTCAGAAAGATATAAATTATGGCAGTGAAGTTAGAGATTTTACCTAGGGGAAATTCCTTCAGAGTTTCACCGTTCCCTTGGCGAAACTTGCGATGCATCCAAGTTAATAACTGCATCAAAAAGGTAAACAAAACACAAAATACTTAGAATTTTTTGATATACCTTTCCAATACTGTTGTTACAAATTAAGCTTACCTTCATCTTTTCAGTCTTCAAGTTGTTTTATCAGTTTTCTTTCGCTGCTAGCAGAGCAAATCAGATAATATGATTTGATAAAAGTTTATAGTTGTTGCCTTAACAACGTGTTTTTGATAATTAAGATGGTAAAGCATATCCATGATTCTAACTCTGACTTTCCAGGAAGAAGACAAGTAGAAGGACACAGAGAAATGTACAAGTAGTTTATGGTTGAGTCTCATTTGTCATTGGCGAATAATCTCATCTCGAGGAGTGGGTTTTGGGGCCCTCTTCAAGGCTACTGCTGATTCTATGAGCTACAACATACATGAACTTCAAGGCCAAGGTTTGATAACCCAAGATTATTCTGCATCGACGTGGAAAAGTAATCGCCCTATGAATGAGATTCATGCAAAAACATGATCATTTTTGAAACGACGGTTACATGTGCTGTGCTTCCAGGTATGCCATACAAATTACGCTAAATATACCTATTGTTTACCCTTTCAAGCACCGGCGTTCGCAGTAGATATTAGACTTATTAGGAGAAAAAATTATCATCTGTTACTGGTTGTCACAAACATACAAAACCCTTCCCTCCCTTTATCCAGGATTGGAATCAGCCGTGACTCAATGAGACTGAGTAAACCCATAGGCGGAGTTATATTTTCGCATCTAGCCACTAAAGTCCATATCAGTGTCTGTAATTATTCTGCTTTGGAAACCTTAGTCTTATGTTAAGCAACCCAGCTGATATGCTCAAAGTCTCAATACAATCTAAAGACTATGTTCCTTGCAAAGATACAAAGTAATTTGTCATAATTGATATGGGTAAAAAGATTGGTGACTTTGACAACTATATTTTTTAAGTATATAAAAATCGTGTAATAGTGTGAATATGTCATTTATTTTTTTTAATCAGAGTATTACATTGATATACCTTTGTCCCCACCTCCACACCGCCCAACCCCTCCCACTCTTCTTATCATGAGTAATTCACTAATTTGTTTGAGGATAATCATGTCATGTCTTTGATATCTTGGTAAGGTTTCTTGCTTTATCAGCTGAACTAAGCTTTTTAATATTCTCTTCAAACCTGTCAGTTACGCATTGTTTGAATACAAGTAAATGGAGAGAAAAGGAGGGAAGGGAAAGAAAAGGGGGCAAGCTCCGTTGTTTGGATATTTAATTAGGGGAAGGAGGGGGAGAGATCCATTTTCCCTCCTCCTTTAATAAGCACTATCTCTCCAACATTGGAGAGATTTGGAAGGTAAATGAAACTTCCTTCCTCCCTCCCTTTCTCTCCCCTCCCCTCCCCTCCCCTCCCTTTCCCTTCAAACTTGTTATCCAAACAATATGTTAAAGTTTCCTTTGTGACGTTTTTATTTTTTTTACTAAGATTTTTTTCCCTCGTCTACTTACCAAGTGATTTGAGGAAACTTTTGTCATTGCCTTGTTGGTGTCTTTGATGTTGTTCATCTGTACCCTTGGTGATATCTGTAGCTTAAACATCTGAACTAAGTTGGATTAGAGTTTAAACAAGTCAACTTGGATGAAAAAAAAAAGTTGTAGCTAGTGCACAAGGCTTCGGTGACATTAAGGTTTGGGGAAAATAATCAGTTTCAGTGGTTTAACGGCTTTCAAGAACCTTTTGTGGAATGAATGCGAGAAATGTTATGTGTTTTTGCTAGACCAAACTTGCAGCACAAATACATTGATTGATTTAATTGTTACGAACTGATTTTATAACGTTTTGGTATATAGACCTCTGACCAATACACAGCCATGATGAACACAGAGTGTGCAGAATGATTTCTGCATTTGCTTCTTGAGAGTTAAAATGATAGTACATATATTTGTCATTCCACATGAATTCCAAATGATAGTACTTTTCATCTTGCATATTGTAAATGGCTTTGTTACCTAGCGATGTTGATTGTCGAGTTGTCGACATTAAAGACCTACTGCTATGGATCTTACTAAATTTTGATTTAGTTGCACTTCTATGGCAGCTTCTTACTTTTTGGTTCTCTTGCACTTTTAGGGCCCATTTAGCAAGCTAAATCATTGAGATTAGTGATATCTTTTTTCCAAGTTCCAAGTATTGATTTATTAAACTCCAGGACCATTCTTGAGAGTTGAATAAGATACAATCATGTAGACAAATTGTCGGAATTTCAGTGAGAGCATATTATGCTTCCACTCTTGTTTCAGTTATATTTTTCTATTATCATGCATCTTCTGTAGGATTAAACCTACTTTAGCTTTAGCTATTTGATTAAAATTTTCTTTCGTCAAAACTCCTAAAATTCTCAAGTGACTTAGCCCAATTACACAATTGAGCATCGAGGATCCAACAAGAGTAGTTTTAAGGCAATGAAGTGGTCATGATGTGTACACTAGATGAGTTTCTAACAATCTTGGTGCAGCTTCTCGAGAAAAATAACTAGGTCCTTGAGCATTAATTGAGTTATCTCTTACCTCATTTAGGAGTAACTTCTTATTGATACATGCCATATCTTATGACAGCACATGTTTCTGAATCCCACCTAAAATAAACTAAAGATCAGGTCTTATACCATTATTTGCATGATCAAAGCGATGACGCTGACTTGAGTCTATTCATGCGCATGGCTTTTGTTTTTGGTGACTATTGTTGGATTTGGCTGTTGGTTTTTCATTCTTGCTTTCTTGCTTTGTTTTTCCATATGCATAATTGAAGTACTATAATGTTAGTATGATGTATGACTTATAACTATTGTTATCGCCTCAAGGTTGGATAAAATTTCACAGTAGACGGAATAATTTGTGTTTCCAGGACTTACATGAGCAGCTAGGAGCAATGCATATCAGAACAGACGTAGAAAACAACCTGTTAACAATTTATATGGTATGTTCTTTCTTCTTGTCTTCTTCTAACGTTGTTTTAGTCTTTAAGGCGGATTTATATATATTTTTTTTAGCATGACTATGGGGGGCCTGGCCAATCTAAGTGTCTTAACTTCTTGTATTCTGTTGTGATTGATCTTTTCCCAAGCTTTTTTGGTCAATGGTAGTCGGATGCATCTGAGCAGTGGTGATGCGAAGTGGGAGGTGCACAGGTTGGTATAATTCGGTGAATTCCATGCAATTAATCATCTTTATTAGAGTGGGGATGTACTACCTCCGTAAACGATTACTTGTAACAAATTATTTTTCTAATACTATCAAATATTACTCTTTTGTTGCATCTAATCGTTTACGGAGATAACATATGATTTTCTTATACTAGCCCAATGGGGGTGTTTGGTCAGTGGGAATAAGGTGTTGAAGGGAATCAGGGAAAGCCAATAACTTGACTTTCCTTAAGTAGAGTTTTATTATGGTCTCTACTTATTAGGTACTCACGGGTCCTAGAGCTTAAATACAGTCACTGTATCCTAGTGATGGTGACTTGTCGTTGTACATAGGGAGCTTTGGTCTCTACAGTCCTTTTCTCTGTTCTGTCTAGGTATCTTCTCTTTAGTCAGCTTTGTCTGTTCTTCTTGTTTTTGAGTCATCTAGGGTTGAGCTCTTGTATATAAAAGAGAGGGAAAATACTTTGTAAAGGCAGAATAACAGAAATACAAACATCAGGCTAGAAGTCTTTGAGATCATACATTAATCCCTAAATTTTTGATCTTGTTGTGTGATTGAATTAGCTTCACCTAGACCTGATTTACTCTTCATAAGGGGGTGGAAAATAGGAGTATTAATTCCAAATTGGTTTATTAATTTATTCCTATATTTGGAGCCTTTAGCTGAATATAGCTAAACTGAACTGAAAGTTTTTATTGTGGATTAATGATTTTTAATTATCAATTATTGATTTTTAAATATTGATTAATGACTTTTAATTATTGATTATGGAATAATGACAAAGTAATAATTTTGATATTAATCTACTAATAATTTGAAGACAAAAAAAAAAAAAAAACGTTATTGGTAGTTTATATTTTATGAAATAAAAACCAATAATACATCATATTTTTTGTGGATAGTAATCCGCTTATATGGTATAATAATATTTTTGTAAACAACAATAATATTATTAGAACAATAATAATAATAATATGAATAAATAATATTACGAACAAATTAATTAGTAAAATAAAAGAAAAGCTGAACTGAACTAAACGGAGCTGAACTGATTTTAAGGTGAAGTAAACAGACCCTTAGCATAAATTACTACTCTTAGGAATGGTATTTATAGTGGCCAATGGTTTTACTCATCTTGAGATTAAAGGCAACAACCAAATCGTTATTAATACTATGAAAGGCTTTTTCAAATCGTCTATGAAGATTCAAAGTTTGGTCCAAGAAATAAGTGCTCTGCTCACAAACTTTCGTTGTCTCTCTATTACACGCGCCCGGGAGCACCTAGAGGAAGGTGTTCCGGATGCATCTAGTAATTTGCGTATTACTCATATCTACCGTGAAGGAAATCGAAATCAAGTTACTAATTACATTACAAATTTAGATCAACGTTTGGTAGACAATATCTTATCGAGTGTTCTCCTTTTCAATTCTATGTAATTGTTGATGATGATAAATTTAGGTAAAACTCTGTTTAAAAGGGCTATCTAATTTTGATGAGGTCTCATTATTTTTATGAAAAAACAAATTCAAACAGGGAGTACTACTAGTAATCTAAAAAAATAAAATAGTGTCAGAAAGAATTTACACCGTTTACAGAGGAATCAAAAAGAAATTGCATTGGAATTCGTATTTCTCCTTTATTTACTCGTATTATTTTACTCCGTACTTTATTTTGCACTTTTTGACACTCGAGGAACAAAATTAATGCTATATGCGAGTAATATGAAAGGTCATTACTAGTCACTAGTTACTACGGAGTACCATAAATCCATAATACTACTCCCAACCCATAGTCCCATACTCCTATACTAGGTTGCAGGGGTTTAAAAACGGGGACGGGGATGGGGACGAAAAACGGCAAAATCAAAATTTCTAAAAACGGGGACGGCAAGGAATCGGCAATTAAAAAATCACAAAATAATTTAAAATACAAGTTCTGTAGCATACTCTGACAACCCAATAGTCTTTAATATTTTAATGTAACAGTAACATAATAGTTAATTCATAAAACATTAAATTACAACATTATCTTAAAGTACAACATTATTATTAATCGATTCGTGGTCCCCCTCAAACTCGTCGTCGTTCGTTCAAACTTCACCTGGAATTCATTCCAAGTTGCTATCGCCTGACACTTTTTATTTGATGATTTGATGAATGTCGAGTGAAAAGAAAAGCAAATAATGAATGTTGAGGGAAGAAGTCAGATTAACAGAGATAAATGTTGAATGAACAATTAGAGAGAATTGAAAGAGACGAGGAATAAAAAATTCAGTGAAGTAAAAGGAATGAAAGAGATGAAGAATTGAAGAGGACTAGAGGAGTAACTGAGCAAGAAGGTCGGTGAAATAGTTTGTCAAACAATAAACCCTAAACTTTGGTTTTGAGTGGTATTTTAATAATGTTGGGCCTTGGGCTCTTATTTGCATTTAGACTTTTGTCTTAAAAAGGCTTGGGACTTCTACTTTGTAGCTAAGCCGACCACGAAACGTCCCCAAAGTAGCACACCCGTCCCCGCCCAATTGATGCCGACCCCGAAACGTCCCCAAAGTAGTACACCCGTCCCCGTCCAATTAGTGCCGACCTCGGGACGTTTTACAGGCGTCCCCGCACCGTCCCCGAAACGACCCCAGTACGGATTCGCCAAGTTCCTAAAGGTATCCGTGCTTCATAGCTTCTATATACTAATATACGGATACTATCATACCAGTAAGAATCCGTTTGGTATGTATAAATATTTTCTGATAAAAATAATTTTTCATAAAAAAAATTATACAATAAAAATTTCATTTTCATGAACAATTTTCTTTATTTGGTTGTATGCAAAATAATTTTACATTTTTACTTCCTCCGTATTTTTTTTGCTTGCTACATTTTTCTTAAATGAAAATTTTAAATTAATTGCTACATTACTTATTTTAATAAATATGGTTCACATGTATTTTTACCTTATTGTCCTCATTTTGCATCTATTTAATCTTAATTTATTCTTTTAACTACTACTCAACTAAGATTTATAAAACACATAAATAAACAGGTGGCTCTCACATTGAAAATGACATTTATAAAACTTTATTCCATCTCTCTATATAGCAAGTAAATTGGTACCGAGGGAGTAAAATTTTTTATTATTTGATTGAATAAAAAATCAATCAATTACTCTCCTCAATCATTCTTAGTTGCTAGGTTGAGCTCTTTAACACTATTCACATTATATTTTTGACTCATTTTGATATTTAATGCATAACGAAAGAAAAATATAGTTACAAAGAATTTTATTTGGTTCGTCTTAACTTATATTTAAAAAATATAGTTTTTATACGCCGTAACTTTTTATTATACCAAATTCAAAATATTAATTATAAAAAGGTAGTATTTCATCTGTAATAGAAAATGTTTTGGGAGAAAATTTTTTGTAATATGGTAAAAAATAATTTTGAAACCGAGTGGTTCATTTAAGTATTTAAAAATATAAAATGGAAAAACAATTTACTTTGTGATGGCTTGGTAATAAAACTGCATTAAGAAAAATACTGGGCCTTGTAACGTCAGAATTAACATACACCTAAATTAATACTAGTAATATATTAAAATTGACACTAATGGTTATGTATTTAGTATTCATAAACTCCAAATCATCCCTTTAATCAAGGGGCTTTTAACAAGAAAAGGCAGTCGCAGTCGCAGTCGCAGTCGCAGTCGCAGATGATAAAATTGGGAACCGGTAAAAACATAATTTCCTAATTAATTGATAAATCATAAACCGGTAACAACACCTATTTATACATACATAATAATAATAATAATAAATCATCCTCCCCCAAATAACAACCTCCAACCTACATAACAAACATTAAATTATATAATATTAATAATTAAAAAAAAAAAAAAGTAAGGGTTTGATATTCAAATATTCGGACCCCAAAGATTCCATAAACGAGAATTAAACAACCCAATGACGTCCGGCAGTACTTTCCTCGCCAACCCTTTATGAGGCTGCTGTTGGGCCCCACTTTCTCTCCCCTCCACCTCAGACAATAACACTTCCTCCTCCAACTCCACGTCCACGTCAGCATTGGCGAGGTGTTCTTCAAAAGCTTCAATAGCTTGGTCAATAAGCTGACGGTGAGGGGAAGAGTCCCAACGGTTCCAGAAGCTGGAGAAACAATCAAAGCAGCAGCAGTTAAAACACGGAGACGATGAAGATGTAGTAGTAGTAGTAGTAATTTTTTTGTTTTTGGTTTTGGAGGGGACAGGGTGAAAAGGAGAAGGAGAAGAGTTGAGAGAGTGAGTAAGCATGTAAGCTAAGGTTTGACGGTCTTCAAGAGAGAGGACTGAGATTAGTGTTAACATTGTTGTTGGAAGAAGGTGGTTTAATATTTCAGATGATGATGATGGAGTAGGGTGAACTTTGCCTTTTTTTTTTTTTTTTTTTTTTTTTTTTTT
>PYUH01003972.1:5271112-5315469 GCA_016808085.1 Suaeda aralocaspica | reverse complement strand
TTTTTTTTTTTTTTTTTTTTTTTCTTTAGCTTCATTCTTTCTTTGTTGTTAATGCTGATTTTGTAATTTTCTGAACGAATAATGTCAAAGACACTGTTAGAGACTGAGTGAGTGAGTGAGTGAGCCTGGTTTTATGCGGTAGGGTTTTCTTTTTGGGGCTGAAGGTGCAAGGAGGCTACTTTTTTTTTGTTTTAAACTTTTTAAATAAAATAAAAATAATGTCAAAGATTTATGCTTCGACATTAAGTACCAAAAAAAAAAAAAAAAAAAAAATTNAAAAAAAAAAAAGAGTATGGAGTTGTATTTGTGAATTTTATACTACATTATTTGGAGAGATATTCTTTTCTAACAAAAATTGTTTTTAATAATTCTATCTTTTACGAATTCTAAACGAGTTTTAGCTTTAACTTAGTCTTCAACTAATAGACCTTCTCAATTCCTGTCTTATTTTCGCTTTTTTTTTTCTTTTAACCACATGCTATAAGCTATTGCATGACTCTCCACGATCGATTTAGTCCCCTAAAACCTCCATATAGTATTTTCCGAAGAGGTAATGTAGAAAGGGAAGCTCACAAAATAAAAGTTGTAGGCATTCCCATGTTTTTATTTGACAACCTTCAACAATGGTAATCTTACTAACTTTTCATTCCTCTACAACATTTTCGACAATCTTTAAACATCCATATTTCTCCTCAAAACTTACTTATCCTCGATTTAAGTCCAAATGGTTAACTATATCATAAAAAGTAACTGATAGCTAGATGAAAATCCACCTTTGAAAATTCTATAGCTACAATGAGAATAATAAAAAAACATCAAACTTGCATTGAGAGCTGGCATTATATATGTTGTAAAGCTGTGAAACAAAAATATTAAAAAAAAAAAAAAAAGTATGAATGTAACACTGTCATGTCAAACTCAATATTGTTCTTTGGAGACTCTACAGCATATAGTAGGGTTGTTCAATTGCATATGGTTGTTCAATTGCCAGATCAATCTAATTCAAACCTGCCAAAATTTGATTCGAATAGAATTGGAAACCAGTCTTCAAAAAACCGAAAATCATGGATCAGAGTCACAAAGTCGGATTTTAATTATGCAGTTCATATTTTTATCTCACACACACAACATACTCAATTGTTACCATAATAAAATATGAATAAAGTCGGTAATTCTTTAATATCGTAGAGCTTCCTTTCCGTCTTTAGGAGATTTATATATTATATCATCCGCCTTTTTAACTTTTCATCAAAAACAAAAAATGCCTACATAAGAAAAAAAAAATATAAATCATAGCATGCCCTATAAAGAAATGAAAAATGTCAAATTAATACATCCTATCAATTTAGGAGCCCCTCTAAGGAGATCAATGCAAGCTAAGTGTGCAACCGAGTACCGACCATCCAAAATTTCATAATGCCCTTCTTATTTGCTCTATATAATTTCATAATGCCATTCTTATTTACTCTATAATTGTTTCCAAGATAAACGAGTCTTGTGGTCACTCGTATTTATATCAAAGAGTCTCGTTCATACGTATAAGCAATCATTATTGTTCATAAAAGTAACGAACCTCAGTTTATTTGTAGCTTTAGCCCTAATGCAATAAAATAAATAATCCCTTTTGTCCACTTAAGTCCCGACATACATTTTTTCCGGCTATCGTAAAAGCAATCTTACTTATATATATACAAGTAACTTAGGAGCCGTTTATTTCAGCTTAAAATCAATTCAGTTCAGATCTTCTTTTATTTTGCTACTCATTAATCTATCATAAAAAACTTTCCGTTCAATTCAACTCAGCTCAATTTTTTTCAGCTGAAGTAACAGACCCTTATTTTACAGAGTAACTCTTCCATTTTAATAATCCATCTCCCCATCAACATTAAATTATAGAGTATGTATATAAGTAGCCACATCATTATTTAAGATTAGTTACCGACTTTAATCGATACAAATAGTAATCTATGCAAATTAAAGTACACACATAAATCTCTCCAAAATGAGGGATCAAGACTCTTAAAGGAAAATAAGTGTCTCACTCTCCCTTCCTTTCCTTCCCTCAATCATTTACACAAACAAGTTGTCCTCTTTCTATTCTCAAAAGAGTACTCCCTTAGTAAGGGAGTAACTCTTTAGTCGTTAAAGTATAATTAATCATTGACTCAAGGTCGTTGATGAAGGTTTGTAAGAACCAATTACACAGGTCCTGAAATTAATTTGGCCCAAAAAAACATAAATCAAGTAACTAGTTTACTAGCATCCATTGATCACATCTGTTTCCTACACTCAATGTACCTGTTTCTCAACCTTCTGATCTTTAAGTTTTCAACCATTTTATCAGAAATTCTAGAAATCCTTTCTTTTCCGGTAGAGATTTGCAATCCAAGCTAAGTGAAATTTTCTTACAGTACGAAAAGTTACATTGTTCCATATTGGTGCCTAAATATACAGAATTTAGATGAGTAGACCAGAATATAGTAGGTTGGAATCAGTCAGACTTCTTATCTGAACGCATAGATGTATTTGCAGCTGTCGAATGATTGTCCTCCGACATCTTGTGGAAGATTTCATCCCGTTCAATGAAGTACCTCTCAAATGCTCGAGGGAGGAAACAAGGGATCAAGAAGCACAATAAGTTGATAGAGAAATATGCTAGATTTGCAACTGCCAAACTCCTTCCAAACCAATACCATGCAACATCCTAATGACGACCAATGTGCATAAGATGCACAAAATAATTAGCCCAGACACTTGAAATAACCAAACCAGATATCAAATTAATTGATTGCGCAACATATTATGCCTCAATTATGTTCCTAATGCTGTCATGTAAAGCCATTTTCTTACTTCATTCCTGCTCATATGAGAAGAAGCTAAGAAGAAGAAACACGTGGCTCATGTTGTTTTCATGTACGTAGTACAACAATTAAGTACCTCTTTTTTGGAGTACGAGTAGACATGGAGAAGCAACATAATTCATCTTCACATTATCAAATTTGAAGTATCAAATATGGAGTATCAAATATTAAAGTTGGAAACTACGAGTCAATAATTTATATATAAGGCCTCTGTGCTTGCCTTGGATCAAGCTAAGCTAATTGACTATAAGGGTTCATATGGGAAAAGAAACGAGAACTTGATGCAAGAATAAATCATTTCAGAGCTTAATGAGATTACCTTGAAAGAAGCATTGACTTTTAAGGTCTTGTTTATCCAAACGTCCTGCATCCAGTCAAGGATGACAAAGATCCTGCGGACTGTGTACAACAGGGGAACCAACGCTCTCACTGGAGGGGAAAACAACGAAAGCCCGCTTATTATGTTCTCGGTCAGTATTTGGAATGATAGCAAGAATAAATGAGGAGTTGCTGACCTAACAGCATGATCATCCCCTCTTGCAAACCCACCTAGGACATATGCAAGGGGCAAGAACAACCCGATTGTAGTTCCCATTATTACATACACCCGAAAAAGTCGACCTCCCCTAAAAATTTCTGGTGATTGAGACCTAACATTGCTGTAAGAAGGGAACGCAAGACGAGAGAGAGCAATGATATAAGCAGAAGCAAAGGCCGGGAAGAAAAGGTCAAGGAGCGGGATTAGTCCGCTAACCGAAAAAACCATAATGAAGGCTACTAGTTGGAGCTCAATAACACGCAGCGATCCAATTATTCCTGTTGTTGCAGTTTGTTGTTGATGATTACTTGAAAGAAAGGGCTTGGCTTCGAGATTTGACGTAGGCATAGCAGTTTTATCAGGTCCACTCCCAGGAGCCACGGCTAAGGTTACACCCGACATTGCTTTGATGTTTTATTCTTTTTATTTTGGTCCAAGGGAAGGGCTACCAGGTTGACCAAGGAAGCTGGATGAGAAATTAAAGTCTAAGATAAGATTGTTTCAGTAGACTTTGTTCTTGAGAAGCTGCAAAACATCGTTTGAAGAACAATCAAGGTTCAGAAGCTTCAAAGTAACGGGAATTGGGAACGCCAAAAATTGTCAAAATTAGCCATGACAAATTAAAATAAAAGAAATCAATACATATGTGAAATAAACTAGATATCAACTATAATTTGCATACATTATTTGTTTCAAGTTAGTATATAAGCTACTATGTATTAAATGAATGTAATGATATGACATTCTGTAATTTCTATTTTTTATTGAGCAGAATGTCAGTTACTGCATAAGCATGCATATCAGCTTATACGCCTTTGTTTGTTTTGATTCTGCATTGCTGCAAACGAACAATAATTAGTTGGGCTACTTAACAGCAGTGTTAGGCAGTGCACTGCAGTCCTACACTACTACTGATGCATTCGGAGTGGATAAAAAGAGATATGCATATAGGCCAAAAAGAGGGAATCACTTGCAACTTAAGATTAAGTATGACTTCAAGTAGTGGAACACTGGTTGTGTTAATGGTGTAGCTTAATATGACCTAAGTGCTAAACATTTGAGGACTTTCATCCTACGATTTTATTTAGTATTTAAGTAGAAAAGTAAGGGAGTTAGGACTCGTGGTTGGACATAACTAGTGTGTTTATGTATCTCTAAAGATTAACTCTTTAAACCTTTGATGCTTACAAATTAAAGTGCGTAACAGATCCTAAAGTCCTAAACAATAAGTTAGGGAGCGTCGACTCATGAAGTTACACATAAAACTTCTTCCAACATAAATTTGAAATGGGCACAATAGGAACTAGGGAGATTCTAAGGGCATCATCTAAACTCGATGAAATGCTTTCCTAAAAATATGCATGGTAGGCTGGTAGCTAGCCTCGTTTCTGATAAGGATACATTAAATTATGCACTTGGCTAGCTAAACTTTTTTTTTCCTACCAGTACATCCTCACTTGATTAAGGTAAATGGGACCTTATGGTTCGGACTTTTTGCATAGGGTCTATTATATGATAAAGGACGATGCTTAAGTGGTCCAATTCAAAACCAATGAGACCAACTGATTGCAGCAAATTAGACATTTCAACATCAATGTAAACTGGCCGGTAAACAAATTTAATGCCCCTAAAAGAAGTTAAGAAGGTAACAACTGAGCAGTTGAGCAGTAAACGCAAATTGTTCAAAGTAACTATCCTAGACCGCACAAGGGTTCAAGTCAATTTGGTTGAACATGACTATATGAACAAATGAGCGGTTGAGCCAAGGTTTTGTGTCGTGTCCTTCAAAAGTGGACATTGGTTTAATTTGTACAACTTCCCCTTTGCTAGTTCAAGGGAATTTATCCCACTATCCATGTCTATAGTACTCCTGTCCCCAAATGTTTATCACATTTTCCATCTTTTAGTTGCTACAAAATGTTTTCTCCGAAATCTAAATGACACGTGCTTTTTACCTTCTTTTAACTTTCACTCACTAAACATAAAGAAGCAAACTTTTAAAAAGATAGTTAAATAATGCGAACCAACACGCAATAGACCAAACCAAGTACTTGTATGATTTTAATCAATACAAGCGGCGAGCAAGCCTCCTATGTGGTGCACCAAGCTACCTAGGGGCATGAAGCTATACATAGTACGGTCGATTACATGGTTTTAATTTGCCTCAAAATTAAACTCCGACAACAACCCACTATATATGTACAACTACGTACTTGGTAACATCTAAATCAAATGAAACAACCTTGTTCAACATTAAAAATTTCTTAAGCCTTTTCCTATCTCACTATCTCAGTAGTCAATAATAACAATTCACTATCGGAAGAAATAGATAATAAATAACGACATTAAAGAAATAAACATTAACGAAGTCGCTTTGGCCGAGTGGTTAAGGCGTGTGCCTGCTAAGTACATGGGGTTTCCCCGCGAGAGTTCGAATCTCTCAGGCGACGAGTTTTGGTTTTTAATTCGTTATATATACTACCTCTAGTCTCAGACTTTTAGAACAATTGATATTAATTGTGATATATAAAAAATTCAAAAATATTTTTAAGAACAACTAACCAAAAATTCAAGTACAAATATTACTTCCGGTCCAATATTTTTGAAACACTTGAAAAAAATTACATTAATATACTATAGTCTAATATTTTTGTAACACTTGTGTATTATTTATGAGATATAATTTCTATTTTATATTAATCGTATTAAGTACAATTTCTATTTGTGAGATATAAAAAAAATTTAAGTATTGCAACTATTAAGAAACCGAGGTTGTAAAAAGTGAAGTTCACTTTTGCAAAAATCTCCGGAGTTATTATTTATATAAAATCAGAAAAACTACAAAGACAACGAAAATACTTAATTAACAGACAACTTAACAAAGATTTTACTTTATTTGAAAAAGATTTTCAATGCAAAACAAATGATTGAAGAAAAACAATCTAAAAACTAATATACATAGTAGAAGAGATATTGAACTTACTTGTAAAAGAAGGATGATGATGAATAGCTGAATAAAACGCCCGGAAACAGAAAGAAAACTGTTTTGCAACTTTCAAGTAGAGAATATCAACGTTTAACAACATCTTTTTCTTTTTCTTTTTCTTTTTAACATTTAAGAATATTTTGCCACGTGTGTGTTTTAGCGGCAAGAATGTGAGCTTATTCTCCTCGTGGCAACTTCGAAGGACACCGAATAATAATCGAATTATATTAAGTGATTAAATACAATCATGATACATTGATTATCTATACTATACAAGTTTTGGTTGAAATTAAAAATTATGATTCCATGATTAATTTCACTTAAGTCTTGTTCTTAAGTGTTTGGAAATCTAAAATTAAGTGTGGGTTTATGATGTTGAGTGACGTTTGAGTTGCTCAATCCTTTAAACTTTTGAAGCTTTTGGGAGCCGGACTTTTAAATATGTGTTAATAAGTTATGTTCTATTCTAATAAGTTATGCTAAGTTCTTGTAAAAATAAGAGTTTGTATAGTTTATTGTATCCCTAACAAATAAAGCTAGAAAATTTTATATAAAGACCAATACATAAATAAGTTCACATTAGTCAAATAAGCTAACATAAGTTTATATAAGATTTTATTGGAGCTTATGCTAATTCATATAAGTTGACATAAGTTCTACAATCATACCAGTCATATTCTCATATTAATATATGCATGTGACGGGTAAATTGAACAGATATTACTATATACTTAATTGTTTTGTGAATTTGTTATTAATTCGATTTTGAAATTGTAAAATTCTTGTTTTCATAATATTTTATTTTTTAATTTTAAAATAATATTTTTCAAAATTTTTAAACTTGCAACTTTTTTGTTTATACTTCAACAAAAAATTCCAAAATTTTTCTTTATTAAAGTTTTAGTGTTTTTAAAAATGCGTGTTAGATGTGTACATAAGATATAAATATAGGGTCAGACACTCAAACTTTTTAACCATAGGCCATAGCATTTGGTCTAAGAAGCTTAACCCATTAGTCAATATTTGTATTATTTACTCACAAATTACAATATCGCTTCCCTCCAACAAAAAAAAAAAAAAAAAATTACAACATCGCTCATTAGTATACCCCATTCGAAAGAAAGCTCAAAGGTGAATTAATGGCTCTGAAAATTACAGCTTGAAAATATATATTGTATTGTTTGTAACAACACATCCTTCATTCAATCGTAAATTATTGGACTATAACAATCCTTTAGAAAAATTATAATTGGAAAGAAATTAATAAGACAATCAATTCAATACAGACCTTATTGTTTCTTCTCAACAATGTGACAATATTTCATTCTTGTCTCATTTAAACAACGTATTAAAATTACTAGCAAGAATAGTATGTTCTTATATACAACCAACCAACTATGGTACTAAATCAATCAATTTTTAAGTTTTGTAGACAATTTTAATCACTTTCCAAAAAAAAGAATATCATGCGATTAATATATAGAATTTCATGACTCTTATATAATGTGCTTTAATTTGTAGTTTTATAATTTCATATTTTCATTGTAGTAGCATATCTTGCTTGAAGTGAGCAACATACACAATGGTAAGCCGATAACTACATTCTACAACCTTTTTTTCGTCGCTCTTTTCTTCTTTCCTGTCATTCATGTCGTCGATTTTAATTTATATTTGACTTTATATGTAATTTTTGGGTTTACAACTTTATTCGGCTATGGATAGGAAATTAGAAATGAATGGAGAAGAATATTTTTTGTGGATAATTATATGGAATGAATATCGCTTCATGCAGTCAGTCCCATCTTTTTTGAATTAAGTCTTTAATTATAATGATGTAATATTTTGTGGATTAATACATTGGACAACTGTTGTTTCATGCATTCGGCTTAAACTTTGTTATTTGTTGATGATATTCATGTAACTTACTTGGTGATTTGGGTTAACAAGCACTTGGGGTGATTTGGTGAGCAGGGGAGCACGGAGGGTGAAGCAAATACTGCAAATGAAAATGCTAGTGGCGCAAATAATAACAATCGCCAACAAAATATCATATTGAAAGTTTATTTGCATTGTGAAAATTGCGCAAAGCCTATAGTCAAATGTCTAAAAAGCTTCGAAGGTATAGAATATAAATCTTGTAGTTTTGCGCATTTATTTAACGCATATCTTGTACGTGTTCAAATATTTATTAACATAATTACAGGCGTTCAAGAGGTTACTATGGATTTCAAAGATCACAAGATAAGTGTAAAAGGAAGAAAAGATGTTGATCCTAAAAAACTAGTGGAGGAGCTAGTGAAAACTTGCAATAAGCAAGTTGAAATTATTTCTCCAAAGCTGAAGGACAAAAATGGACAAAAGAAGTCAAGTGAGGTACTTATTACTATAGTTAAAAATTTCCATTAATCTTATTAATAAAATTAATTAAATGCGTTTAAACAAGGATCTTACGTTATGGTGATGATGCAGCCTAAAATCATTCAAGTAACAATCAGCATCTACATTCATTGTGAAAATTGTGGGCAACGCATAAAGGAAAACATTGGAAAGATGGCAGGTGTGTGTTCACTTTTCCCTTAGGCCGGCCACAATCAAGATGATCAATTTGTAAACCAAGTACGGAGTACTAGTAGTAAGCGATGTCATTGGTCTCACTATCGTAAGCATGACACAACACAACTTAACAGTCAAGACACTACATATGCATAAGACATACTTCTTATATGACAATTTACTATGTGTGTTGAGCCATTTGTCGTGCATAAGTTGTACACGTGCAAAAACGATAATGTGATGAAACAATATTTTCCATCTTCAAATTTCATCTATGTAATATGCAAACTGATACAGTAGCCGGTAGGGATGTGGGTTGGTCTGATTTAGAGGGTTTACATTTTAAACATGGTACGAGCAAACGTTAATGAGTTGGGTCATGCACAGGTCATCTTACCTAGCCTAAATTAAAGGATTTAGTTCTTTTGATCACCCTATGGTAGCCTTATCTTTAATACTTTGAAATTATTTGTAACCATTTTAAATCCAAAGATCATGTAATAAACTAATAACTATATGTGTTGAATTGTTCCTTAGGAGTACAAGAGGTCCAAGTGGATGCAAAGAAGTCACAAGCAACGGTTAAAGGAGAGTTTGAGTCAAAAAAATTAGTGGAATACATCCAAAAGAGAATGGGAAAGCAAGCAATTATCATGGGAAATACACACCAAAGAAGAGATAACGATGAAAGACAACAACATAGTCAAAACAGAAATAACACGAGTAGAATATCCGTAAATGTTGGTCCTTTAAGAGAAATTGCTCCTCAATATATAGACTCTTTGAGCTTATGTAGCGATATTTTGAGTGATGAGAATACTCAAGCATGTATCATAGCATAAGATACAATTTTTAGCTTTAAAATTTTGGATATATTTTTGGGTTTAGCTCTTGTATTTGTTTAGGATTTATCATCCAAATGCATTTTATTAAAGCTAGCATAAAAGCGAAATTATGAATCTCAAATATTTTAAAGATTGTAGCTATTCAGTCCCGCCTGATCTTGATTTTTCCTAAGACAGTGTGATTTGATCGTTTAAAGATGGGATGTGATTGTGAAATACGGATTGGATTGGATTGGTAGTGGCCAAATTTTACATTGGGCCGAAGGTTGTATTCATGGGCAAAACATTAGCCCAATGTCTTTGAACCATTGTCAAATAGAATAAACCCAAAGCATATGCTGTGAAGCAAATTGGTCAAGACTGAGTTTTTATCGAAATAATTTTGAAATTGCTTTGTCTCATTGACATTTTGCTATTTAATTTTAACTTATTCTAATTAAGTAATGCTTAAATAATAATAATAATAGTATATTTGACTTAAACGTGAAATAATTTTAATGTTTTTGCTAACAAGAGTCTTGAGGTATTAGACAAGTATTAAATTTACTTCTTAAAATGGAATTAATTTGAGAATTCAATTTTAAATCAGGCATATATTAATGTAATTAATACTTAATCAAAATTAATATTTTCAGTTTTAGAATGTTTAACTAACGTTTTCGAAACATTTGTTAACTTTCACCTAGTTTCAATTACTCATATGATTTTAAAACATATATTTCAATATTATATTTGAAAAATTATATACTCCTTATTTCTAGCCAAGTATTGATATAGTATCCTATCAAAAAATTGATATAATACTCAGTCTTTTTTTATTAGAGAGTTTTAACTTTATTTACGCATAATATTAAGTATATTATGAAAAATATAGTCATATAATCACGATAGACATAGAGTAGGAAATTAACAATAATTCAATGTTAGAAAAAAAAACCTTCCTCGAAAAACACCCCGAACGTTATACAAAACCCTCCCCAATAATGACCAACCACGTGTCAACAGATCTATATCTCACATCTCACTCACACTCTCTCTCTCTCTCACCCCACCCATATAACAACTCCCCTGTCCAAATTAAACACTCCCGCCGTTTCCGTCCACTCCTATCTCTCTCTACCCTCTCCTAACGGTCACTTCTCTCTCCTCCTCTCCTCCCTCCACGTGTCCTCCCGCCTAACCCTAAACTACTCCCACTCCCACCACCAACTCATTCCCCCCCCCTCTCTCTCTCTCTCATTCTTCCCCACAAAAAAATTTAAAAAATAATTAATAAAATGGGGAAACTACTCTGCGACAACCCCACCGTAACACCACCTCAAACACCACCTCTACTCACATGGCGGGACCCACCACCTACCACAACTCCAACAACAACCGTTGATTTCCCATCATCATCACCGTGGGACCAAGTCCACGGCTTAGAAGACCAACAAATCCGTACACTTTCGCGTCTCCATACTAAAGGAGTCCTATGGAAGCACCCACACGATAAATCCCTTCCACCTCTAGTTTTCAAACTAACTCACGGTGGTGATGTTGACGCTGACGGTAACTGTTTATTCTCCGCCGTTAACAACTCTACATATTCTTCTCCACTTTGTAGTGGTGGCCCCAAAGAACTCCGTCAAAGAACCGTTGAAAGATTTAAAAAGGATTTTGAATCTGCGCAAAACGACGAGAAATTAAGCGTTGAATTAGCAATTAAGAATTTGTATTCGCCTGATTTGAAGTTTGGTTGGGGAATTCATGTTGTTCAAGAAGTTAAGCTTTTGGCGTCTAAATCTGACCGTCAGATCTTTGATGATGCTATTTCTGAGCTCCTTAATCTTGGAATGTTAAGGTTTTTTTTCTGTTGTTTGATTTTTTTGGATCTAATTGTTGAAAATGTTTTTTATTAATTTAATAAATTCTGTTTTTATTGGATTTGACTTTTTTTTTTCATTACTGTAGATCTGATGTTTTGTGCTTTTGAGAAACTTTACTGTGTTTTCTTGCATTTTAAGATCTATGATTTGTATTTGTATTTGTATTTTTTTATTTTTGTTGTTAGAAAAAAAAAAATGGTGGAATTGAATGGTTTGTCTAAATTAGATTATTTGTTCTGTATTTTCTCTAAATTAAAAAAAAAATGAATGAGACCCATGATTTACTGTTTTTTTATTTTTATTTTTTTTTCCCGTTGATTTTATGTTAGAAAGATTGTGGAAAGACATGTTGGTCTAAATTGTTAATTAAAATTTTTAGGAGGAAATATTGGTCTAAATCATTAATTTTCAAAAAAAAAAAAAATGACATAAAATAAAATTGGTATTCTTAATTAAAAAAAATGAAAAGCCCTAATTAAATTGTTTTACTTAATATAAATTAGGCCTTTGTAATATTGAATCTGGAATTGCCAAGGGATGAATGAAATCTGTAAAATGGAATAATTTGCATATATTTTCATTTGTCGAAAATCTTTGAAATGTTGTAATAAGGTCAAACTATTAATTTATTCCCAAGGTTTCAATTTTGTGTATAATCATGACTATAAGTTTTGTGATCAAACTAGCAATCTTGCTTTAAGTTGTAGTATTATATGTGTAAAATTTGGAAATAACAGTTGTTGTCTTTGAGTTTAAAGGGGTTGTATTCTGTGTTTTTTGTTTGATTGAAGAGAGACGGCGGCAGAATCTATTTACAAAGAGAGATGTATTGCTGTGGATGACGGTCCGAGTTGGGCAAAGTACATGTCTATCTCTGGTTCCCCTGATGATGAATATGATATCATCACATTGCAATATACTGAGGAGGGTTTGTTAACTGTAGATGAAAATAGAGAGGGTCGTGCCGCTGCTTTTGGTGATGATATTGCCATTGAGTGCCTTTCGACAGAGTTCCAGAGAGAGATTTATGTGGTAAGTTGGATGAATTTATGCATTTGTTCGATAGCATGTGATTTATCCTTCTTCGTGTTTCAATACAGACTATACAGTAGTAGTGTGTCATTGTGCTATCTTTTTCCTATGTTCAATGCTTCAGTTTTTGAACGATAGGTTATTACGTAGCAAGTCACTTTTCTTTTTTTACCAACCAAAGCATTGAATTGTAACATAAAATTGACTAGATGTTGAAATTTGATCATAAACAAAGTACGAACAAATATTGGTTTTCTTGTGCTCTAATCATGTAATTGTGCTCCTTTTCATTCTCAATCAATTTGCTGTTATATTATTTGTAAATGAATGCTAATTAGATATGAATAAATACAAGTGGAAAGATTCTACGCCAAGCAGCAACAATCGGAGTTTTAACATTTGTTTTTTCAACACGAAAAGTTTGAATTATTGTTAGAACTTAGAATATCTGATCTATGCTCCTTGACTCAGTTTCATTCTGGAAATCCCTTGCTGGCTCACTTTTTGTAACTTGTTAGAATGGTAGCTAATAAACTAATAAACTTGCTTACCTTGACTAGGTAATTCCCAACCTCACCTATAATAGTTTGAGAGATTAATTTATATATTTGGTCTAATCGTTTTCAAGTTATACTGTTTGATAGCATTTTCTTAGCCTTAGGTATCACGCTTTACTCCATAGCTTCATATTACTCCATAGCCATCTCCATGAAATTTGTTTTCTTATCATTGTCTAGCTTTTCATTTAACGGCACACATTGCCATCTTAGAACTCTAACCACTGTCAACGATTGACTGATTCGATGATGCAAGCTGTGACTCACTACACTAGTCTCCCCCATATGATCTCAGAGGAGGTACTTGTGCCATACATTGGAAAGAGTCCAGTATGAGACGGGTTATCTTTGAAAAAATCCTTTTCGATTGTAAGGATCTGATTCTGGTACTTATCCCATACATTGGATCTTTGATGCTTTGGTAAAAATAAGTCGCGTCTACTAAGAGAAATTTCTTAACCTTATTATTCAAATTGCTTGTGAACTTGACTGCTGCAGCCTGAAATTCATTTTCCCTGCTATTTGACATCAAATGCCTGTTCGCTCATTTAAAACATGCATTCTACTTTATTGCTGTAGGTGCAAGCACATGGATCGGATGCTATGGTTGACGAAGACAATTGTGTTTTCTTCCTCCCTCACCGTCCAAGGGGTGAAATCACCGGGCCTCCACTCTTCCTTTTCATGAAAGGGACAGGTAATAATGCCTTTTCCCCCTTCTCTCTGCATTGATAAAATATCATGATTTTTCTCAAGAAAGTTGCAATGAGAGTGATCATTTTTACAACACAGGTTGGTGTGGTGCCGGAGGTGATCATTATGAACCGTTGATTGCCCATCCTTCTTCCTTTGTCTCTCAAGAGAAGGTCGGATTTATACTATGAGAAGTGTCGTCATAATTATTATATTTATTTTAGATGTGAAGTTTTGTGGTAGAGGTTGGACTAGGGGAAGCAGAGTACCAGTTCTTGATTTTTCCTCCCAGAATGATTAGTAGTAGAGTTAGTGGGTGCCCATTCTTTTGCTAGGCTGTAGAGTGAGAAAATTTTTGTTATCCGGGGATAGTTTCTATCCAATTCTTTTGCGTTCAAGACATGGAGATTTAGTCGCTTCTGATTTCTGAGGCTGATTCTTGTACTGTGTTGAGCTCTATGCGCTTGAACAAACCCCATCCTTCTGAAAAATGTAATTGTTTTAGGGGGGGCTTTGTTCCTTGTGCTCTATTGAGTTTGTTGTGATTGTAACTTTTTTTCATTTGTTGTTTATTTTGTTCCCGTACCCTCATTCGGAAATGGAAATCCTGTATTTTGTCGGAATGATATACACAATCCTTGTGTAGGGGATCAGAAACTTCATTTCTATTGTTGTTTGAGCTTGCAGATATTTCATTTACGATGAAAGTTGTGATGGATGGAATAATACTGTCAATGGTGATACTTTTAGTTGAGAGTGAAATGTTTTGTGCAATGATCAACCTTGTTCTTGCATTTCATTGATGATTGGTATTTTCAGAATTTTCCTATTTTGCATTATGGGATAATATCTAATAAATCACTGTGATATGTATATATAAGAAATCACATAGCATTATCGTAAATAAGTAGAAAACTTTATTATCACATTACCCTTTAAAGGGCATATCAAAGAATGTTCTTATTCCTGAACTTTTAACATATTACCTTAAAATGTCATTGTGATATGCAATTACGGTGATTCATTGATTAACCCTCTGCGTCATGTTGTCTATAATCTAGCCCATTCAAACCACAAGATGAATATCATTTGAGTTGCTAGCCTTTCTAAGTTTGTCTAATTATTTAAAGAGTTTCCCAAAATTCATTTCTTATTCATAACTATCACCAACTCATGAGTTTATTTTAGGCTCAAGTTTGGACTTGAAGAGCAAATAAATAATAGTGTTGTTAATCAAAATTGTTTTCCAATAACCCTATTCACCGATATTTTAAATCTTGTTCAACATTACTTCCTCAAAAATTATAAGCCTACGCTCGAATAAATCAACAAACCAAAACTTAATTCAATTGTTTCAACTCAACTCCATTTGTCCTAATCTTATGACATTTGTGTTAGAGATGAACATTAGACGGATAAAATGAAAATCCTCATCTCTATCAAACTTCTTATACCTGGAAACAAACAACCCGTTAATATCATATTAGTGTACTCAATCGTTCTTAAAAATTAGTGCCGTCAACTATTTTGTATTTAATAAACCATTTCTAATTTAGGGTTATAATGAAAAGATTCGCACAAAAATCATATAGGAGTAGTAGACAAAAATCCCAATTGACCTCAAATAGTTCATCTCTATAATCTTTAAGTCGCGCACACAAGTTGTTAGTTGTTCCGTGAAAGGCAGCCTTTGGAACTCTTCAAAGGCTCTCTCACTCTCTTACCCTTCGATGATCTCGAAGTTTTTCCTATTTTATTTTAATTTTCAATTTGCATAAAAAATCTTAATTTAATTTATATTTAACCCCCCTCAAATCTAATTATTGCACTTTTGCTCACAAAATTCCATTTTATTTAAGAAATAAACAACAAAAACTATTGTACTGATTTTTGTGAAGAAGAAAGATGGCAACTTTCTCTTCTAATCACTGTGCTTCTTCTTCATCTTCTTTGTATTCATCATATTCTTCATTAGAATCTAGATATGGGAATCTTGGAATGCTTAAAATCTCTTCAAATTCAAAGATTTTTGCCCAGAAAATCTCAGTTTCTAAACAACAATCTAGAAAAACCCCTAATTCAAATGCTGTTCGTATGCAAGATGGTATGATTTTTGTACTTTTTTTCTTGATTATTGGGTATTTGAATTTCTTGTAATTAACAAGTAGATGATGAAAAGCTTGTATCTTTTTGATTTTTTCTTCAATTAATTTTGTTGGGTTTATTAACTGATTATTGGGTGTTTGAAAATTCTTATGATTATTTAAGTAGATGATTAAAAGTTTGTATCTTTTTGATTTTTTTCTTCAATTAATTTTGTTGGGTTTATTAATTGCTTATTAGGTGTTTGAAATTATTTATGATTATTAAGTAGATGATGAAAAGTTAGCTTTTTTTTGTTTTTTTTTTTCTTCAATTAATTTTGTTGGGTTTATCAATTGATTATTGGGTGTTAGAAAATATTTGTATATATCAAGTAGATAATGAAAAGTTTGCATCTTTTTGATTTTTTCTTAGTTAATTTAGTTGGGTTTAATCCATAACTTCAATTGACTAAATACTTATGTTTTTTAGATTCATTTTGAAAATGAAGAAATTGAGGTTTGTTTGTTTGTTAGGTGGAGTTGCAACAAAAATAACTCCAATAGAAGGTGATATAAAATCATTGGAGACATTGAAAGACGGGATATTATCAGCCACAACTAAGGAAAACAATGATTTGAGTGGATTTGATGTGAAAAAAGAGGAATCAACTGTCAGTATCACTGTTGTTGGGGCCTCTGGTGACCTTGCTAAGAAGAAGATTTTTCCTGCACTTTTTGCCCTTTATTATGAAGATTGTTTGCCTAAGGTATTGCATATTTGCATCTTATTTATGTTATGTTGATTGTATAATTATTGGTTTTGTTGCACTATCAAAATGTTGTTAACCATGTAATGAGCTTTGTTTGATGAGTTTGATGATTATGCAGCATTTTACTATATATGGTTATGCAAGGAGTAAGATGACTGATGATGAGCTTAGGACTATGGTTAGCAAGACTCTTACTTGTAGAATTGACAAGAGGTACCATTCTATTTAGTTGTGTTTTCGCCTAGTGAGTGTTTGGATGTTGTGTTGTTTGTTTGATTGTATGCGCGTGATTATGATTTGGATTTCGACTTTTTAGGGTGAACTGTGGTGAAAAGATGGAGGAGTTTCTTCAACGGTGCTTCTACCAATCTGGTCAATATGATTCTATCGATCACTTTGCGGAGCTTGACAAAAGTCTAAAGCAGCACGAGGTAGAATATTGTTTATAACGTTGCACTACTTCTCATCTCTGGATTATGGTTTTTGAATGGTTTTGGAAGTCTAAAGCGCGGTTTTACAGTTACATTGATTACCCTTTTTGCATGATTGAAACTTAGTATATGTCCAACTTACTTGCTGAGAACTTGTATGTTAATTTTGGCGCTATTAACTACTCTCCAGTCTCCACTAGTTATCTGCATTATGCGGAATGATGTATGTCTTAAACGTGACGCTGCTAATTCTAGCTTGTATGGATGAATGTATGATATAAACTGCTGATAATTTGTAATGATTTTCATGGGTTATAGAAACAGTTGAAGGCTCTAAGCTATTTTAGTGATAGAGTAACATACTAAGGATTGAAATGCCAGTATTGATGTCTGGAGTTGCTATTTAATGGATTAATAGCTTATATGGTAATTTACTAGTTACTTTTCTCAATGTAATCAGGTAGCATGTTTTAATGGCTGCAAGAACAATTGCTTGTCATTATTATATGTATCATCATATATCTTTTTCTTGTCATAAATGTCATATTTTTCGCTAATACTGTAATTTGACTATATGTTTCTTCCAATATTGTAGGCTGGGAGGACTGCCAATCGCCTCTTCTATTTGTCCATTCCACCTAACATCTTTATAGATGCAGTGAGATGTGCAAGTTCATCAGCATCCTCAGCAAACGGGTGGACCCGAGTTATTGTAGAAAAACCTTTTGGTCGGGACTCAGAATCTTCTGCTGCTTTGACTAAAGGACTTAAGCAGTATTTGGAGGAAGACCAGATTTTCAGGTGCTTGTTTTTGACTTTTTCTGGGATGGGAGGTGGGGTTGCTTACAATTTTACAGCTCTTGCAGTAAAATACAAGTGCTTGAACCATTGCTCATTCTGTGTACAGGATAGATCATTATCTCGGGAAGGAACTTGTTGAAAATCTATCCGTGCTTCGCTTTTCCAATCTTATTTTTGAACCCTTGTGGTCGAGGCAGTATATAAGAAATGTTCAGTTAATATTCTCGGAGGATTTTGGCACTGAAGGACGCGGAGGGTATTTAATTATCATTCATCAAAACATATTTTTCTTATTCAATCGTATCGGTTATCATGAGCTTATTTGTCTTCCATTTGACTTTAAAATAGGTATTTTGATCATTATGGGATAATAAGAGACATCATGCAAAATCATCTGTTGCAAATATTGGCTCTTTTTGCCATGGAAACTCCTGTGAGCTTAGATGCTGAAGATATCAGAAACGAAAAGGTGTGCTCTAACCCTCTAGTTGGAGGCCATCTCATTTTTTGCTCATGTCTGATAGGGTTTTAATTGCTTTGTGTCCTCCAGGTTAAAGTTCTTCGGTCAATGAGGCCGTTGCAACTTGATGATGTTGTAGTAGGACAATACAAGAGTCACACGAGAGGAGGTGTTACTTACCCAGGCTACACAGAGGACAAAACTGTACCCAAAGACAGCATAACCCCAACATTTGCTGCAGCTGCCCTTTTTATAGATAATGCGAGATGGGATGGTGTGCCTTTCCTTATGAAGGCCGGGAAAGCATTGCATAACAGGAGGTAAGAAGTCAAAAACGATTCTCTAGTGTCTCACGGTATAGTGAGCAAAAACAAGTAATTGAAGTACTCGTGGTTTTTGTCTTACAGGGCCGAGATCAGGGTTCAATTCAGGCATGTACCTGGAAGTTTATATGGCCGAAATTTACATGGCACAAAGCTTGATCAATCAACAAATGAGCTTGTTATCCGAGTGCAGCCTGATGAAGCTATATATTTGACAATTAACAACAAGGTCCCTGGTTTGGGCATGAGATTGGATCGTAGCACTCTCAATCTTCTTTATGCTGCAAGGTAAAACATTAGATTGGTGGTATCAATTATGAAGTCCATTTTATTCCTTGAAAATTTTAATTCGCTGGTCGTGTAAGATATCTGGTGAAGTAAGATATTTGCAGTTGGGAGATCGCATACTCTTAAATGTTTAAAAGATATTACAAATGTCATCAAGATTTGATACTTACTACGAACATCTAACCTTTGCTATGCAGGTATGCGAAGGAGATTCCGGATGCCTATGAGAGGCTTCTACTTGATGCAGTAGAAGGAGAAAGGAGGCTGTTTATTCGCAGTGATGAACTTGATGCTGCTTGGTCACTGTTCACACCTCTTCTGACTGAGCTTGAACAAAAGAAAGTTAATCCCGAGAGTTACCCCTATGGAAGTCGGGGTCCTGTTGGAGCACATTATCTTGCTGCTAAATATAATGTTCAGTGGGGCGATGTTAGTTTAGAGGAGTGAGCCTTTGATTTTTCACAGCATCAAAAGTGATTATTGAGGAATTGAAGAAAATACACCACGATTTGCTCACTGATGCATGAGATAAAGTGTTTGCTTGAAATTATACTTCGTAGATTAGCATAATAGAAAATCAGATGAAACCTTTGGGTTTCTTCCGGTCAATTCTGGGGGTTTCATTGTGAAATAAGTGGTAGGCTAGGAACTTGATCAATTCTTTGTTGTACAAAGCCTTTGCGAATCTAGAATATTGTATTGTTATCAATAGGATTATGTTGCTGAATTACTTTATGTATGAAGACGTATTGGCCAGTATCAAATGAATGAATGATCTTGTTTTGCCTCTTTAGTCGTGGATCCAAGCAAAGAACTTCCCTGCGCTTGTTTCATAGCCATATTTTTCTCATATATGCTAATTTTGTAAAACAGTCTCCCTTCACAAGACATGAGAAGTAGAATTTGTTTAAACAAGTATTAGGTTCATGTGATGCCTTATGATCGAAAAATAATAGACCAAGATAGTAACTTAGCCTGGATAGAGTTGTAGAAACCATTGAAGTTGTAAGCTGCATAACCATTATCCAATGTTATTTATTTAGCAAATGGAAGTGTGCTTAACTATGTCTGGATTATCTCAATAGAAAGTAATAATACAGAGTTCTCAGCAATAATCCGTCCATTGGGTAGACTATCCATCACTAATAGAAGACTACTACCAATGCATTTTATTAGTGGTGAGTAATTTATGCACGGGGCAGATGAACTCTTTTCCAACTTGATACTCATATCATGAGTCATGTGATGTAATTGTGAGTATGAAAGTTGATGAGTTTACAGTCACTTGTAACTTTGGATTGAAAATTTGAGGTGAAAGATTTTTGTGAATGTTCACATTGGACAACTTATTAATTAATGTAGCCCATAACATTTTTGAAAATTTTAAATATTGTTATCGTTGTAGATACTTTAAAAGCATGGTTAAAAGCAATACGATACCAAGAAAACTAGTTAAATCTTCACTACCATTTTCATGTTTATATTAGCTCAACAAATTAAAATGACTAAACATGTATGAGTAATGTTGAATATTCACTTTAATCTAATTGTCTCATTTTTCATGTTACACCAATAGTGACTTCTTGAGAAGGAAATACGAGAATTATCTTAACGTGATATTTGTAAGATTTTAACCCTAATCTCTTACCTATAGATATTAAAGATAAGTTGTCAACTAAGTCGACCCACTTTTTTTTTATCTCTCTAGTCACTTCCTAATTTTCTAAAGATGGACCTTATTTTAAGAAAAAACATAAAAAGAGTAAACAAAAAAGAAGAAAAGTGGAGAAAAGAAGAGAATGTTTAAATTCTTATTATGATGGCATGAAAAGAGTGATTATGGAAGCTTAGAAATGAAGTGAAAATAAAACCTTAACATTTGATAGTTCGATATGTCATCTGTAAGCTTTCAGTAGGTCCTCTATATGTCTCAACTGAAGGGAACAACCTTACCAAAGCAAAGCCAAAGATAGACACCCCAGAAAGAGCTACTTAAGTTATACCCACTCAAAACCAATTACTCTACTCTATATTTGCTTCATTCAGAAATTAATTTCAGATCTGACACATAAATATATAAAAGTAAATAAATAAATAAATTGCATGAAAACATAATGACTACCTAGAAAATCAACATGGAATTCAACATGTAGTATGAGTGTTTCATTTTTGTCCACATCCAATTTTCAAGTAAAGATAAGCATAAGTTTTCCTCTAAATTTTCAATCATCATTAATTGTGCTGATTTTTTCATTCAAAATTGGATAGTTTTCTAAAATTTGAAAGGTCCACCAAAAATTTGACAATTTAAATTGGCATATGAGAATATTAATTAATTAGACTTTAAACCCATTAATTGCATGAATCTCAAAACTATCACGTAGGGCATATTTATTGTAGCTGAAAACAGTTAAATTGAATTGAAAGTTATTATTATGGTTTTAAAGAAAAGTTGAGTTGGATTGATTGAAGTTGAACTGAACTGAACTGATTTAAATTGATAAGATATGTATAGTTGCTTACTAATATCTCCCTCATGACTTTAAGTTGCCTTATATGCCAATTGGTGAATGGTGGTGTTTGCTTTGGAAAAAAACGGTTTATCATAAGTTAGGTGGATAAAACAATTCAAGTTTATATACTACGGAGTATGATCTAAGAACATTGATAAATTTTTATTAAACTTATGATAATTTTTACAGAGTATCATTTTTTAGCATTAAATTTGTCTTTTCTCTCATTTAGTTTATAGAATTACGTAAAAACTAACTCTAAAAAAAAGATTACAATGATTTTCAAAACTCCTTATGTTGGTTGAGGTAAATTATGGTGATAGATAATGTGCTTGCAAAATAATTTCGTAGATATGTTCAAAAGGCGAAGATAGAGACAAAGAGAGAGAGCCATATTTAAAATAAGGCTCAAACATTGTTATTAACACTTAATAGTATCGGTATGCTTATCCAATAGTTCAAATTAGTATGTGACCCTTGGAGCAAAAAATACCAGAGTAATATAATTATATAACTCCCTTCGTTTAGTTTTCATATTTATTTGGAACATTCTCCAGAGTAGCCAAAAAATAATTGGGCATTATATACTCTTGGCTTATAAGTAGATTGTTTACATAATACGTTAACATATTAAGATAACCATGAATTTTTGAAAGAATTAAATTTTTCAATAGTTTTCTTACAAAATTTAAAATTAAAAAGGACCTTAAAATCGTTAGATAGTTAGATTAAAAGAGCTAATAGCTAAACAGAGCAAAATACAATATTACAATGGTTAGAGAATATTAAAGTTAATACTATTTCACTTGTGAAACATTTTACAAGATAATTACTCTATCTAACTCACTTTATTGGTTGTGTTTGAAATCTTTTGTTATAGAAAAATGGTTAACATGTAATCAATAATGAAACGAGAAGAGTCATTTTCTAATAACTTCTTCATTAGACGACAATAATAGATAACATTGGATAAACATGTGCATTAGAGACAAAAAAAAAAAAATTAATACTACCAACCAATTCATGTGTAAATTTCAAATTTGTCATCAGATATAGTCCAATTTGTTTTACTCAATATTTTCCACTTTTCTTCTCTAAGCTCCAAAAAAAATGATGTCAACTATGGTTACCCAATTCTGTCTCTTTGTAATTAAACCACCAGGAGTTTGTTACACAAGATAGTGAGAAAAATGCACTTCACTTCACACAAAGGTTAAATTTGTTACTTCACCACCCAAAAAAAAAAAAAAAAAAAAAAAAAAAAAAAAAAAAAAACAGAGACTAGTTTGAACACAAAAACACAAGAAACTACAATTTTGTTTCTTTTCTTACATCTTCAATCATTTTACAAAACACCAACTTCTCTTCTTTCTTTGACCCTAAAAAAAAAAAAAAAAAACCTCTTTTCCTATGCAGCCATCAACACAAGAAAAAATGCCAACTTTCCTAAACAACAATCATCATAATCAACAACAAATAATTCCTTATTTAGAATTGAAGGAACCTCAAATTCTAATCCCAAATTCCACCACTGAAATCATAACCAATGCTCATACAACCACTAATACTAGTACTATAATCACTACCACTGATAATGTAGAGCAGATAAATTCCGTGATCAAGAAGCCAAACCCGGCGCCGAAGCGAAAATCAAACAAAGATAGACACAAGAAGGTTGATGGCAGAGGAAGAAGAATTAGGATGCCTGCATTATGTGCGGCAAGAATTTTTCAATTAACAAAAGAATTAGGACATAAATCCGATGGTGAAACGATTCAGTGGTTATTACAACAATCTGAACAATCCATTGTTGCTGCAACTGGTAGTGGCACTATCCCTGCATCATTTCTGTCAAATTCAGGGTCCTCTGTTTCTGAACAGAGGAACTCTGTTTCTGCTGCAATTTCTGGCCTTTCTGGGGGATTGGGAATGATAAATGGGAATTTGGGCAGAACCCATTTTCAGACTGGATCATTGGAGTATGGGTTTGGGTTTGGGTCGGGTCATGACTCGGGGTTTTCGAGCACGAGTGTGATGACGGACAGTTTTGATTGTAGGGCTAAAATTGGGGTTCAAGCAATGGGGATGTCAAATTTGAATGTGGGTTTGATGAATTTTGGACAACAAGAACAACAAAATGAGAGGCAAACTTTGGAGCTTGGACTGTCACAAGAGAATAATGCTGGTTTTGGAATGTTGAATTATGGTTCAATTAATCAAATGTATCAACAATTGAGGCATAACAGAGAAGAAGGTGTTGTTGTGTTTAACAATGATCAACATCCCCAGAAATTTGTTGATGATAATGAAGGTTCTCAAAGTTCAAGATGAAATTTTGATTGGTGTGAATGGTGTGATCTATGAACTCCAAGTTAGTGTGGAAACAAGAAACTCAAGGTTGTGTGTCTTCAATGAAAAAAAAGAAATTAAATTAAATTAATTTAATTTGTTAAATTTGAACTTTTTTCCCTCTTTTTTGGGTTAAAAGTTCTTAAATTATGTTTAAGTGGGTGAGAAAAATGAGGTAGAAGTTTGAAGCTTTTTTTTTTTTTTTTTTTTTTTAATATTTAAATTTGGTTACATTGATGTTTTTGATGTATTGATGAAGTTGGTAAGTGAAATTTGTGTGTCATATATAGAAGAAAGCTTGTTATTGTTACAAATGGCAATGGTTTTTGAAATGCATGAGCATTGGTTTGAGGCTTTAATGTTTGGGGATTTTGGTTGATTTTAGTGCTTTGTGGAATTTAGTGGTGTTAGACTGTTACTATTGGAAAAAGGCTTTGTTGACTGTATGTTACTAATCTTTGATTTCTAATTGGCTCGTAGGATCATATATGTTTCTTGCCAATTGTATGTTTATACGTTACGAACGTACTCTAAACTCTCTTTTTGAAGGTTAAACACAAACTAAACACGTTTATTAGCATTAATGAATAACCTATTATATGCCTTATTACCTAAATTTGGATAAGGTAGGTGGCACAATCTGCACCAATACTTGATATTTAATCCGTTACAAGGTTGAAATTTATATCGATATTCATGTGATATTGTCGATTTAGTTTTTTTTTTATTAGTTGAGCTTTACTTTTTTAACGTTTGATGACACATTAATCGGTGTTACCAGTGATATAATAAAAATTGCTTAAATAACAGATGCAAAGCTAAAGTTAATATTTTACATTAATCTTGTGCTAACCAAAACTTTGTACTTCCTAGTTGAACTAATATGGAGTAAGCGAGTTTACAAAATTTTGTATATAAATGTAATTTTTGTAGTTTGAAGTTCCATCTTAGAGTCAAAAGGTTCAAATTGCCAAAAGATCCCTATTATTGTTAAGAATTTGAAATCCCCTCTATTTGTGCCACCTAATTTTAGTTACTAATTGATTCAAATTGTTTAAAAGTCTTTAATCTCTCAAGTCACAAACGGGCCATAAACAATTAGTACCTTTAATACCAATAAAATAAAATGACGCAATATGAAATAGAGCGCAAAAATGTCTAATCATTATGGTAGCCGAAGGTAGTATAAAAAAAACCTCCTTGTTTTAGTAGTTTGGAGACATCCAAATGCTAGCTTATGCTTCAAATTTTGTTGTTACTTGTTAGTCCACAGTTCGACACTCCACAGTAGTGAGTGTTGGCCCGTTTACAAGGTTAACATGATCCACCTTCGAGTGTGCCAATTGGGCCAATGATCAATATATTGGACACCCAATGGATCACTAGTCCTAACAAGGCTAACAGCAGATGAAAAATTGGGTAACCACAAGTTCAAAGCCAACCAACCATTTCGAGCATCATGGTATTATGGGCTTTATGGGTCTTTGTGTGTGCATAGTATGGTGTTACAGGCGCACAGCCCAATATTTGTTTGCCATGTTTAAGTGAACTGCTAAGAACATTCTGAATTTTCAAAAATGTCCTTTCTATAGCTGTAACAATTGCTTTTCAAGGCCCAACTAAACTGAATTAATGGCCAACTCCATAAACTTTATTCATACTTTTACTAATTTGCACTTAATAGTATAAATTCATGGGACCATCATAACTTTTGGTTGAATTGATCCTTTCACATATTAGAACTAACGTCACACAAAGATCACGAGTTCGAATCTCATCCAGACTTCATTTTTAAAGTGGAATTATTAAGCGCCGAGTATGGTGGGTCTCGTGCTGCATCCACATTTCTAGACCGATGAGCTCTCATATGAAGGAATGTAATATAGTATATCAGCTATTCATGTACCTCAACCATCGTCTGCCAAAACAATTTCTTATTTCAAGAAATGTTACACTGCTATAGTATATGTGGTACAAGCCTAGCCTATAATGGAGAATGATGCTTCTTGACCGGTGAGCAAGACTAATTACCATTATAATTTTTCTAATTGGAAAAATCTGGAAGAACTTGTGCTCACCCAATCACGAAACCTCGTGTGCTAGGGTATATAAATTAAAAACCATTTTACTAGAAATCAAATTTCTTACTTCTTAGACCTTCTAAATTATAAGGTATTTTCTTTTTGAGCTTATTCAAATTGTACATAATTGAATTCAACTAACTTAAATGAACTAAACTAAACTAAACTAGACTGTTTGAACACTTTATAATAGAAACTCAATAATTTATTAAAGTATGTCATCTGAATAAGTTAAACTGAACTTAAAATAAATCTAAAAGAATATGTCTTAGAGCTATCAACTTATCGTTACACAACGGATTTCCTTATGAATGGCATAGTTATAAAAGCAAGAAAATAGCAATATAAAGCTAACTAAGCTTAGATTAATGTGCTCATAAGTTTTTTGACAATAGCAATGTAAAAGCTGTTTTAGTGTAAAAAGGTCATCTGCTAAATTAATCACACATTTTTCTAAACAAATTCAGTTTGATAACGGAAAACAAACCAACAGTAGTACTTTATCATGATTCATTATTTTAATTTATACATGTGAATCAGTTGCTGCAATTGCATCTCACAAACAACACCATATAAAGGGACAAAAGAGTCCCAAATGAATTGACCCTAGATATACTTCTATCATATTTCATATATGCTGTATCATAATTATAAAGCAAGGATGGTAGCTCTACACATCACTATGAGACTAATTTAGGTCACTCGATTTTATTATTTTTAGACAGAAAATTGAAAAGTGAAGGCCTAATTGATAGGAATAACAAATCAACTGAGTTGTACGTATACAACAAAAAGTTCTAGCATAAGTACGTGGTCGAGTTGGTAACTATTTGAGCATGTCGAATTCAGTAATCTAAATAACGTTTTTTAGACTATATATAATATCGAATTAGCGTCCACTAGGGTAAGCAATCATCAAATTAATTACGTAAACGGTATGCCTTCAACTTATTTGAGTTTGGGCAAATATTTTGTGACCATAATCATTCCATTGATTGATTATTTGATTTTCAATCACAATGATAATTATCACTCCGTACATGTAATATGTTAAATACACAAGCAGCAATGATGATTTTTGTTCCTAACCTCCTAGTTTAAACAATCAAAAGAGACCTATATAATGAGAATATGAGATCCAATTGTGTTAATTTGTGTATGTGACATTTTGTAGCGAGTAGTTGTTTTCCTAATTACCTATTTTAGCTCACGTGCAAAGTTGCAAACTCTAGGTAAATTAAAAATTATCTATTTCCTTTGTAGTTTTTACTTTGTGTTGTATTGAGTACCTCTTTTTTGCACAGAAAATACGAATTGCCTCACATTACTCGTCTTTGCCTCACAAATTATTATTATTATTATTATTATTATTATTATTATTATTATTATTATTTATATATTTTTTTTATTATTTTTTTCAGAAAAATATGCACGAAATTACCAAGAGTTTTGGTACATCAAACATACAACAGTGATTCAATGAATGCTCATGCATTTATTTTTGGATGAATGAGAGGATCCATAATCAAAATTCAGCAAATTGTATCTTACCATCAGAATTAGGTGCTTGCATTAGTTGCATTACTGCTGCAAACTTCTTCTTAAACTTAATTACAATGATGAAAAGGAGAGGATAATGTGCCAATTATTGTATCATATATATATATATATAAAAAAATATAAAGCAATGATTAGAAGGATCATGAGAAATTAAAGGCATAATATTTAAATGTTACTATAATAATTAATTAGTAATCAAACATGTGTTAATTTGTCAAAGATTTCTTACTCAATACCACTTTTGTAAAATCATATTTTATTGTTGTTCCAAAGGTTGTGTCTAGCAAGATCCAAAAACATTATTAAAGTACTTTTGTGTGTTTATTTGATTTGTGATTAAAATTGTAAGATGGCTAGTCAATTTATGTATCATGACAAATTGCTAACATTGGATTGGATATTTTATGTCTTTATACAAACAATAGTAAATTGAAAAGAGTATTAGTTAAATCTTACCAAAATCACACCCTATTATAGTCTCTAATCATGTATACATGTTATCTTATTTTAACAATATTGTCCGTCCTTTTGCTTTTGCTTCCTTCATCTTGTTGTTGACTTGTTGTCAACTTAGACTAATAAAAGTATGTTGATTTGATAATAGAATCGAGTGCGTTATTATGATTTATTTGGGATTTTCTACATCGTGCCCTTGAGATATTGAGTTTTCTACGGTGTGTCCTTTTAAATAAAAAATTTCATGTGGTGTCTTTAAGGTTTATTAAGTTACTAAGCCATAACTTTTTCGTTAAAAATGTCTCAATCAAAATCTCAATATGATGGCTTACACACCTTTGTTAGTTTGTTCATGTGGCCCGTACTCTTCCATTTTGCAATTCACGAGCACTACAAGCAGAGGTGTATGAGCCACCAGATTAAGATTGAGATTAAAACATTTTTAACAAAATTTAATAACTTAATGAACCTTAAGGGTACCATGTGAAAATTTTAATTTAAGATGACACGGTGTAGAAAACTCAATATTTTCCGGACACCATATATAAAAACCATTTTTTATGGCCAAAATCAAGTTAATTATTATGTTCAAATTATGCTATCATAGTATTAGTAAGCGCCTTTTCTTTTAATGTATTCCTCGGCAATATATGCCTCTGTATTATCTAAAATTTCGATCTCATTACTTTCATGCTTGTACGTTAATTTATGAGTTTGTCCATCAATATATTGCGGAGTATTATCTAAAATATCAAAGCTAATTGAGATTAATGCAAATTCATCTTTCTATTATAACTTTTGTTTTGTATTACTTCCGGCACAAAGTTAAGTCAAATTAATGAATGTAAAAGTGAAATAGCTAAAGAAAAAACTATGCATGAAAATGGTATTTGGTAATGTACACCAGTAACTCAACTGATAAAGTCCCAAGTAACATATCCTAGGATCGAATATAATTACGTACATGTTCTATAAAGTTTGGCAAAGTGGGGATAACATTGAAAAACATATACTACTTTTTTTGATGCAAAAACATATACTGCTTTGTACTTAGTATATATGCGACTATGCTCACAAAAGAAAGTGTATAATTAATTCACCAAATAAAGAGAAGAAGAATACAATGGAACATATGGCGTAAGCCAAAAGGATTGATACTCCATATATACATCATGGGTTTATAAAGATAATGTTGACATGTGATAGAGTATAAAAAATTTCATTAGCCTCAACTATCAATTTGACTTTTAACTGAGTATTGTTCTTCTGATATGATATCAGATTCAGTGTAATATAAAGGTCACAGGTTCAAAAAACATTCACTCCTCCTTTCTTAGAGAAATTATTTAAGCATTATATTGGATATGGGGGACTCATGTTGCATATCTAGTTGCATTCACACTCCAAGGTCAATGCGGTCTCATGTCAGGGGGCATACAGCGTAGCGTAATAGAGTATAAAACATGTTCTTGGACCTTTGCCATCATCTTAGACTTGTAATTAAACATATCTTCTAATAATATGTGATTCTTATTATATATTATTTAGTATTTCAAAGTATATATTATAAATTGGGAAGAAATTGTCTTACTTTGAAGTCAATTTATAAACTTCTCATTTATCGTAAGTTAAATTAATTATCTTCGTCAAAATTTAAAAGTATCTAATAAAGTAAAACTGGTGATATAGTATATTAGTATGTGGTATAGTACGTACCTCGACGAGATAAATAAGAGTAGTATACAACCGGTGTACGTAGTTGTGAACTTGTGATGAGAGTGGAGGCATTTAGTGAAAAGAATCAGACTTTAGCAAAGAGAGAATCATGCTTGATATGGAAAGAGAATGAATAATGAAATATAAGTATAAAAGACAAAGAATAACCACTTCTCATTAATAATGTCAATGGTTACAAGCTAGAAGATCCAGGTAGATTTTCTTCGATATTATTTATGCTATGACTTAGCTTCACCAAAACAAACAAAATTTAGACAATGACTTTATTTCTTTTAATTTGGATGGTATTTCTTGGAACTTTGATTTTTTTTATTGGCTTTACATTTTTACATACTTCAATACATGTACGCTATGTACGAGCAAAAAGTGATTAAGTGAAGATGTGGGATGATTTTTTTTTTTTTCCCCCAACGTTAAATAAAGTTTGCATGTATATATAAATTAAAGTTGGACAAAAAATGTTACTGTTACTGAATATAACAGATTTTACTAGTGGCATGTTGACTGCATGGAAATGAAGCAATGTATAGGGAGACTACTACAAGATGCATGGCTCCATTTATTGGTCGACTAGAATATAATGGAGAATATGTATGGAAGTCGTATCAATAATTGGCGATTAAGATATACGAATTGAAGTATCATACATTCATAGTTCATACGAAGTATCATTATTATTGAATTTAATTTCATTATGCTATAAATTATAATTCAGCTAATAACATAAAGATGACAGTTCAGGTTGAGTCTAACTCTACATTGCTCTATTCCAGTAATGTCTATTAATAGTTAGTATACTAGGATCGGAGTGAGGGGTAATGTCTATTGATATGAAATTTAATTGTCACAGTCCAAGAGTCCAAGTTGTAGTCGGCAAAAGTTCATCTACTGTTGATTAGATGTAAATAGAACACACTCAAACCCTCCTATTGTTCTAATCACTTTTGATTAGCCTCTAATACACATAGGCCATCCCAATAATGCCTAACAACTTTTCGCTTGATATAACTGAAAAAGAAGCATGTTAGAAAATTTTAATCAAAATTACTCTAATCAACGAACAAGTCAAAAGTTTTTTTTGTTTTTGATCGATTCATCAATTGAATTCATACTATTTCTAATTTCTTGGGTAAGCTTTGCTTTGATTACATCCCAATAAAAATCAATCATTGGAATATCTTAATTAATGGAGATACTCTATTTGCCTACAACAAAAGTACTAATTAATAAGGTCATGTTCTTTGGGAATAAAATTAAGTTCGGCTCAATTCAACTCCATTGTTATTATTATTCAAATCAATTCAGCTTAACTCCATTCATAAATTCAATCCAACTACGTCTAAATATCTAATAAGTTCCATGGTGGTTGCATCCAAGCAAGGCGCACCACCACATTTTTTAAGTGGTGGTGGTGCGGCGCGCGCGTATTGGGTGGTAGTTTGGGTAGGGATTGGTGGTGGTTTGTTATAAATATTAGAGGATGGTGGTGGTGATGGTTTGATGGGTGATACTGTAGACCTATAGTCGAGTGGTGCGGCATCTTAAATTTCAGTATCACTCGACAAATTCTGCCAAAAAATCCATCTAGTGGACCCCACATTAATCTCCTATGTTTCTTTAAATATTATTTAATCTTCTTTAAATATTTTTTAATCGTCACCAATAAATCTCATCAAAATTCAATGTTAATGTACTCAAAATTCACCTCTAATTTGTGTTTTGTTTATTTTTTTTTATTTCAAATTAGTGGTTTGTAAATAGAACTATAGAAGCACTAACCACTCATATTAGACGCACAATTTAATTCTAATTATCCCATCAAATTTCTAAGTTGTTTATCATCTAATAAAAACGATAACCAAGAAATGAATTTTGATTCTTCAACTTTAACTACGCAAATATCTTAATCTTTAGTTAGTTCATTGCCTCACAAGCACCCATTTCAAAACTTGCATCAATTTTTTTTCATTTAAAGTTCATAAAGCTTGCAAAACATAAACCAACACATTTCCCAGAAAATAAATAAATAAACCAATGTTTTATGTTGCTTGTATCGAATTGTCAAAATAATCACCAATTTTTGAATTCAACAAACTTTAAAATAAAAATTTTAAAAAAATTAATAAAAATAATTTACAATTGGTAGACTATAGTTGGCCAAGAGTTTCAAATAAATTTTAAACCTTAATTAATTTAATAAAAAGATAATCTTAAAACCCTAAATTTGAATTGAATTTGGTTTGTTTAATTTGAGAGTACTTGCAAATTCAAATAATAATGATGTTGGAGAAGAAAAAAATTTGAAGAGAAAGAGAGAAGAAATTTTCGACAATAGGGGGCCTTTTTTTGACCATAGGGGCACACTATAAAATTTTCGACAATTTTTTTTTTACTTTAGAATCCCCAAAAAGTGTAATTTATAGCTTTTGCTTTCGGTTCCCAAAGGCCTTTCTCAGGCTCCGTTTTGTTTTTGCCCTGGCTTTTACCAAGTGTAGTAGGTGGCAAAAAGAAGCCCCATACTCATTTTCAGCCAACAACAAACATGTTCTCTTCCCTTTTTAGAGGATTTACAATGTAAGGATACAAATACATAAAGAATGCAAAGATCTCATTTAACATTCCAAACTACTTGTTGAGCCCTGACCAAAAAACACTCAAAACAAAAACTCTTAACATACACTATTTTTACTAACAACTATTAATATTGTTTGTCAAGAATTAATTTGGTGTTACTCTTTTTACGGTTTTTCTTTATTCTCAACACTAAGGTCATCAATACCTGTGGCGATTAATTTATCGGTAAAGCATCAAAGTTAGTGTTTTATTCAAGATTTATTATTTTGTTTATAATAACATATATTTTTATATGTTTTCTGCAATATACTTTTGCTTTTGTTTAGATTGTTTTTAAAATTATTTATTTTCTTATAAGTTTCCCCATCTATTTGTTTTAGATATTCGCGCTTTCTTGTCTCCGAAAAGTTTTTCATTTCTAAAACATATATGTTTTTGTGCTACACAAATGATGAATATCAAATGGCTCAAAATTAGCACCAACATCTCCAACTATTGATTAGTTAGGTGCGTTGGACAACACAAACTAATGGATTGGATTGTAAAGAATGACATAAACTTAATATAAGGTCCAACGAACTACACTAAAAGATTAAATTATTTATACTTAGATATTTGTAAAAATTGACTTTATGTTGCTTTTTACATCCCAACCTTATGACTTGTAAGTTATAATGTACAATTTGTGTTGCATAATGTATTGACTTTAGGTTTAGTTGTATAACGCATGCATTTAAACTATAATTTGTGATGTTTTAGTAAATTTTTCTGCATCATATTTGTAAATCACATGTTTCCATGTTGTTCACTACGCCTTATATCAAATGTACTTCTATTGTCTTTTTTAGATGCTATATCCACTGTTTTCACACCTCCCAATTAATACACAAACTTATAATATTAATATCTCAAGTTTGATTTTATAAAAAATTGATATTTGTTGTATTGAATTTGTATTTATGGAAATTGATCGTGAACCTCGTGCCTAGGCTAATCTAAATGTTTAACTTCCGATGTCAAAAACAAACCTTTCTTTTAATTAAGTAATAACCCGCCATTTTAGAGTCCGTAATTCATTTAAAAATTGAAAATAAAACAATTTTTTTTTCATTAGCTAAAATTTACCATATTTTTCTTTAATATACTCCGTATATAATCTCTCGAGAACTTTGGATTTTTTCTTTGAATAGAAAAAAAACATTTTGGTCCGTATATTACATACCATGTAATGTTCTACTCCGGATAATAACATTAATGAGTATTCTTTAGATACCAACTTTTTTCAATAGAAAATCAAACCTTGTATAAACACATGCATCAATAGGCCTAAAAATAACATGTTAAAATTGGGAAGATTAATAAAATCATAATAACTCTTGTTATTTGTACCCAAAAAAAAATAATAATAATAAACGTTGTTATCTTCAAGCTAAACTTACCATACTTATTTATCCTTGATATATTCATTATATTAATTCTTTTTTTTGCCTAATATGGTAAGTATTTACTATATCAAAATTTTAAAATAATTTATATTTTAAGCACCTTATTAATAGCCCTTAGAGCTACAAATAACATTTTCCTTTATAAATATGCATGAAAAATACACATGCGAATCAATAAAAGTATGTCATAGTTCAACCTTAAACTAATCATATAACTTTTCCATTCACTTTCTTACCACATTATTTTTTTCCATAAAAAATCTATAAAAAAACACACATAATTTTGATAAGGACTAATCCAAACCCTACCAAAAATAACAAATTGAATTTTTTTATATTGACAAGGAAACTAATGTATTTCATGATCAAAACCTTCATGTTTACATTCTTTGAACGATTATAATGCTTAGAAAACCCCTTAACCAAATAAAAATAAAATGAAAACAATACAATATACGTGTATTGAAAGTGGATAGTTTTATTCACGTTCTTACACGGTAATCCGTAAAGATATTTACTTTTTGAAATTTTCATCATAAAAATTAGAACTAAAGAAATCATAAAAATTAGAACTAAAGAAATTTAACGTCTACATTTTTTTTTTTTTTTGTTTCTTTCTTTAGGGGTTGTTTGTTGGTTGGAGTAAAACAATATTGTTAGAAAAAACAGGAAGTTAATAAGGAGAAAAAGAAAAAAAATTGACAAATGAAGTAAGAGCCGCCTTGATAGGAGGCAAGGAAGGCATGAAAAGAAGCAACGACCAAGTGTTTGATGAGGGTGGCCTATGAGGAGGTCACGTGGGTCCCATCCATTAGCTCCGATTAATCCCATGCGTCTTTCTCTCTTTGGCTTTCCTTTTTTTTTTTTTTTTTTTTTTTTTTTTTTTTTTTGNTTTTTTTTTTCTCTTTTTGGCCATTCTAATCCCTCACATAATTCTTTCTTTTTTTTTTTTGCTTTTCTTTTAAGGATACAATCTATTCTCCTTGAACAAAAATTTTATTTACACACGTTAATCTTAACACTAAAAAGTTCTAATTATATTCAATGACATGTTATAAATTTAAATCGTGATATCAACTAGTTTAATTAGATAAAAACTAATACATACGAATCAATATCGAATTCCGTCTAAATTACTATCCTTTATACCTCCTTATAGCAGCCTTCAAAATAAAAATAAAAAACTAAATTATTTCGATAAATTGACATAAAATACCAAGATTAAAATAATAAGTTCAAAAAAACACATCTACTTCATCTATTCAATCCATACAAATACCTGTATTTGGTATTTTAGTCCGTCCAAAACTCTTCACCAACTCAAAAGCCAAACACCCCCTTTCTCCCTTTTATCATTCGCCCACACAAAATACACTCTTTACCCACTTCTCTAAATCAAAAAATAAAAACACTCACTTATATACGCACTCTCTCAGTAAAAACAATTAAATTAAAAATAAAAGGGTGACAAAACAGGGTACCAAAAACAGAACAAATTTTTTCTTCAATTCTCCATTTTTTTTTTCATTTAAATTCATCTCTTTCTATTCTATTTAATTAAGGTGGGTTTTTTAGATTGATTCTAATAAAATGGATTGTTGGTCTTCTGTAAAAGTGGATGAAGAGTTTCAGAAATTGGTGATACGTATGAATCCTCCAAGGTCATCACTTGATTCTGGTTTTCTTTTTTTTTCTTTTTATAAAAATTTTTGATAAATTTTAGGTTTATATATGATTGAATTGAAAAGGGGTGAATTCAATTTCTCTAAATTTACCCCAATTTGATTGATTGAATTTTCATTTAAAAAATAAAATATTGGGTTTTTTTTTTTTTTTTTTTTTTCGGGGTGACTGTTGATAATACATCAAGCAGAAACACCACATTGATTAAGGTAATTTACTCACTTTTTCTGGAAAATTCAATTGAATAAAAAATTTTAATTCATTTGGTGAAAATTTTATAATTTGATAAATTTACAAATGGTATTAATTTTTATGTTTGGTATTTTGTTGTTGTTTTGTTTTTGTTGAGATTTTGTAGGTAGACAGTGCTAATAAGCGAGGGAGTTTGTTGGAGGTAGTTGAGGTTCTAATTGACATGAACCTAATTATCAGAAGAGCTTATATTTCTTCTGATGGAGAGTGGTTTATGGATGGTAATCATTAATTCCTTCTTTTCAAATTCCGTCGTAATTGATACCATTTCTCCGGTCTGATGTTAGTTAAATAAAAAATAAGAATAAGTAAAAGTTGAATTCAATGTTTTGGGTTGAGATATTTATTTAGTTCATGTCCCAAATTGAAGTTCAATTCAATGTTTTTGTAGTTTTTCATGTCACGGATCAACATGGGAACAAGCTATGTGAAGATGATGTTGCAGAAAGAATTCAACAGGTGAACATTTCTTGGGAAATGAGCCTCTTTTTTGATTAATATTATGTGGGAAAATGAACTAGTTAGTTTATTCAATTATGTGTCTGTCTATTAGTCTTACCCAATTAAAATGTTCCTCATGGACACAATGTATTGTTTGTTGATTACTATTAAGGTTTTCATGAAAAATGTATGTTTATGTGGTTGAACAATGAGTTACAAATTCTTATATGCACTTTAGAGCACCTAACAACTAGTTAGGTGCAGGTATTATCGGGAGTAAGGATGGATGTTTTGACCGAAATCATAGTGTAACTTATTATGTGCTAGCTATGGAAAACAGCTTAACAAGGTTAATATGTGGGTTCATGGCCGGTCCAATGTCTCATTAGAATTTTACCTTAAGTTTACATTATGCCAAGTTTGTCTTTAATAATTGTCATAAATGGTGGAGCCCTTTAATTTTTCCCTCCTAAATGAGTGGTTATTGGTTAATAGGGTTTATCAGTTACAACTTTCAAGTTTTTAGTAGTAATTTTTATATGTAGTGGGTTGCATGTGAGCTCCTGGACTATATTGGTTGGATGTGATTGGTGTAGGGTTCAGCATCCTGGAATTTACTTTGTCAAAGAAGTGTAGCTTTCTTCCTTTTTTTTTTTTTTTTTTTTTTTTTTTTTTTTTTTTTTTTTTTTTTTTACTTTTTCTTTTCAAAAATAACAAAAAAATAAAAAAAAATATATATGGAAGAGGTATATATGGATTTTTATTTTGGAGGGAGGAGGGAGGGGTGTTGGTTATATGCAGAGGATTAAGTGGGTGGTGCTCCCACATTCTTGGGTAAATTAGCTAATTTTCCACATGATTGTGTCCTACATGTTGGACCATGTGCCCTTAAGTTTCTACGGAGCTCTTTTTTGGAAAAAAAAAACTAACATTCAACAAAAATACACTATATACTTGTAGAACTTTTACATATAACAAAGTTTTGTGCTCTTTATGGGTTAAAATCAAGTGTATAGTGGTGGCCCTCATCGTGTTAATGTGTCGAGTATCTGAAACAGATTCGTAAATTTTAACCTATGATCAATGAAGTGTTCGTGTTATGTGTGGTTTTTTTGGACTGTAAATATTCCTTGAATATGTGTTGGACCTCTGTTGAATTTTTTAGTCAAGTAGCTAACTGATTGCAGCATTGCAGTCACTTGGACCAAGAGCACGTAGCTTTCGATCAAGAAGGTCAGTGGGCTTGCAAGCTTCTGTTGAGCACACTATCATAGAGTTGACAGGAAGGGATAGGCCAGGCTTGCTCTCAGAGATCTTCGCGGTTCTCACTGATCATAATTGCAATATTGTGGGAGCAGAAGTGTGGACTCACAGTTCAAGAATGGCATCAGTTGTTTATATCACTGATATAAAGGGATCAGCAATTTACGATCCTGATCATCTTTCCAAGATTGAAAATCTTTTGCTAGCAGTGTTGATGGAGGATCGTGATAAAAGGAGTGCTAATACTGCAGTCTCTGTTGGAGGCACTCATACGGAGAGGAGGTTGCATCAGATGATGTATGCTGATCGTGATTATGATATGATGAACTTAATTGGTATAAACCCTGGGTCAAGCCAGCCTAGAAAACCTCTTGTAACAGTGGATAATTGTTTAGAGAGAGGCTACACCGTTGTGAACTTGCGTTGTCCAGATAGACCTAAGCTTCTTTTCGATACAGTTTGCACTTTGACTGATATGCAGTATGTGGTGTACCATGCTACACTCATAGCCGAAGGCCCAGAAGAAGCTTATCAGGTAGCTGATACTACATCTTCATTGTTATATTATTAAGCTTTTATATTTTTTAGCGCGCTCCCTTGTAAACATGATTTGATTATTATGGTGATAACTTCTACGTTCTAACCCCATCACTCAATAGGAATACTACATTAGGCACACTGATGGATGCCCCATTAGCTCAGAGGCAGAGAGGCAAAGGCTAATCCATTGTCTAGAGGCTGCTATCAATAGAAGAACTTCTGAGGTAGAATTTCGAGATACACTGCTGCATTAATTAAGACATTATTTATTGCTTGATCTGCCGTGTGTTAAGAAATTTACCTATGCTGTTTTGTACAGGGAATAAGATTGGAATTGTGTAGCGATGATAGAGTAGGGCTTCTTTCTGATGTAACGCGAATATTCAGAGAGAACGGTCTGTCAGTTACCCGAGCTGAGGTAGCAACTCGAGGATCCCAAGCAATCAATGTATTTTACGTGATTGACTCCTCAGGGGATCCAGTAAAAAGCGAAACAATTGAAGCCGTTAGAAAAGAGATTGGGCTGACAATTCTTCGTGTAAAAGAAGAAGAATACTCGAAATCCCCTCCACAAGAAAGTGGAAGATTTTCGCTGGGGAATCTCTTCAAATCAAGATCAGAAAAATTCTTGTACAACTTAGGGCTCATAAAGTCATATTCTTGAGCAATTGTTGTTGTTATTGGTAAAGCAGTAGACATTTTGCCCATTGTATATGCTTCTTTTAGATTGTTTGGGCACACAATTCAGTTAGGATTGACTTTATTTTGAAAAAAACACAAGGAAAGTTTACTGTAGAAAAGCTTTTTAGCTGATCTTCTGTTAATCTTTGGTTCAGTTATAAAAGCTTTTTTCTTTACAGTCCAAAATTTACCTTAACAAGTCATATTTTTAGAAGCATATAGTAATATGTAAATTGTGTTAGCTTCTCTTCCTTTATGTAGTAAGGAACGTTGTAAATACAAATTTAATTGATGTTAAATTGTTAATGATTGTCATTTCTGTGGGTAAAGTACTGAAGTAGATTTTCTTTGTAAGTCAAATGTTTATTTTTGGGGTTCACTGTTGAAGGTGCTACTATTATTATTTGGGTTGTTTTCTTAAAGGGAATCTTGAGTATTGAATGTGGAATCTGGTGCTACCCAAACATAATGGAGGGTTGACTTTGACTTTTTTTCTTTTTGGGGTGGTTATATTAAATACTGTACATGACCTACCATTCTACCATGTGACTTGTTTGATATGGCATGAATCACTAGGTAGTACCACAGTCAGCATTTGACAATGTCATTTTGAAAATTTCTTTTCATTTTTCTTTTCCGGAAAGAATATTAAATATTTCGTCTGTTTTTTTGTAGTTGATATTGTTTTATGTTTATTATTGTTATTATTCGGTCTTCATTTGAAAATTTTGACTTTCTTTATTTTATATTTTTTAGGAAAAAAAGATCATGTAATATTTATTTAATTCGTCTCAACGAGTAATTTTATAATAATATGGTTTGTATTGTTTTTAATGATACACAGCTAGAGATATTAATGCATAAGTTTATGCTTAAAAAATTATGACGTCAATAATTTAATTGACCAATGTGATTGTATACAATAACCAAAATCAACTTATAGCCAACTAACTATCTACTACTCGTTAATAAAATAAAATTGTACCTTAGTTAAGAATAAACTTTTGTTAAACATCCCTCGTGGGTTAATACACTTTGAACTTTGAAGTACGGAGTACAAATTAATTGGAACCAATGATGACAACAATCATAAAGTGAAAGGAAGAGCCGATGACCAAAGCATGAGGTCAGCAATCCGCAAATAAATTAGAGAAGAGAGTGAAAGAACGACCTTCGTAATTGATTCCAAAAGGAATGACGTCCCATCTTATATGGCCGAAAGTGGCCATTTTGGATTCCATAAACAAATTAAAGGATTCATACTTGCTCGTATTTCTCATCAAATTATGGCTAATTTTTGTGCATCAACACCAATTCCCTTTCTAATTGGGACTTGTTCTTCATTTATTGTTAATTTATTTATCTATGATGATGTAATGATGTGCCTATCGAAATTTCATAACCGATAGTTTATAAAACATGTTGTTGAACATCAACCATCGATTTAAACTTTTGGTTGAGTTAATATTTTAATGACGTCCTGTAGGTATAGAGCGGACGATCTTGACCCATTATTCATCTCATAAGGGAGGAGTCAAAATATGCAAAATGTAAGGTATTTGAAGATTGTTTGAAACAAGTAGCCTAACAAAATTATGAGCTAGTTCATATATTGTTCTAGGACAGTCTTTCATAGAATATAATGAATTTTCTCCTTTCTTGATGGGAGTAGCTTAGAGTTGAAATCTCAACATTTAAACAAGTTTTAATACTACAAATCAGAATATATATTTATGTGAAATATATAAGAGAAAAATGAAATATCATAAGTTGTTTTAGCCATCCGTAATCCAGCTTAACTTTTCATCACTCATACTTGATTTAAGAGGTGAAAGGGTAATTAAAATGACACAAGGCCCCCATATTGCACATTGACTAATTTAAATTATGCATCAAAAATTCACGATTGTGTGTACATCTGATAAAGTTCGTCCGAATTTGATAGATGAATTGCCAAATTATCTTCACACTGGTATAAACTAATTAAGATCCAATACTGGTCTAGAATTACCCATAATTTCACAACAACAACAAAGCCCTAAATCCCAAATTAAATTACATGTGATCTCACATCTATATAAAAAATAACAATATTTATCATAGATAAGTGATGGGTGATATAATGGGTATTTTAATATTTTTATATATGTATTATGCATAAAAGTGTGTATGTAAGTGATGACAAGCTTATCCCATCCTTACATGAAATATCCAATGAACAAGTGGGCGGCTAGGTAATCATGTTGAAAGGACAATTTACTTAAAATTTCTTTTTAGATTTTGGGTGGGCTCTGAAGTCACAACGCATTTTCTTATTGCATACTATATTATATAATGACATACTTAGGGTCTGTTTACTTCAACTGAAAATAGCTAAACTGAATTGAATTGAGCTGAGCTGAACTGAAATGAACTGAGCTGAATTGAAAGTTTTTTATGAAGGATTAATGAATAACAAAATAATGGAAGAGCTGAACTGAACAAATTTTAAGTTGAAGTAAACAGACCCTTAAACACCTATATTTGTTAAGCTTTCATCATCATATTGCACTATTTTTAAGTTTAATTGGTATGAATAGGGATGGTCATAGGGCGGGTCTGGGTGGGTCTGGCTGGACCCAGACCCTGATTTTGGGGTATGGATCTAGATCCGCCCCAGATCCAATGGGTTTAAAAAATCTGGATCATTACCCAGACCCTGTGGGTCTGGTGGGTCTAGTAGGTCTGGCGAGTCTATGAAAGAGTTTAATTTACATAGCAGTTATAGCAACAAAATTAAATCGTATTATTTTAATGAACTTATCTAGTGAATACAATTTCAAATCTCTGTGCAATTTTAAGATAAAATTAAATTAGTCTAAACTAAAATGAGTTCGAATAAATCAAATTAATTACATATGAGTTTAGATTAGTTACATACGAGGTCATATACGAGATAATTATATATTAATTATATCCAAGAATATTAAAGATTGTTTACTTGTTTGTTTTATGTTATATTATATATATATTAAAAAAAAGTTAATGAGTCCATGGGGCGGGTCTGGAGTGGGTCTGGGTCCAAATTGTTTAGATCCAGACCCAGACCCATTTAGTTAACCCTAGACCCAGATCCGCACCAAACCCACTGGATCTAAAAATGTTGGACCCAAAACCCTTATACATGGGGTGGGTCCACAAGGTCTGGGGCGGATCCTAGACCCATGACCATCCCTAGGTATGAATGCATGGTATGATGGTATCCCTTACTAATTCTTTTTGCTTAGTTGGCATACATTTCTGACGTTGTGTGATTAGGATATATGCAAGCAAATTTACGGAGTATATAATTTGCAATTGTAAAATGTGCTAAAATAATGTTTGACAATTAGAGGAATCGTCTAAAAACTAGCTATTATATTTAACTACGTTACTCTCAGTTCATTATGGTATGGTATTACAACATGGTATGTTCCATTAATTACATGTTAATCTAAAAGGTATGTTCCATTATGTAATTTGCAACATGGAATTATGGCCTATTGGCCCTGTGTGGCACAAGCCCACTAGCGGCATGACACGAGAAACAAAGGGTCAGTCGTGGACCGTGTCGTGAACAAAAATAAAATGGCATAAGCCTGATATGAGCACGGCGGACGGCACGATTTTTTGGCCCTCCAGCATGGCCCACGACACGATTGTTAAATAATAAATAAAATTAATATTTTATATAAATAAAATTAGTAAATAATTAAATTAATTATATAAATAATGTTAAAAAAATTGTATATAAAATAATGTTATTTTATTAATAACAAATTGATTTTTTGTAATTAATAACAGAAAAATAATTTTTTAGATAAAAAAAATAACGGGTGGCACGTGGGCCATGTTGGCTAGGGTATGCCATTTGGCGACTGGCACGGCACGACCCGCTTTCCCCCTTGGCACAATACGACACGACATGACACGACACCCTCTCCGGCCTGATCTGGCATAGCCCACAACGCCACAGCACGATATCCACCTTTTAAGTACGTACATACATTGAAAACATCTCGCTATCATTTGCCTTACTGCACAAATTTAAGTTAAAGTATTAGACACCATTTTTTTTTACTTCAACATGTAGTCATGTCCATATTGTAAATGCATGGGAGGAGAAGGGGTATGTATTTTACTAGTTCCGCACTTTTCAATTTATCGACGCATTCCTCACCCTCTCACATAAATAATGATCAATGTTAATATTTATGGAAAGGTAGAGGAGTGCTGCAATTGGCCCTATTTTCTTCAACTTATTTTCAATACTTATTGAATAAGTTAAGTTTAAATAAGTTAAGATAAGCATTAATAAGTTAAGATAAGTTCTAATAAGTATCAATAAATTCGAATAAGTTACGATAAATTGTAGAGAACAAACCCATTTTGAGGAGGATGGAAATCACGGCTTCTTTTTCACATTTCCTAACAAACATTTTAAAAATAAATATCTTGAGTTATATAAGAAAAAATTATAAAAAATATATATATGAAAAATATAAATCAAGTCAAATTATAAAAGATCTTATATAACTATATTTAACATTATATATAAAACATTTAAGTAAATCAAAGTTACAGTGTAAATAATGACAAAAATCAACTAAATTTGCAAACAAGGTAATGTATATATATATATGTATATATATATAATTGAATGGATTGAAGTCGGTACAGTCTCACTGATTCGGTGGTTTACTTACAAAAAAGTCTACCGACAAAGGATCTATGTCAAAGAGACAGTCTGTTAGGTGAATAAAAGCTGCATCACACGCTCCTCAACCACAGTTTCCAGATGATCGATAATGATAATGATAATTGCTGTACATGTGTCGCCCTCCAAATAATGGCCTTCGCTTCCTTTATATGGTAATGTATCTTTACTCCCCTCGCCTTCCTATTTTTGTTGATTTTTTTTCACGCCTATATTTTACTCGCTCCCTTGCTTGTTCTAACTTGTTAGAGTCTGTTTATTCTAGATTAAAATCAGTTCAGTTCAGTTCAACTCCATTTTTATTTTGCTAATCATTAATGCTGTTAGGGTAAGAGCGCTAGCGGAAACGTGATAAATCGAGAAATAAAAGAAGTTAAAAGTAAGATAAGCAATAAAAGAACACACAAGATTTAACGTAGAAAAATCCTCAATAGAGGCAAAAAACCCACGGACGACGAGCACCAAAATTCCACTATATATAATATGAGAGTACAAGATAGACCCTAAATATTAGGGTAGAAATATTACAATGAAACTCTCACAATACAACTCACAAAAGATATGTGAATAAAAGGGAATAGTGGAATAAGGAGGAGAGTATTTAGGAGTGGTTGGGTAGTAGAAAGGCTATTTTGATGGGGAAGGCTTGAAAGTGTTTTGTGGATGCTTTTGGGAGAATATTTTTGTGGATACTTTTGAAGTGGAGTGACATCCTCTATTTATAGGTGAGGATGGTAGGGTGATGTAGGTGGTAGAATAGTCTAGAGTGGAAAGATCTAGAATGGAGAAATCTAGAGTGAAGGGATGTAGAATGAAAATATCTAGACAAGAATAGTCTAGATAGAACACTCTAGATTAATAAGGATGATGATAGAATAATCATCACAATACTCTAGAATATTCATTCACCTAAGGAAGTGAAAAGCATTGGGCCTTAAGATTTGGGCCACTCCAACA
>PYUH01003972.1:5229773-5270881 GCA_016808085.1 Suaeda aralocaspica | reverse complement strand
CGAGCACCAAAATTCCACTATATATAATATGAGAGTACAAGATAGACCCTAAATATTAGGGTAGAAATATTACAATGAAACTCTCACAATACAACTCACAAAAGATATGTGAATAAAAGGGAATAGTGGAATAAGGAGGAGAGTATTTAGGAGTGGTTGGGTAGTAGAAAGGCTATTTTGATGGGGAAGGCTTGAAAGTGTTTTGTGGATGCTTTTGGGAGAATATTTTTGTGGATGCTTTTGAAGTGGAGTGACATCCTCTATTTATAGGTGAGGATGGTAGGGTGATGTAGGTGGTAGAATAGTCTAGAGTGGAAAGATCTAGAATGGAGAAATCTAGAGTGAAGGGATGTAGAATGAAAATATCTAGACAAGAATAGTCTAGATAGAACACTCTAGATTAATAAGGATGATGATAGAATAATCATCACAATACTCTAGAATATTCATTCACCTAAGGAAGTGAAAAATATTGGGCCTTAAAGATTTGGGCCACTCCAACAAATGCATAATAAAAGCTTTCAGTTCAGTTTAGTTGAAGAAAACAGACCCTTAGTATTGTTCGTTGGCCCTTGCATTAAGGGCTTGTTTACTTCAGTTTAAAATCCGTTCAGTTCAGCTCAATTCAGTTTAATTGAGTTCAGTTCAACTCTTCCCTTATTTTGCTATTCATTAATCCTTCATAAAAAACTTTCAATTCAGTTCAACTCAGTTCAGCTATTTTTAGCTGAAGTAAACAAGCCTTAAGGGGTTGTTTAATTCTAGTTTAATTAGACTCAATTTATTTTCAATTTGGTTATAAACTAGTTTAACATTTTCACTAATTAGACTGATTTTTTTATTTCATCTTTTTGGACAAAAGATCACTGCTTTATGTCGAATGATATTGATAATGATAATTAAAGCCACATAGTTTATAACAACAACAACATTAACAACAACAACAATGATAATAATAATTATTATTATAGTTTATAATATCAATTATTGAAATCATTATATACTTTAATTTATACACATTTTTATAGTTGAATTCTTAGAAAGCATAATAGTACTACAGAACATATATTAGTTTTCATGATCGGTCAATTCTTCGTCTTCTTCTTGTCTATCAACCTACTGCATCACCTCGAGATTACTTTGAATTGACTCTCATTATACGTTTAGCTGATGAAAATGAAATTGATAATGATATTGTTGATAGTATATATATATATACATATATATATATATATAGTTTAATTCATAATTAATCTATTTGTTTCACAATTATTAGTTGATTAATACTAATATTATTACTGTGTTATTACTAATCCATAGTTAAAAATCATTAATCCATACTAAAAGCTTTTGATTTAGTTCAGCTCCAAACAGTTCAATTCAGTTGTTTTTAGCTGAAGAAAACAAAACCTAAATCACGACTTAGGGTTCTTTACAAAAAAATAATTCTTTTAAAAAACTAATAAATAAAAATAAAAAATAAATGATAGACCTAGGGGAGTTCAACACCCCTACTTGCTATATTATATCAAAAAAGCTCTAACAGTTTTTGTCTAATGTAGTAATAAAAAACAAATAAGAAAGTATACATATTCCTTCATTTGGATATTTAGTGTACTTGCTAGTTGCTACATTATTTGTAGGGTAAAAAATTTATCTCAGGGTGTGCTTCACTTAATTAAGGTTGAGTCGCGCCACGAGTTTGAGAGCTCCAAGTGGACACAAGATCCCATTCTTGAACCCGTTGGTTGTCAATGGACAACTCGAGTTGTTTTCGTGTCCAGAGCAGATTGGCGTGTGCCGGCCAGGGGACAGATTGGGAACGTTCTTTTTTTGGGCCTTCCTTGGGTGTCAAATAACCAACTCATAAGTGGTACGTGTAAGAGGTGGACAAGGAGTTTCACTTATTTAAAATTGTCATTGCGGTGGTACTTGTGGATTTAATGTAATAATGTGATTTCTCCTCAATGCTCTGAATGCCAAAGAGAGGGCCGCCTTGAAGTAGAATTCCTATCAAGCGGCGGGTTTAATCCTTTATAGTTGGCTTAAATACAAGACATGGTATTGTAAGTGGAGGAAGTGCGCTACGATTCACTAATATTTAACCCCATATCTCTTCGATTATTCGTCCCATGAAACCTCTAACTCCCCTCTTTCCTAATAATTAATATTTAGTGCAAAAAGAGGCTGATTGCTTATAGCCCTAGGTCATGTTGTTGAACCATGTTTAAGCAAGGACGGGAAGATATAATACTTGAGTAATGCACATTTTTTATGAAGGAATGGTGACTAGACCATGCTCGAGCTCGCTCGAAGAAGTAAGATAACAGTGTGCCCTAAAAAAGGGAATATAACAGTTTTTGAGAATGAATAGAGTGTAGGGTGTCCTAAGAATACTACTTAAAACACGTGGTATAAAAGTTGGGAGAAAGCAAGATGTAGCTTGGGATAACCCTTCGTTAGTAAAAAACAAATGCTATAATTCATACTTTTCGGGGGTTTTGAGGATCCCCGAAAAACTGAAAAAATTTTACAAAGCACCTTTATGGTTAAAAGAGGGCCTCTGAGAAGCCTTTTAGGGTTTGATAAAGACGATCTCGAGAGAGCAAAAAACACTAATTTGTCCATTTTTCCAAATTGTCTAAAAAGGTCAGATAACAATTTTTCTAGGTTGAAACTGAGCGTGGAGAGTTTTGTAATCACCCACAATACATAGGGTAAATATTAAGCTGAAAACAAAGGTTACAATTCACACTTTTTAAGGGTTTCGGGATCCTGAAGAAAAAATTGTTAAAATGTTTACAATGTGCTAATGTAGTAAAAAAAAGGACTATGAAAAACTTTTTGGGGTTCATTCGAAGGTCATTAATAAGTCCCGGGAGAACTTAAAAGACTAGTATATCCTCTTTTAAAAATTGTCGAAAGAAGAAGATAAAATGTTTTAAAAAGGCTGAAATCAAACATGAGCAGTTGTAGAGTGACGTGCAATACATGGGAGAAATATGGTGCGAATAAAAAGACGTAGCCCAGAATAAACCTTTGAAAGACGAAAACGAATGCTATAATTCACACTTTTCAGGTGACAGATGTTTAATTGATGAAGTTGGTGAAGTTAATTTGCATTTTTTTTGACAACCAATATATCTTCAAAAATTGATGAAGTTGCTCAATTAGAATGGATTTTGTTGAAAAATAAAGTCTTAGCTTCAATCAGTCGATGCATACTTAGTAATATATACGTCATTGGAAATATTACATCCATGGGGAGTTGTCTAATTGGGATTAAATGTCAGTAATAAATTTCAATGAAAGAATAACAATTCCAATGAAAATGGGCGAAACCTAAAATCATTAACCCAATGAAACTGGAAAATATGTAGAGTAAAAGTAGCGCATACTTATAGACCACATGAATCATATTAAAGTACCTTGGTGATGAATATCTAGAAGTGCAATTTGAATTTTATGAGAATAGAAGAGACGAGTTCATTCATAATGAATCACAAAAAAAAGGTGTAATACAATTACCCAAAATTTACCAAACTAAATAGATTATGTTAAAAGAGAACATAATTTATGTATGATAAAAAATTAGATAGGTTTGTGTTTCAAGTTCAATTTAAAGAGAAAAAGGGGAAGAGATGTAAGACATGTAAACCATAAAAAGGAGTAAACCATAATGAAAGGGAGAAGAAGAGTAGACAAAACCAAAGCGATAAAAGGTAAATCTACAATTTCATTTCCAAATCGACCCAATCAACCCTCAGAGATACACAACATTTATTCCAAAGGTGTACTACAATGGAACAAATTGAGAACAAAATCGAACGAAACCAAAGAAGCTTATATCTCTTTAGATTTTGTAGAGAACTTTGGAGTTTAAAGAAATGAGTTTGAAGTCACATCTCTTATTTTTACCATGTCGGACAAAAGATTATTTTATATGAGAGCATATAAGATTAACAGTTATATTCTTTTCATGTGGAATTGTACTATTTTGTATTATTGTACTATTTTCTTTTAAACCGTTTAGCGAAGATTTTTTAACTCTAATACTAACTCCAACATACTATAGGTTAGAAAATTTGTAGGATCGACGACCAATCAATAACAAGCTAAGGACAAAAAGTTCGTGGTCCAAGGACTCTTATGATGCGACGTTTGGCTGTCTTTTTGAAGGCCTCACTTCATCTTTCAGTAACAACATTCTCTATATCAACACAAGGATAACTAACACAAAGGTTTTTTTGACAAGGTCATTTCGGATTAAGATGATAGAGGAAGAGATAGAACTATTATTTTTAAGACTAAAAAACATGTTTAAGAACTTCCATTGTATTTCAATTTCTCTTACTATGCTAGGATGAGTGGTCTTTAATCTACGTAGTGCTTTGTCAAAAAGCTATTGTATTTATTAGAGTACCAACTTAACCAAAGTCTTAAGCTAATGGTTGAGGCCTAAGAATAGTTTATATACTCTATGACGCCCCCTCTCATGAGAGCCCGTTAGGCTTAAAGTATGGATACAACAAACCCCCTCATACTCTGCGCTTAATAGTTATATTCCACTTAGAAGGGAGGGGTGGATGAGTTTCGAACCCGTGACCTTTGTGTACTGTCACACTGGCTTTGATACCATATTAGAGAACCAACTCAACCAAAAGCTCAAGCTAATGATTGAGGCCCAGGAATAGTTTATATACTCTATCAAGTATAAAACCAATTCATGGACCTCAACCATCAGCTTAAGCTTTTGGTTGAGTTGGTTCTCTAACATGGTATCAGAGTCCAGAACTGGTTAAGGTTCCTCGACAGGATGTTCAGCTCCTAAGATACTCCTTTTATTGCCAATTGGTTTTAGGATGGAACCTTTTTGGGCTTGTGGACTAGTTTAACTCTCCTCCTCCCATCTAACATGGTATCAGCGCCAGCTTGACACAAAGGTCACAGGTTCAAATCTCATCCACCCCTCCTTTGTAAGTGGAATTATTAAGCGCAGGGTATGAGGGGCCTATGATGCATCCACACTTCAAGCCCAATGGGCTCTTGTGTAAGGGGGCATGATAGAGCATAAAACCAATTGATGGACCTCAACCATCAGCTTAAGCTTTTGGTTGAGTTGGTTCTCTAACAGTATTACTTAAAGCATGATCGACTAGCATCTCATTCATTTCATTTTTCACAATACTTCAAATGTTATGCTATGCTAAACGTACAAGTACATGTTTAATTAATTATTGATAAATTATTCACCAAATTAGTTTATTATTCACTGAGTCAATTTTATGAAATGACAAAAATCTAACTCAAGTCCATTGCGAATTGAAGCACACTGTTTAGTTGTTTATGAAATGACAAAACTCTAACTCAATTCCATTGCGAAGCAAACTATTTAGGTCTTTTCATTTAGAAGCCACACCACTACATCTCCACTAAGTATATGACAAATAGGCCCGCTCCCCGGCTCAAGTTTAAGAAATTGAAATGCTATGTGGTCTCGATTCCATTTAGAAGTATCCTTATGGCACACTGCAATTGCGTTCACTTGATTTCTATTAGCACCTAACAAGGAAACTTTGTATACATCTATACTCCTTATGTTGTGACAAAGAAAAACAACATAAGGATTGTTCATTCTGTGGCATACCGTAGTGTGATTATCATCATTTCCTACTTTTTGTGTTTTTTGAATTGTGTATTCCATAATATTGTGCCTTTCTTCCTTTGTTGTTACGACCATAAAATTGCTTTTTGTCGAATTTGAGCTTGATATAACAAAGTCAACCATATCTTTTAGTGAAGATACACAAAGAATTACCTCATCTCTAAGATCCTTTCTTTCACAATCTTTTAACATTTGTGCAATATATTTAGCTTCTTTAGATTTAATATTCAGTGAGAGGATTTTAAGGATTGCCTCGAGCTTGTTTGATGCCATGTCCATTGATTTGGTAATGTACAATGGTAAAAACTTTCTTCCATTATCAACTTTGTTAAAGTACAACTTCAATGTTGCTCCTATTGTGGATAATTTTTCATGTGTGAGAAACTGCACCGGACTATCTTTTTTCATTTGGTTACCATTTGCGAATTCAGGTTGTCCTGGATTTGTATATTTATACCAATAATTGACCCAAGTATCTTGGAGTGGTACATCGATATTTTTTTCTACTTCATTAAATTGTCGTAGAACTTCCACAATTTTATCACTTGACCCTACAAATACCAATTAAAAATGAATCAAATTGTGTACAAAATAAATAGCTTAGCTAAGTTAAGTTTTTTTTTTTTTTTTTTTGGTGCTAGGGAGCCACAAGGGCGGAGATGAGAATCGATCCCAGGATCTCTTGGAACCGGAAGGAAAGCTTAGCTAAGTTAAGTATAGACTAACACATAATTAAAATTAAATGATATTCTTTTTATGAATTGAAGGAGAAGGTTTTGAACAGGTAATCTTTGAAAACTTAATTATGTGAAAATTGGCAATGAATGAAGTAAAACTATTAAGAAGCAAACACTTAATATTCACCATATACAGGCTATGTTTTGAATATAAACTTTGAAATAATTTTAACATAAGTACATAACTTAGACCTATGGTAATGATGGTTTTCTGATACCATTGTGATGAAGGAAATTCTAACTTTATTAATATTGACTTTCAAAAATCTAAATTTTTAATTTTCTTACTACTTAAAGAAAACATAGTGTCAATAATTTGAAACATTCTTTAAATTTTAATATTCGTTATTTGATCTTTAAAATTATATATATATATATATAGAAAGAGGATCATGTGAAAATTGTTTTCACCGTGAAAACCATAAAAAAAGGGTACAATAGAGGTATAAAGGGTACACATACTTCATTGATGACATTTTCGTAAATAATAAAAAATTATTGTAAATGTACCTATACCACTTTAATCTTAATATGTACCGCTTTAAATATTATATGTACTCTTTTTTTGTGGTTTTCACGGTTTTTGACAAATATAAGGTTTTTAGTGGATCCTTACTGTCTCTCTATATATATGATTTACATATGTTTATCATCTCTGTTGTCAAAATAAGAAACCAAAAAAAACTAGATTAGGCATTGTGTATTACAAATAAAACTAGTGACAAAAAAATTTCATAAATTGCTCATTTAATTTAAATATATTATAAAATGATTATTATGAGTTTGTAATCCTCGTACAGCAATAATGATAATCTGTATATATAACGCTTGCACTCAATATCAATTAAATATAATATTAATCGAGCATTTAAATTATTGGTGAAAAGTGAAAACAAGAAATAATTGCATGATATATTAATAGCAAATTGAGATCAAAGAGAGAAACTATAATATCATACCACATGCAATATTAATATGCATTTTTGCAATTGCACAAAATATCAATAACATATTTGGTAAATATTACTCCCTCTACTAGTTTTCATTTGTTACATAGTAAGTTGGACCAAAGTTCTAACTTCTAAGTAAGTGAATTTAGAAAATTATGATTTTCAGTTTATTAATTACAATAAAATTTGATTATTAAATTAAATAAATATATAGATCCTGTAAAATTGTTTTATTTTTAAAAATATATTAAAATCTCACGTATTAATAGTAAAGTTCAAAATATTGATATCGTGTAAAATAGTAATAAAATTGTTCAAAGTATGCAATTTTTTTTTTTTACTTCCACCAAGTGATCGATCTCACGTTTTATTGTATATTACGATAGGATACACAAACACAAATTAGAACTCACTACAACACACCATTCATGTCTCTTAGTTTATAGATAAGTGAAACTTTTTTAAACATGTCAATCTTGAAAATAATGTAAAAGAATGATTATATTGTCTTAAGAGACACTAAGGAAAAAATGATCAAATTTGACAAAACATTTTTTCGTCAAAGGTAGAAAATGATACCTATTTACCTTGTGACTATATCAAAATCTAACGTATTAAAGAATGTACTCTCTTTGTTACTAAATGTTTGATACGTTTAAAATCTTGACACTATTCATAAGATAAGGGGAATCTTTTAAATTACTTTTAATATATATTACATTAAATAGTCATATGTAGTCTTATTTGATTCATCTCAGTAAGTGTGTTATTAATATCTAATTATTACTCCTTTCGTTCTTTTTTAGTTGCAACAAGCCAACAATTAAATATTTTATTACTCACAAAAAATACTCCATTGTTGCAACTAAAAAAGAAGGGAGGTAATATAATTTTTACATATACACAACATAAGATATTTAAGGTCAAACAAGTACATCAGTATATGTGCAAGTCAAAACGTATCAAACAAATGGGAACAGAAAGAGTATATATTATAACAGTACAACCAATTATATTTCATTACTATTTCTAGTTTATTTCAAAATTCAAATAAATATCTTGTTTCCCATTTGGCGGTACCTTGCTAGGCCTTCATTTTGAAAATCTAAGTGTTTTTATTATTATCATTATTATTATTTAAATAAAATTATTTAAATATTTTAATCTAAGGTCTTCATATTAATTTTTTTCTCCATCCAAAGTAAATGATATCTAAGAGCCAAATTAAAAGTTAACAAACAATAATATAGTTAAATTTAATTAAAAAGTTACCTAACTGTAAGCTACACTTCAAAACAGTTGGCATGACAATGTTGCCTAACTTTAACTTCCAATATAATTCATCAGGTGATGATTCAGTTGCATAGCTTGGTACCAATGCCAACTGATATTTAGAAAAAAAAAAAAAAAAAAAAAAAAAAAAAAAAAANAATCTTTTAAATTACTTTTAATATATATTACATTAAATAGTCATATGTAGTCTTATTTGATTCATCTCAGTAAGTGTGTTATTAATATCTAATTATTACTCCTTTCGTTCTTTTTTAGTTGCAACAAGCCAACAATTAAATATTTTATTACTCACAAAAAATACTCCATTGTTGCAACTAAAAAAGAAGGGAGGTAATATAATTTTTACATATACACAACATAAGATATTTAAGGTCAAACAAGTACATCAGTATATGTGCAAGTCAAAACGTATCAAACAAATGGGAACAGAAAGAGTATATATTATAACAGTACAACCAATTATATTTCATTACTATTTCTAGTTTATTTCAAAATTCAAATAAATATCTTGTTTCCCATTTGGCGGTACCTTGCTAGGCCTTCATTTTGAAAATCTAAGTGTTTTTATTATTATCATTATTATTATTTAAATAAAATTATTTAAATATTTTAATCTAAGGTCTTCATATTAATTTTTTTCTCCATCCAAAGTAAATGATATCTAAGAGCCAAATTAAAAGTTAACAAACAATAATATAGTTAAATTTAATTAAAAAGTTACCTAACTGTAAGCTACACTTCAAAACAGTTGGCATGACAATGTTGCCTAACTTTAACTTCCAATATAATTCATCAGGTGATGATTCAGTTGCATAGCTTGGTACCAATGCCAACTGATATTTAGAAAAAAAAAAAAAAAAAAAGCCAAAAAGTTAGTTATACGTAAGCATAATAAACACTAAATAAATCGTCTAAAATATCATGAATATAGCTTAAATATATAGTACAAGTATATATTTTTATTTTTCTTAAATGACGTCCCATTTCATAAAAAATGGTATTATTGTCTAGATGGCGAATTATCAAAACAACCCAAATTACAATTCAAATGTTACGAATTAAATAATTAATATGTATGTGGTAAGACAGTCTTATTGTAAGAATTCAACTATTTACTCGATCTGTATAAGATTTTCTAATCATTTTGTTCTTAATTTTATGAAATTTAAATCTAACTATCTAGGAATTAGTTGATAAGATCGTATTATATAAGTTTTTGTTATTATTGCATAAAGCAAATAAGCAATCAATAATTTAATTTATTGAAATACCGTTTACTACTGAGCAATAGGTAACTTTAACACATTTAAGGATAAATTATAATTAGTTGTAATGATATGTTTTCTATTATATATACTATAATTATATTATAGATTATAGAACTATTATACTCTAGAAATAGAGTGAACGGAAATCTTATCCATCTTTACAATCATCGTAGTTGTTGCACTTGATATTTAGTTATTCCTTGTTTTAATTTAGAAAATACATTATAACTTAAAAGGGACAAGATAGCTTGGTGACCCAAATTGCATGGAAAGTACCCAAAAAAAAAAAAGGAAAAAAACTTACTGCAAATAAGACTACCATAAAAAACCCCTTGAAGCTCGTCATATATAATATGTATGTATATATATATATGACAAGAGTGCAAATGTTTGTGGGATTACGAGTTTTAGGGTGGGCTATTTAAACAGAGAAGTAAGGAGTAACGAATGCACTATTTTATATTTTCCATGCATCTTCATGTGATACTTTTGGTGTTTGGTGTTTGGTGTTTGGTGTGACAATATTGATGTCTCATGTGATATTATCGTAACGCTTTTGAAGCTCGTCTAACCAAGTAGTCATAAGTCATAACTTGTGTGTACCAATAAGACCTTTTTAACTATTATGCTTTTATTACCGTTATCAAATTTTGTTATTGTTATCGAGTCAAACAATCTTCTTATAGATGTACTAAGGGTCTGTTTACTTCATTTTAAAATTAGTTCATTTCAATTCAATTCAGTTCCGTTCCGTTCAATTCAGCTCCGTCCAGTTCGGTTTGGTTCAACTCTTCTTTTATTTTGCTAATCATTAATCCTTAATAAAAACTTTCACTTTTGTTCAGTTCCGTTCAGCTCCAATCAGTTTAGTTTAGTTCAGCTCCAATCAATTAAGTTGTTTTCAACTGAAGTAAACAGGTCCTAATATGGACTTGGTGCACAATAAGTTATTGTACACCCAACCATTATCACATCTAAAATGCGAAAGTATTTTTTGAAATGTGATCTTATCATTTAAAGATAAATATATCATTTAAAATTTGATTATATCATCCAAAAGATAATTATATCATTATTTTATAAGATAATTATATTATTATATCATATGAAAAACAATTACAAGTATACGATTTATCATCAAAAAGATAATTATATTTTACTAAACAAAATGTGATTATATAATTCAAAATATAACTATGTTATTCAGAAGCTGACTATATGATTGTCTTATGTGAAAGTTGACTATATCATTTTAGATGTGATTAAACATTCAACAACATATACTACATATGATTTTAAAAGGTAATTAGATCACCTTGAAACACAATTGTGTCATTTACGTATACTCCATATATTAAGATACAGACAATAGTAAAATAAAAAATAAATTATAAATTTACATGCAACTTTATTAATTTTGCTTAGAATAAACCTTCGAATAACATACTAATATACTATGTGTGAACAAAGTATTCTTCTTCTCAACTGGTCAATTTCAGCTTGTAAAAGGCATGCCATCAATTACTCTCTCCTGAGAACTGATTTTGATTGCCATTGGAAGGGTAGTTTTGCATCAATTGTTTCTTGAGATCATTAAAGAGAGAAATTTTTTGCACCAACTAGTTAGGGTTTGTGAGTCTGTGGGTTTAATAAGCTTTAGATTTCATAATTACATAGTAATTCGATTGAAGATATGAATACCTTCACTAGTGAAAATTAAATAAGTAAAGAGAGAGAAACGGTAAGGAATTAATTAAGGATAGGGTAAAAAAAAAAAAATAGAGGTTAGTTGTATGAATAGGTGCACAATTAATAATGTTAATGTGACTTGGGTTCACGAGAGAGATTGATCTTTTATTACATCCGATTGAAATAAACAAAATGTATCATAAAAGGCTAAAAAATATATTTTTAAATTTTGAAAATAACAAAAAATTAATTTTTGAATGAATTGATAATTTTTTTTGGCTTTTTCATGAGGTATCCCTGAACTTTTTTCGATTTCACGAGGTACCTTTGTAGTTTCGGAAATTCATGGGGTATCCTTGAACTTTTACTAAAATCTGCCAAGAATCCTTAAGAGTTAAAAATGTTAAAATGGTTGCTAAGTTGGAAACTTAGACCTTGTTCTCCTCCTCTTATTTTTACTTATTTTCAGCAAAAATAAGTTCAGTTCAGTAAAAATAAGTTCAGTTCAGCAAAAATCAGTTTTAATCCTTAATAAATTGTTAATGATTTCAGCAAAAATAAGCTCAGTTCAGCAAAAATAAGTTCACATAAGTAAAAATAAGTTCAGTTCAGCAAAAATAAGTCCAGATCGATCAGGAAAAATAAGTTCAGATAAGCAAAAATAAGTTGATGAGAACATGGTCTTAAAATTCATCAAGTACTCATGTACTAATGTAAAACATCCCAAATTCCCTTAAATTAATACCTTCCTACTTCATCCAACCCCATCAACCATCATCAACACCCAAACCCAGAACCACCATTGTCAACCCCATCCACATAAGAATCAACTCCAAAATTAACACCTTCACACCCAAAGTAATTGAAAAAAATAACAAATCTTTCAACCAATAATAACTTTACCAAATTAGTTTTTATAAAAAAACATAGATTATTTAACATTTCTTTGCACCCACCATTACAAAACTCTCTTCCTCTTGAATGTTGTTTCAAATATTCAAAAAATAAATATAATTCCTAAAGTTTTTTTGTTCACATAGGATTTCTAAAGATATAAATCTAGGATTTTTCAGCATAGCAGGCCCCACCAGCTCCCCATGAGAACCTATTTAGTCGGACAACAACTCAAAGGAGAAATACGCTCAAATCCATTGGGCGCTGGTTCACGTTCTGAAACGTTGGGTCGACTTTGAAGGGTTGTAACTTGATTTCTAGGCATCCAAATGAGGCGTGTGACCTACCGTTGCTAAGATCCATGAATGTAGTTTCCAATGTAACTTGAATCGCATCAATATAATGAGTAAGTTTCCAATGTAACTTGAATCGCATCAATATAATGAGTATATCCCGAGTTATGACTAAAATAGTGAGCATTGGTCAAGCTGAATTTTCACAAACTTCAACATTTCTTCAATTTTATCTCAAATTCACCTCAACAACCTACGCCATGACCCACATAGATGCTAAATAGACGTCATATGATAAGAATCCTCGAGTGAAATATCCATAATCATTGACTCTTCTCTTACTATTATCCGTTTCGTTCAACTTTACTCCGAAAGCTTCCAAATTGCAACAAAACTACCTGAAAATTTAAGAATCCACAAACGAAGCGTAATAAAGAACAAAATGGATGATTTATGCAAATAATTACTAAAATAAAACTATATGGACCTAATATGCTCTAAATATGCATCCAAATATGTCCAAAATTCCGATATAAATGTGACTCATCAGCCTGACTCGCTATCCTCCCCACTTTGTGCGAGCTTTGGCGATGCAAAATGAGGATTTCGTAGTAAATTTTTTCACGTTCTGCTCGACCCTACCCTTAATCACCTTTAGGATCAAACATATAAGTAGTATAAAAGTTTATGTAAACACCCTCTTAATGTGATGCGAGCATTTAAAAATAAGATGAAATTAAAAAAGAAAGGCAAAAAAGTAAAAATGAATTAAAATGAAAAAAAAAATGCTTAAATCGTGTGTACGCACCTTAGGCTTTATTAATAACAATCAAACAAATATTACATAAAAAATATTGTTAGCAAAGAATTTTTTTCTCCTTTGCATAAGAATATACATTTAATAAAAATTTAAATAAAAATTAATTTTTACAACATTTTGATAATCTTGTCACATACTAAATACTTGATAGGAATATAGACAAATTCGAGTATCTTATCAAACCTTTTATAGCCTAATTAGAGTTGTAACTTTTTTCTTAATTGTTAGAATATCATATTAAATTTTTAATTATAGTATATTATTGCAAATATTTAATTGATATATGGGTGGGCAAAACAATAAATAACAAAAATTCATGAGAACGTGACACGTGGCAAGTAGCGAAAGGGGATCCAAAGAGCCCTACCGTACAGAGCCCTAGCATACATATGACTTGCAAATTTTAGATTTTTTTTATATATTATTGCCTAAAATATATAATAACATTTAAATATGATTAAGGATAAATTGTCAGTCACAACCTTTTTAAAACTTTTTTTGTCAGTTACCACTTTAAATTTTTTTTTTTTGTCAATTACCACCTTTTAAAAAAAGAATTTTGTTAATTAAGACCTCAAGTGGTTTTTCCGGTTTGACTGCCGAAAGTTGACGTTGACTCCCTATGTACACTCTCTTTTACTTCCCTCCTAATTTCCCCCCTTTTTTTTCCCTCTAATTTCTAATCTACTCTTTTTACTCCATCCTATTATCTTATAAATGCAACCCTAAATCCTAAAATCAGCCATCTTCAAACTAATTGTTCTTCTCCAAATCAACCTATTTTTTTTGATAAAGTTTTATTTTTTTCCTCTGAATTCAACTTTTTTTTTGCTGTTGTACTCTAAATTAACCTTTGTTTACGAGGAATTCCTGACATCTAACAGTGAGATATTTAAGGGAGGATATCACATAACATTTCCGTAAATATATGAAAAAGTAGGGGCTATATTGTTAGTGTACATATTATGTATTTGTAGTAGTTGTTTGCATGTATTTATAGAAACGTCATGTGATATCCTCCCTTAAACATCTCACTGTGAGATGTTGGGAACCCCTTTTTGTTTACTCTGCTTTGCAGGCACGATAGTGAATAGGTGTGGGTGCGGAATTCCAGTTGCGAAGCGTACTTCATGGACCCACGAAAATCCACGAAGAAGATTTGTTGCTTGCAAATTCTTCAACCATGAAGTTGTTTCTTTTGTTAACATTGATTGATTGAAGCTCAATTAGTTGTGTGTATGCTTCCCAATTGTTATTTCTTTTGTTGGTACAGTCTAAATGATTTTGAATAGGTTGAATAAGTGATAGGCTGAATAAATGATTTTGAATAGGTTGAATAAGTAATAAGTTGAGGATTCAAATAGTAGTGTAATTATATATATATTAAAAAAAAAGTACTTACAACACCCTTTATTAACTGAATCAACACCAAATTCTGGTAGTCAAACCAGAAAAATCACCTGAGGTCTTAATTAACAAATTTTTTTTATAAAAAAGATGGTAATTGACAAATTTTTTTTAAAAAAAGATGATAATTGACAATTTTTTTTTAAAAGGTGGTAACTGACAAAAAAAAGTTTTAAAAAGGACGTAATTGACAATTTTTCCTATTATTAATATAAGGGTTGGATTTATATTTTTTAAGAACAGGACCCTTAAATTTTTTACCACGGTGTTTTTTTTTTTGTTTTTTTTTTATTTTTTATTTTTTTGAGAGATTTTGCCACGGCTTTGATTCAACTAATATGTGATTTCAAATGTAGCGATACATTTTAGGGGTGTTTCTTGATAAAATACAAATTCTCAACAACTAGCATTTCAATGCATGGAATCATTCAAGCGTTGATAAGGGCATTAATGGTCCAAAAGGTTACTTAAATGGTCGTTGATTATATAAATGGAAAAAATGGTTACATAAGACTCCTAAGATTGTATTGGTGAGTCACTATAACTAATAATAACAACAAATCTTAAAGTAGGATTTATTGTTATGTACCTTACAAATTCTCTATCTTAAGAATTTGCCTCTCATTATTCTTTTTTGGAAAAAAATCACCATTATACTAATTTGGGTTAGTTCTTAGCTACTTCTTAGCTCCTCCTTACTACATTGAGTAGGGGTTTTCTAATCAATTGGATTTCATATTCACTTCAAAATTCATGACACTTCTAGTCCATGTGTAAGACCCTATTCTTAGGGTACTAAATTGTAATGAACGTAAATGTAATAAAATGAATAAATTATATAAATGTTGAATTAAGAATCAATGAAATGCAATAGTATTAACTAAATTGAATTGAAAAAAAGCAGAAAAAAGCATGACCAATAAGACAAGTTTCGCTAATTGTTTAAGTCAACTTGAATATTTTAATCAAAAATCGACAATAGATGTGTGATGGTCATAAATAATACTTTATACAATATTTCATATTCTATAAAGCAAATAGTACTTATTTTAGTTATTTATCACTCTCCACTAATAAATTTAGTTATTTTCATCATAAAAGTTCTCATTTCATCTACATATATATTCATATTAACACAAAGACTTTCCTTAAGATTTTACTTTTTTTTTTTGGCTTTGTGTGTACAAAGTATGATCATTTGTAAATAACATATGCTAAAAAAAATTTTGAGTTATCAATCCCGTTTACGATGATATTTCAAGCCGAGTCCTATAAGAATTCCACTAATTATATTAAAAAATTCCTAAAATAACAAATTATGACCTCTACTCTGCCTATGGACATAATCGACGCGTTACCAATATATCACGTCAACACTGTACTTTACGGCTATCTAATACGGAGCACATCTTTCTCAAAAAAAAAAAAAAGTTGAGAATTTTGAATAATGATAAAAAAAAAAAAAAAAAACGGAGCACATCGAAAATTTCGGGTGAATTTGTGATAGCACCCTACACTACAAAGTACAAACATTAAAGAATGAGAATCACACAAGAAGAAGCTAAGAAGACTCAATCAAGAATCTAGAACCAAATCAGTGGAGGGGCCACACAACTTCAATTCAAACAGTCGGCTTTTAAGACAATTTAGTTATGTTGAATTAGATAGCACGCACAAAAGATGGACCATGGACCATAATATATAGAGAACATATAACCCAATTTTAAAAGGATATTGTCTGATGATGGAAGACGACACTTTCATTTGTCGAAGGTGACACATATTATTATTATTATTATTATTATTATTATTATTATTATTATTATTATTATTATTACTACTGGAGAATCATGCAATATGGCGTCTCTTCTCTTGGAAGGTTTTGTGGATTAGATTTGACAAAGAAGTGGATGAATATATGCATGTCATATTCTCTTTAAATTCGTAAAAGAGAAGAAAATTTTCCAGCCCAATTTCAACTCATTATTTGATTACGTAGCAATTATAGTATTATGCATGGTAGATCGTTAAGTTATGAACATATCCCATATTCTTGTATGATTTGTTTTGGTGCTAAACAAAAGAAAACCATTTTTTTTTTAAATTTGTGTGCATTAGATGTATACAAGATTAAGTGCATGATAATTAGTTCACGATGGGCTTAAATTAATTATCTTAAACATTTAATGTTACTCTATGTGGTACACTTGATACATAGTACTCTCTCCCTCTCCCTCTCCCTCTCAAAATAAGAAATCAACTATAATTCGTAATTTACTACTTGAAAACATGTATGTTAGATGAAGTCAATATTATTTATTTCTACTTTAACTATGATAGTGGGCTCAAAGAGTTGGAGCAAAGTCCCTAATAATAGGATGTTCTTGATCCATTTAGAGTCCACACAATCCCAAATTTGAACGTAGGAGATATGATAATTGAATACATGACTTCAAATACTTGCATCTCCAACTTATGAGAAAAAACAAGTGTAATCTCTTAAAAACAAAATAATTTTACATGTGCAATTCATGATAATTTGTTGCCAATCATTGGTAGTGGATTTGAGATATGATAATGTGTAGACACTTGGATGGTAGCATTGGAACCTAGATCTTAAATAGCTATGGAACTAGATAATGGACATGTGATGGAAGGTGTGAAATTGTTGGATTGTAAAAGGACATGTGGATAAGATCTTTAATTTACACATGCATTTGAGCAAATCTTAAAGCACCTAAAGTCGAATTAAATGCATAATATGGCTTATTCCCACAATAAGAGTCACATTTTCTTGTGACTATGAACCTTCACGAATGGGTATCATGGATTCATGGTATCGCCTAGGATACCATGATAGTACGATGCAAAAACATCTATTTTTCTAACGTTTATATGAGCTACAAAGTATTTATCATAGAATCCTCATTATAAAATCACATTTCGACTTTAAAAAAAACAATATTTTCTGTAACATAACTCCATTTTAGCTTTAGTTGATTTTCAATGTGAAACCTTTCCCCTCACTGACTCATTATCTCATAGTCACTAGTCACTTCCTTTTCTCTTCTAGAATTCTAGTCATTCACTAATACCTGCAAAATTTTCTCTTTTTCTCCAGCTTCTAAATACCTGGTTTTGTTGAAGTGAATACTGAACAGGTAATTCAGGTAAATGGCAAAAAAATGGAGAATTAAACTGAATAAAATCTATAAAAAATGGCAAAAAAGTAGAATTAAATACGGAGTAATTAGAAAAAATCATGGCAAATATTTTGAGGTCTTGCACTCTTGCCAAAAGATATGGCCTCGTAAAGAAATCAAAAACATATCCGCAAAAGTGATTGTACCTGTATAGAACACATGGTAGAAAGAAAACCAGCAACCCTATGGTCTGCTGTTTGCTGGCAGAAACATGGAGGTTGGAGATAGGAAAATAATTTCTGAAAGTGCCATCTGAATCATAGATCATTTTACAACACCAATATTGACATCAGTACATGATTCATCAACCACCAAAAGAATCTCTATGAATTATGGCCAAAAAGCACTAAGTTGCCTGGATATAGTCCAAATTCTAAAAGCTACCGAATTTCTCTATTTTGGCAAAGCCTAAGAAACAAGAGTCACAGACATTACGGCAAATAATGTAAGATACCAAGCCTCTCATGGAACCAATATCAATGTGAAGGGGCCAAAACTAGAAGCGTGCAAAAGGTGGAACACCATCCAGACATTGCAATTGAATCGCACATTATCATACCAGTGGAAGCTCGCCACAACCACTGATGACAACCCTTTGCTTTGGACGGTCACCTCTGTCTGTATCCTGTGACTCAATGAGTTTAACTATATCCATGCCTTCCAGCACTTGCCCAAAGACTACGTGCCTCTGATCCAGCCATGGTGTCTGCCATAAAAAACCAAACCAGATTTAGTACAAAGACGACTAACATACATGCATCCCTGATTCACCGGTCCCCAAACCTTTTCAGCACAAGGGAATGGGAATGTTTGCTAGCTGACAGTGAAATATTCCATTTGCTACATATTGCAACTACCTCTACAAGATTCGTTCATAATTCACACATGTATGAAGTTGCAACTTCCAATGCATAATATACATAAAGAAAAGAGAGCTTTGTGAGTTCTGTAACAAAACCAAATGCCTCTTCACACTTCATAATTTAATTGAATTCAAATTTAAGTAGATATGTTGAACCAAAGTGGTTCCTTAGGGAAATCATTCGTTCGAAAACTACACCTCAGCTGCAATATACCTAGGGCTGCTAGTATGGCTTGTATCTGGAGACTAAAAGGTCTTAATTAGACTATACACAAGTACACAACTGTGCTAAAGGCTATAGAAAACAATGTTCATGAGATATTTGTTCAATGCAACATTGGAGTCTATTGCTCTAATATATAAAAGGAGTTCTATGTTTAGCAACAACCCAATTAATACACTAAGGCCTTGTTCTCCTCGACTTATTTTTACTTATTTTCAGCAAAAATAAGTTCAGTTCAACAAAAATAAATTCAGATCAGCAAAAATAAGTTTCAATCCTTAATAAATTGTTAATGTTTTCAGCAAAAATAAGTTCAGTTCAGCAAAAATAAGTTCAGATAAGTAAAAATAAGTTCAGTTCAGCAAAAATAAGTTGACGAGAAGAGGGCCTAATTTCGAACCATCCAGTTCAATCATGCCATACACTAATGATGTAAGCTTTCAATAGTCTTACTCAGCAAGTGCAAGAGGAAAACAGTTTCCAATACCAGTTATATGTAATGCATTCTGAACTGTTCCAAACCCCCAATCCATGAACCCAGGACTTGGCTAAGATCTATGCTAAAGATTTGGTCACTAATGTTTTTTTTGTAAACAAAGCTTTGTGTCAATATCTACGGACTCTTTATCCACTCCCAACTATTTCCTTATAACTATCCATTAACATCCATAGGAAACAAAGGGTGGTTGTGAGGTAACAGAGATTGTTGAAGACAAGACATAATTTTGAATGAAGGCATGGACATTAATATATGTTGTAAAGTACATAAGATTCATTTCTATTATCAAAAGTTTAAGACAGTCTTTCACCATACATGCCATTAAGGATTTAAGGTAGCACATTCAAGTAGATAGTGGAAGTTTTGTATGAGGCGACGGAGATTTTTTCCTTGTACAAATCGCTATATCAGTGGCCAACAATAAAGAAGGTAAAAGGTGATGGAGTACCTTAACAGTGCAGATGAAAAATTGACTTCCGTTGGTATTAGGGCCTGCATTTGCCATACTAACAGTTCCAGGTCCAGTATGAACCACTGTAAAATTCAAATGATGGAATCATGAAACGTGCCACAGCAAAAACTACATCATTAGTCCTTGAATAACTGAAGAAAACATGAAACACTAGATAAAAATAAAATTTTGAACCAAGATCAACTTACATTTGAAGTTCTCATCCTTAAAAGTACGGCCGTAGATGCTTTTACCACCAGTTCCCTGCAAAGGTACAGTTTCAGGGTTCAAGAAAAATACTAAGTGGTTGCTGTCTTGCTGATAGACAATGACAACAACAGCAATTGCAATAGCAACAATAAATGATGATACAGACAAGCGAATTGGCAAAGACAAGTTTAAAGAAACAACACTTAATGAGAGATAATATCATGCTGTTAAGAAAGCATACAGCGATTCAAAAGTTAATGAGATAGCTCCTTAATTATCACCCATCCAACTAAGCGCAATATTTCACTGTTACCAAAATATTCAAAGGTTAAAAATTAGCATTATCAATACCTCACAGTCCAGAGTCTTGTGAGGAGAAGAAATCAACAGCTCATTTCATAATATATGCAGAGGTCAGAGACTCCAAAGGTGTAAAGTTCCTTAATTGCAATGCATACCCGAAACCCAAATTTGAAAGTGTCACCCAACTTAACAAACAAATTACATAAAAGCCCCAGGAGGAGGAATGGCTGGCCAGCTCAGATCAATGGCATTAGATGGTTGGCCAGCTTACCCCAGCTCAGTTCAATAGCATTATATGGTTGGCCAGTTTACCAAGCTCAGGTCAATAGCATTAAATGATTGCCAAGGATGAGGGGTGGGGGGATTCACTTTCCCTCATCCTTCGAAAAACATCATCCTTTCCATTAGGAGAGGTTTGAAGGGAAATTGAAGTTTCGCCTACTCCTCTCTTTCTTTCCCTTCCCTTCCTTGCAAGCTTAGAGGCTAAATGCAAATTATAAAGGCTATAAAACTGCTACATATTCACCAAAGCCACCAATCAGATTTCAGTATGTAAGAAAGAGGACAGCTCATAAGCCAGCTCAGCAGGAAAATAACTGATTTTGTCTTATTGTTAGAATCTAGTGGAAAAGGGTGAGTGGTAAATTCTATGTATGGGTCAGGTGTGTCAGGAGTTTGTTAGGGTATGAGGATTATAAATAGGAAGAAAAGAGAGTTGGGAGGGTATCCAGAAAAATAGAAGTGTCAAACTTGGGAGAGAGCCTTCCTCTCGAAAGAAGGTCTGTAATCAATCCTTTTCTGTCAATCATTACGGTACTAGCTGAGTTTGGTGGCTAGTTTTCTTCGATTCACAGCAAACTTGGTATCAGAGCCAGAAGGTTCTCGGCTTGGTGGAAATGGCACCAACACATTCACAACGCATGGACGAGATGGAGAATGAGATGGCGTCCATGCGTACCACATTAACTGAGCAGGTGGCAGCCGCGGTGGCCCAGATGACACAGGTGGTGGCCACATTGGAAAAAGCTAATGCTAACGTCGCCTCTCTCGCTGAGAGACTCGAAGCTAGGATGAACCGGTCTAGGGAGGACCAGGAGGCGGCGATGACAATGCTCCGAGCCGACCAACGCTCATTGAGGGAGGAAGTTCAACAAGCCTTTGCAGCGAGAGAGAATAGGCCCCCTACGGAGGAATCGAATCAGAATCAATCGGTGACTCAGGCACAACAGCCGGGTTTAAGGGGAGGTGGACCACCGCCACAGCAACCCACACTCGAGCACGGAGTAAGTAACAATAGCAGTGGGCCGAGTTGGAGGCTCAAGAAGCTAGATATGCCTCTATTTGATGGATCCAACCCGGATGGGTGGATTTTGAGGGCGGAGCGTTTTTTCGAGTTCTATCGTTTGTCAGAGGAAGAGAAGGTGGAGGCAGCGGTGGTTGCGATGGAGGGGGACGCCTTATTCTGGTATCAATGGGAGAATCGGCGCCACCCAATCCGCCGTTGGGGGGAAATGAAAATGATGTTGTTGCGACAGTTTCGCTCCACTGCCTCCGGATCCTTGTACGAGCAGTGGTTGGGTTTTCGACAATCGGCGGGAATGACTGTACAAGAATATCGAAGAAGGTTTATTGAGCTATTAGCACCATTAGAAGGAGTGTTGGAGGAAGTTTCAAAAGGTCAGTTTATCAATGGGTTGAATGAGGAAATAAGGGCTGAAGTTAGGCTTTTGGGCCCGAGAACTCTGGAGCAGGCAATGGATTTGGGCTTAAAGGTGGAAGATAAACTAAAATCAGGCCCAACTGTGAGGAAAACTACTGTAGCAGGCTTACAGTCTTCTTTTCGTTCCACTTACCCATTACCCACTAACTCTAACAAATACACATCATCAATCACCAATAATTATTCTCGCTCTACCCCGTCTACTTCATACTTCACTCAATCATCAATTAATAATTACAAGTCCTCAAATCCTCCGGCCAACAAACCACTACGAGAAATGCGACGGTTAAGTGAGAGAGAGTTGCAGGAGAAAAGGGAGAAGGGATTATGCTTTAGATGTGATGAGAAGTGGTCACTCAATCACCGTTGTAAGAAGAAGGAGCTCAGCGTGTTGATGACGGTTGACGAAGAGGAAGACGAGTTCGATAATGGGGGAGATGAAGCACTGGCNAAGGGTGAGTGGTAAATTCTATGTATGGGCCAGGTGTGTCAGGAGTTTGTTAGGGTATGAGGATTATAAATAGGAAGAAAAGAGAGTTGGGAGGGTATCCAGAAAAATAGAAGTGTCAAACTTGGGAGAGAGCCTTCCTCTCGAAAGAAGGTCTGTAATCAATCCTTTTCTGTCAATCATTACGGTACTAGCTGAGTTTGGTGGCTAGTTTTCTTCGATTCACAGCAAACTTGGTATCAGAGCCAGAAGGTTCTCGGCTTGGTGGAAATGGCCCCAACACATTCACAACGCATGGACGAGATGGAGAATGAGATGGCGTCCATGCGTACCACATTAACTGAGCAGGTGGCAGCCGCGGTGGCCCAGATGACACAGGTGGTGGCCACATTGGAAAAAGCTAATGCTAACGTCGCCTCTCTCGCTGAGAGACTCGAAGCTAGGATGAACCGGTCTAGGGAGGACCAGGAGGCGGCGATGACAATGCTCCGAGCCGACCAACGCTCATTGAGGGAGGAAGTTCAACAAGCCTTTGCAGCGAGAGAGAATAGGCCCCCTACGGAGGAATCGAATCAGAATCAATCGGTGACTCAGGCACAACAGCCGGGTTTAAGGGGAGGTGGACCACCGCCACAGCAACCCACACTCGAGCACGGAGTAAGTAACAATAGCAGTGGGCCGAGTTGGAGGCTCAAGAAGCTAGATATGCCTCTATTTGATGGATCCAACCCGGATGGGTGGATTTTGAGGGCGGAGCGTTTTTTCGAGTTCTATCGTTTGTCAGAGGAAGAGAAGGTGGAGGCAGCGGTGGTTGCGATGGAGGGGGACGCTTTATTCTGGTATCAATGGGAGAATCGGCGCCACCCAATCCGCCGTTGGGGGGAAATGAAAACGATGTTGTTGCGACAGTTTCGCTCCACTGCCTCCGGATCCTTGTACGAGCAGTGGTTGGGTTTTCGACAATCGGCGGGAATGACTGTACAAGAATATCGAAGAAGGTTTATTGAGCTATTAGCACCATTAGAAGGAGTGTTGGAGGAAGTTTCAAAAGGTCAGTTTATCAATGGGTTGAATGAGGAAATAAGGGCTGAAGTTAGGCTTTTGGGCCCGAGAACTCTGGAGCAGGCAATGGATTTGGGCTTAAAGGTGGAAGATAAACTAAAATCAGGCCCAACTGTGAGGAAAACTACTGTAGCAGGCTTACAGTCTTCTTTTCGTTCCACTTACCCATTACCCACTAACTCTAACAAATACACATCATCAATCACCAATAATTATTCTCGCTCTACCCCGTCTACTTCATACTTCACTCAATCATCAATTAATAATTACAAGTCCTCAAATCCTCCGGCCAACAAACCACTACGAGAAATGCGACGGTTAAGTGAGAGAGAGTTGCAGGAGAAAAGGGAGAAGGGATTATGCTTTAGATGTGATGAGAAGTGGTCACTCAATCACCGTTGTAAGAAGAAGGAGCTCAGCGTGTTGATGACGGTTGACGAAGAGGAAGACGAGTTCGATAATGGGGGAGATGAAGCACTGGCGATGGGGGAGGAACAAGACGAAATGAGAGAGTGTCCACAACCAGTGGTGTCCTTGAATTCAGTGGTGGGGCTAACGAGTCCCAAGACGTTCAAGCTTAAGGGAGTGGTAAATGGTGTTGACGTGGTAGTAATGGTGGATCCGGGAGCAACTCATAACTTCGTAAGCACGAAAGTGGTGAAAAAACTTGGAGTGGCAGTAAAGGGGACCAAGGAATTCGGTGTGTCATTGGGAACAGGGGAAGCAGTAAAGGGCATGGGCGTGTGTAAGTCGCTGGTTTTAGAGCTGCCCAATATCACGGTGGTGGAAGATTTTCTACCCTTGCCTCTTGGTAATTCAGACCTCATTCTCGGGGTTCAGTGGCTCGAAAAGTTGGGAACTGTGCACACTAATTGGAAAACTCTAACTATCGAGTTTTATGAGGAGGGGAGGAAGGTAATGCTTCAAGGAGACCCAGCCTTAGGTCGCACCTTGATTTCCTTGAAAGCCATGGTGAGGACACTGCATAAGGAGGGGCATGGGTACCTGGTAGAATTCAACCACATTAGCCATGGAGGGATAAGTGAGCAAGAGACATGGAATTTCATTGAGGTGGCACCACCCTTCATACAAGATACCTTGAAAGGGAAATATGAGGTTTTTTCTATGCCCCCTGGATTACCACCCTCACGAGGACACGAACATGCCATCCTCTTGCAAGAAGGCACGAATCCTATTAGTGTGCGACCTTATAGATACCCACAGGCTCAGAAGGATGAGATTGAGAAACTGATTCATGACATGCTCGCTGCTGGAATCATACAAGTGTCTTCAAGCCCATTCTCTAGTCCCGTGTTATTGGTGAAGAAGAAAGATGGTTCGTGGAGGTTTTGCGTGGATTATCGAGCCCTAAATAAGGTAACTATTCCTGACAAGTTTCCCATTCCTACCATTGATGAATTGTTGGATGAATTGCATGGGGCACAATTTTTTTCAAAGCTGGACCTCAAATCAGGATACCATCAAATTCGAGTTAGAGAGAATGATGTTCCTAAAACGGCTTTTCGAACACATGAAGGGCACTATGAATTCCTGGTCATGCCTTTTGGGCTCACCAATGCCCCTGCCACTTTTCAATCCCTCATGAATGGGGTATTCAAACCTTATTTGAGAAAATTTGTGCTCGTTTTCTTCGATGACATACTTGTTTACAGTAGGAATAAAGAGGATCACAAGCATCATTTAGGAGTTGTGCTAGATGTCTTAGCCAAAAACCAACTTTATGTGAATGGTAAGAAGTGTGAATTTGGAAAGACACAGGTAGCCTATTTAGGGCATGTCATTTCTAGCCTCGGGGTAGCTATGGACCCAAGTAAGACTCAATCAATAATGGACTGGCCAACCCCTGGAAACCTTAAAGAGTTGAGGGGATTTTTGGGTTTGACGGGCTACTACAGGAGGTTTGTGTCTGGATATGCTGCCATAGCTGCTCCCTTAACTGATCAGCTCAAGAAAGATAGCTTTAATTGGACACCACAAGCTACACAAGCATTTCATGCTCTCAAGGAGGCCATGACTACAGCTCCTGTTTTGGCTATGCCTAATTTTGATTTGCCTTTTGTGTTGGAGACCGACGCTAGTGGGCATGGAGTGGGAGCGGTCCTGATGCAACGGGGGCACCCAATTGCATATTTTAGTAAGGTGTTGGGATTGAGAGCTCGGGTAAAATCGATATATGAGAAAGAATTGATGGCAATCGTAATGGCTGTTCAGAAGTGGAGGCACTATTTGTTGGGAAGAAAATTCATCATCAAAACAGACCAAAAGAGTCTTAAGTTTCTCATGGAACAAAGGGAAGTGGGTTCAGAATATCAAGGTTGGGTGAGTAAACTCATGGGATACAATTTTGAAATTAGCTACAAGCCTGGTCCAAGTAACTTGGTGGCAGACGCCCTTTCTAGGGAGTTTGGTGGACAACTGGAGCTGGGAGCTATCATCAGTACAAGAGGGGTGACATGGGAAGAAATACAAGATGCCATTACAAAAGATCCCTTCATACAATAGGTCAAACAGAACATTGAAGATGGCAAAGAGGCTCCCATGGGCTACACTGTGGAGCATGGTCTAGTGCGGTTCAAGGGAAGGTTGGTGGTTCCGGCTAACTCCAATTTAACCAAGTCCTTGCTCAGGGAATACCATGATTCCCCTATTGGAGGGCACGCTGGAGATCTCAAGACCTACCTTAGACTATCATCAGAATGGTTCTGGCCGGGTATGAGAAAAGCAGTCACTAAACATGTACAAGCATGTGTCACTTGTCAACAGCATAAACTCTCATCACTCATGCCAGCAGGACTGCTGCAACCTCTCCCAATACCAAATCAGATTTGGGAAGAAGTCTCCATGGACTTTATTGAGGGGCTGCCGAAGTCACAAGGATGGAATGTAGTGTTAGTGGTGGTGGACAGATTGTCAAAATATGTCCATTTTCTAGGCCTTAAGCACCCTTTCACAGCTACAACCATAGCTTCACTTTTTATACAAGAGATAGTGCGGTTACATGGGTTCCCTCGGAGCATTGTATCTGATAGGGATAAGGTCTTCATGAGTATCTTTTGGAGGGAATTGTTCAGACTGCAAGAAACAAGTTTACATAGGAGCACAGCATATCACCCCCAGTCTGATGGACAAACTGAAGTTGTGAACAAGGGTTTGGAGACTTACTTGAGATGCTTTATAAATGGCAACCCTAAGAGTTGGGCGAGGTGGCTACCATGGGCTGAATTTTGCTATAACACGGCTGAGCACTCGTCAACCAAATGCACACCTTTCAAGGCTGTGTATGGTAGGGATCCTCCGACCCTGTTGCGGTACGAACCCAATTCCACAGCTGTGCAATCACTAGAAGACCAGCTAATTGAAAGGGATGCTATAATCGATGAGCTGAAAATCCAACTGTTGAGGGCCCAGCAAAGGATGCAGTTACAAGAAAATAAGCACAGGAGGGAAGTGAGTTATGATGTGGGAGACAAGGTGTACCTAAAATTACAGCCGTACAGACAACATTCCTTAGCCAAGAAAGTCAATGAAAAGTTGTCTCCACGATTTTATGGTCCATTTGAAATTGTTCAGAAGGTAGGAAGAGTGGCCTACGAACTTGCTCTTCCAGGAACTGCAAAAATACATCCTGTCTTTCATGTTTCTCAATTGAAGTCTGCCCCGGGACAGCAACAGGTGAACCCAGACCTGCCACCCCTGATCACTCCTGATCTGGTGCTTGATGCTGAACCAGAAGCTATCTTAGGACTGCGGCACAGTGAGATCAATCCAGAGCAAGAAAAGGAAGTGTTGGTCAAGTGGAAGGGACTGCCAGATTTTGAAGCCACTTGGGAAGAGTTTCCTGTTTTGGATGCCAGATTTCCCCACTTCCACCTTGAGGACAAGGTGAATGTCTGGGAGGGGGGTAATGCTACATATTCACCAAAGCCACCAATCAGATTTCAGTATGTAAGAAAGAGGACAGCTCATAAGCCAGCTCAGCAGGAAAATAACTGATTTTGTCTTATTGTTAGAATCTAGTGGAAAAGGGTGAGTGGTAAATTCTATGTATGGGTCAGGTGTGTCAGGAGTTTGTTAGGGTATGAGGATTATAAATAGGAAGAAAAGAGAGTTGGGAGGGTATCCAGAAAAATAGAAGTGTCAAACTTGGGAGAGAGCCTTCCTCTCGAAAGAAGGTCTGTAATCAATCCTTTTCTGTCAATCATTACGGTACTAGCTGAGTTTGGTGGCTAGTTTTCTTCGATTCACAGCAAAAACATACAAGCGGTGATGACTCCCTAAATGAAGGTCAGAAGAACAGTCAACACAACCAAGTATTAAGGGACTGTAAGGAGTCCTGGACCATGCTCAAACAAGCTTCAAGCATTCAACAAATCCATTATTTAAGTTACTACCATAAGCAAACATGTTATGCATACCTCAGCAGTCTTTGCATGCAAGGAGAAAGAACTATACAAATTGACCATTTTCATATATTATCTCAAAACTATATGTTACACATTGCTCCTTCAGTAAGCCAAAGATCTAAAATTCATAGCCCAAGTAAAATGAGGGTGAATGAGGTTATTAGGAAGAAGTTTGGGGTTGCTTTTATTAAAGATAAAATGAGGGTGAATCATTTAAGATGGTCAAGACATATAAGACAAAGACCAAGTAATGCTTTGGTAATAAGGTTCAAAGCGTGGCAATAGGATGGACGAATAAATGGTATAGGAAGATCAAAGCTAACTTGGATGAGGGCTATTAGTGGAGATAAGAGGGTGTTGGGGCTTCGAAGGATATTTAACGTTAAATAGGGAAGATTGGAGGAGATAATTTCTACACAAGAGTTTTGCAATTCCTTATATTGATTCATGTCTAGCTGACCCCAAAATTATATGGGACTAAGGCTTTGTTGTTGTTGTGGTAAGGATCTTAAATGTATTACCACGAAATCAAGAAAAAAAAAACTAATATAAAACCTTCTTGGGTCGCCTAATGATTAGTAAGATGATACTAGTAAGTATGTAGCCAAAATCCAATAAAAAAATTCAAGATACCCCTCCAAACACCTAGGAAGGCCCATATACAAGCCAGGTCATCAACATTTTATGCTTTCTTATTAGTGTGGAATTCAACTTGTCAAAGATAATCAAGAAAAAAGCTGAACTAAAATCTTCTAGGGTTGCCTAATAATTAGTGAGATGATAAATGTAACTAAAACCCAATACAAAAGTTCAAGATACCCCATAAAGCGCCTAGAAACCCAATAAAAACATTCAAGATACCCTTCCAAGCAACTAGGAAGGTCCACATACAAGACAGGTCATCAACATTTTATGTTTTCTTAATAGTGTGGAATTCAAATTATCAAGATAATTAAGAAAAAAAGCTGATCTAAAATCTTCTTGGGTTGCCTAATAATTAGTGAGATGATACAAGTATGCAACTGAAACCCAATACAAAAATTCAAGATACCCCATCAAACACCTAGAAACTTAGAAAGGCCCACATACACTCCATGTCATAAATATTTTATGTTTCTTATTAGTGCGGAATTCAACCTATCAAGATAATATGTCTAGCTTGTCAAAAGGAGATGTTTGCAGTCTGTATAGATGACATCAAATGACACTTACTATACGCCTACACTAACATAAGATACCACCAAAGTAGAAAAAATTCGTTCTAAACACAGCTTCTTGAAAGATTGAAAAGGGCAAAGTTCATATGGGTCAATGAGACTATGGAAACCATTGAAGCCATCATCTCAATCGCCAACTAAGACAACTTTGCAACAGAAAGGCAGGTAGTTGGATTGAAGACCCTTCAAAAAAGGGGTAAAAAATCAATGATTACATAGCATTTCTAGGTTTCTAAACATCTGACATGACCACACAATGTGAACTATAGGCAGTGTCCACAAATTACAGCTTGAAACCTTTAAGAAAACTAGTTAATATGAGGGGAAAAAAAGAAGTCAACAAACGTAATGTAAGAGATTCCTAGACCTCCTACACCTATTTCAATAAGTAAGGACGAAATTCAATATGTAATCAATGGCATATTATATTTATACCTTGCTGAAAGCAACGTATCAGATCACTAAAAGCAGATCCCAATTAGTGTTTTAAAGAAGCAAACTTGGATTTATATCCACTATATCATTTGGATCAAGATCCATAAACTACCAAAACAAAACAAAATGCCATTCAGAATTATAGAGTTTTATTTGTTAGGCACAACTCAAACGTTATAGGAGTTAACACTGTTGATGACTTGATGAAATGACATATAGTCCCTATATGGCTACAAGTCGTTAGAATAGTCCACCTACATAACAAACCAATGATGTGTCCTGTGATTGACCCTCTATATTGCATATATTGAAATCATCTCTATAGAGATTCTCAGTCTATAATTCTATATGGTACTATCTACAATCTACTATGGAACTTTCAGTACAACAACTACATTTTTAGTCTTATTGATTGATTGACAATTGATATTATGTAATAGCTAATCTTCTTCTTCATTATAGCCCATTAGTTGAAGATAATTAGCAACTGTCAGCAGCCAAAAGGTTTTAATCCTTCTTTAAATAACTATTAATACCCCACAAACTATTGACAGCAAACAGTGAATTATTAAGATGCTATTAACAATTCAGTATAGGTGTACTATTATACTACAACAAATTGTTCCTTGACAGCTTATGAAGTGAATCAATAAAACATATGTTCTTCTTCCATCACCATTGTCTAATTGAAGGTGCTATTATTTTTTAGACCGACTAAAGGTGGTATTAGCTGGTACAAAAAGTGGACAGCAACCTTTTGTCATTCTATATATGCCGCTAACATAAATATGAATTGCTGATTTCATATTGTGGCTCTATTAAAACGACCTCACCATCTAGAGACTTAGCATATTGTCTTAAATTCTTATACAAAATGAAGAAGACATGATTTTATCATTTTACCAAACGACTCTTTACAATTATTGGACCATGCCAATCCTTTCCATCACTTAATATTACTATATTGGGAATTGTTACATTATCCCAATATAACTTAGTGACGGTTAATTTTAGGCAAAAGGAGTTTATCATATGATTAAGGTTAATTGCATCCCTTTATCAATTTGAAAATACCATAACAGCATAACCCACCAAACTACCACAGACAATGCAACTCTAAGGACCACATAGCAAGAACATTGAAAAACCATAACAGAGAAACTAAAAAAAGATTTATGTTTATGTACACAAAACGTCAAGAAGTACCGTGGAAGTTTATGTTAAAGACATCAAAATCCTAAAACTGAAACATACATTTCCCTTGTCGAAATCTCCTCCCTGAATCATGAAATCCTTGATAACACGGTGAAACGAGGAACCTTTGTAACCAAAGCCCTTCTCTCCTGAAAGTCAAAGAAAGACCATAAGTTTACATTCAATTCTCAAGCAACAAAAACGATTCCAAAGCAACATGAGCTAAACAAAAGGCTGTTTCGTGAAACAAACCTGTGCAAAGAGCTCTGAAGTTTTCAGCAGTGACAGGCACATCCTCACCAAAGAGACCAATCACAATCCTACCAACTTCCTTCCCCACCGGATTCCCGATACTTATGTCAAAGTATACTTTCTGTGTCACTTTCGACTGCAAAGGAATCTCCTGCTGCTACAAATTAGAATACAGCATCAAAACACCTCATAAACAACTTAACTCTCCTTTCATCCACATATGATTGTCACACTCTTCCACATCTCATATTAAGGACCTAATATAACAGGATATTCCGCCAAAAACGTATTTCTATCATTGTAATATATTATGAACATTATGAAAAATCTTATCACACATATTACAGCCTCAATTCTACAAGCATTTTAACAATCTTTACACAAAAAGAATTTTGTTAAAATAAAATTGCATTGTTGAGGTAAAGTGAATATAACAAACAGTATAGCATTGTTAGCCTTCAATAGTATACAAAAATCAAAATAACAACACAAAAATATAATTAACAATTTAATTTTTCATTCTTTTTATAAAGATGAACATTATTTTCAAAGTGCAACAATTGAACAATCTTTTAATCGAACATTTACAAAAAGAAACTGTATTTTTTCGTAAAAATGATATTAATTTGCCCTAAAATATGTTCAACTACTACGAAAATCAACGCATTTTCAAGAAAATAACGGAAAAAAGACAGTGAATAATCTCACCTCAGAAGAAGCACGAACAGTGGTAAGAAAGCTAGGTTTCCGGCGAAGAGAAGGAGGAGAAGAGCGCGTGAGGGACACGTGGCAGAAGGAGCTAGAAGACGAAAGAGAAGACTTCGGAAGTTTAAGCGAACTTCGAGGAACATCGGAATTTACGAAAGCGTTCGCAGGAACTACGCATTTGTTGTTGAAGATTGCAGTAACATTTGCCTGAAAAAAATAACAAAAAAACATAGGAATAATCGAATTAGTAGGAACGAAATTTGACGCTAAAAATCAATCAATGGTGATGATAGAGAATGAATTGATGATTGAAAGGGGGAAAAATTTGAGTTTCTAGGGTTTATACTTGAGTTGCGAAGGAAGTCGCCATTGAAGGATGAATATGAGAGCTTGAAAATAGATGACGTTGAGTTTAGGCTGTGAAATAGAGAGAGTGTGAGGGAGATAAGAGAGAGAGGTAGGACAAATTTAGGAGTGGTAGTTGTGAAATTTTGGGAAGAAATGTGTAGGGCTTGTAAGTTGTAAGTTGTAAGTTGTAAGTTGGTAACACATTATTAATGCGATAAGATTAGGGTTGGATCGAACGGTTAAAACTATTGGAAGTTCTTGAGTGAAAACCAAAAGAAAGTGAGAATTGATAATATTACCAAAGTTCATTGTTATAGTAATATTGTATAAATTACAATGTTAATGTCACTTAATAACTGATTTAATGTCTAACGGTCATAATATTCATGACCTCCCAAAACTTTTGTAGATTCTCTTCTCAACTTCCTCCTATAAATAGCCTTTTGATAATTCTCCAAGATGGATATACAAAATCAAAAATATCACTTGTCTCTCTAAAAAATATTCCTTTAGGTTTTAGGCAATAGTCTGAGTTCCAATCGGAGTTTGTGAGTGCACATAAATTCCGGCGCCGTGCAAATCCTGGAGGGCGACCGCAGATTGTTTGACTACTGCACCGAGGTAGCGCGGATTCGTCTTTTAGGACAGTGGTCCACCACAACGCGTTAATTATCTATTTTACTATTTACGATTTCACGCTTCAACAAATAAGTTGTTTCATTTCTACCTACTACTTATAACAAAAACTTCTACCTTAAGTTCATATATTGTCAATTAAAAAATGAGACAAAAATTTTACGAGATAGGTGAATATTGAGAAAATCTTTAGTTTTGTTGTGTTTAATCTTAAAAGTGTGTGTTGCAATTGTATATGTATTTGATTTTTAATGGTTCGTTCGATGAGCATGATTTGTATTAGCCTTAAATGTTTGTGTTACATTGTATATGTACTTGATTTAAATGGTTCGATGAGCATGATTCAATGTATAAACGGTGGTAATGAGAATTGAGAATGAGTTTTGAGTGTAATTTAGCAAGACAAATCAACATAGTAATCATGTATGGTGGTTAAAAAAAAAAAATCAACTTGTCTCCATGGAGATGAAAATTCATCATCAAGCTATAGTTCTCTCCATGTTTTCTATTACCATCCATTGCCACTAAGGGGGAATGTATTAGGTGGGAATGGGAATTTAGGGGGGGGGGGGGGGAAGACAAGTTAGGATAAACTAGCATTACCATCGGAATGAAAAAATGATTTCGATCATAAATTTACATACAAATTCATTCGCTTAACCACAATTTATGACTACTCATCAAACGGGTTGCACAAGTCTTTTTGAGTCTCACTTAGCCCACCTTGACAGATTCCCTTATTTCTCATTTAAGTGATTACTCCTCCTATTTGTTTTTACTTGCTACATTTTTTTTTTCATATCTCTCGAGACACAACTTAAAATGTGTATATCTCGAGCTATAAGCTTGTAAAAATTATATGCTTGGATAGCACACATTATATTTAATCATACGCATATAAAACTAAAGAGAGTCAAAGTACTCATATAAATAGTAATAGAAGTCAATATGTAACAAGTAATAAAAATTGAAGGGAATATAACGATCATACGGTTACCTAACAAATCGAGTATCTTAACTCAACCACTATCATTACCTATTAAACAATTACTCATACATAATGATTAATTCACTCACTCACTAGTCACTACCTAATTGAAAAATGGCATTGAGGCTAAGACCCTCAGTTCTACATCATTCAACAATCACCCCATTTGGCTTTATCAAAAAACCACCTTATTTACTTACCAATTCTCCTCATTTCAAAGTTCTTGTACCCAAAATGTCTTCCAGTACCTCAAATGCACCTTCTACTACTAAAATCATTGATTCTCATCTTCATGTTTGGGCTTCCTCTAAAGAGGTAATTCTTTTTTCTTCAATTTTATTATATTTCTTTTAAATGGGTTATTTTATTTCGTGAAGTATTTAATGTTCTATTTATTTTGTCATTTTTTGATTAAAAAGGCTTCAGAGAAATACCCTTATTTCCCAGGTCAAGAACCCACCTTAATTGGGCATGCTGATTTCTTGATTCAGGTATAATATGAATCAATTTAATTATTAAAGTTGTTATCATAGCTTAAATTTAAGTGGGTGTTAAGTGTTATTTATATTCTGCAAAACCATGTGAATTTTATGCTGTAAAAACTTAAAATCTAGACAATTTTAGATAATGTGCTTTGTGCTTCTCTTCAGCTTCATAGAATCATGCTTTAATTTTAGCTAATTGTTGAAGAAAAGATGATCATACCTTTTTTAAAATCTTATAGTTGATTTCCTGAAGTGGGGTTTTTTTGTTTGTCCTTTGTTTCAATGTTTTTGGATAGTGTATGGAAGAAGCAGGAGTAGATGGTGCTTTGATTGTTCAGCCAATTAACCACAAATTTGATCATTCTTATGTTACAAGGTCTGTACTTACTAGTTTCTATAATTTTCAGCTTAATTGATGTGTATATTTGCATCGAATATGTGTCAAAAGCTTTAATTGTGAAGTTGGGCATTAATTGATGGTGCACACTACTGATACGAGTAGTAACCTCATGTAGCGGATAGGGTTGTGTGATAAGATTCTATGATGAGTGGAAAAAATGAAAATGTAAGATGACTATAATTTGATTACTTGTAGTGCGATAGCGGGTATCTGGACTTCTATGCTGTATAATTTTGTCACATAAACCAAAAGTCCTAGCTGTGCAGCAGTGCAGTCCATAAAATTTTGGTCTATGTCTAGAATGTAGATTGTAGTTGTGGTAAAGATGTCTTGACAATATAAGCCCTATGCCTAATGTGCGGATTATTGTAGTGTTTTGAAGAGATATCCCTCCAAATTCTCTGGCTGTTGCCTTGCAAATCCTGCCAATGATGGAAGTGGAATTGAACAATTAGAGGATCTTGTTTCCAAGGTGTCTGCATCCTATCTTGTGTGGTTATGCAATGTTTTATTAGTTATGTCTGTATTAACATACTGTTGGCATTCTTTTACAGGATGGATATTGTGCAGTTCGTTTTAATCCTTATCTATGGCCATCTGGTGAAAAGGTAGCTATCTTCTCAACTTATTGGATCGTTTAGTAAATATAAGAAGCTTTAATTTTTGAAGCGTGTCTTTTGCAGATGACAAATGAGATAGGGAAGGCACTGTTTTGCAAAGCGGGAGAACTTGGAGCACCTGTAGGCTTCATGTGTATGAAGGTTTAGCACATAATACTTGAAATCTGCAGAGAGCTTTTCTTGTTTGTGAATGACTTTCTAATACTAGGTTACCCAATGTTTGAAAGTTCAGGGTCTAAATCTGCATTTCTCTGAGATTGAGGAGTTGTGCACGGAATACCCATCAACACCTGTTTTAATAGATCACATGGGTTTCTGTAAACCACCGATGTACATCTCTTGTTACAAATTATCATTTTAATCATCTTCCGCATTCTTTAGCTTACTAAAACCGATCCTGTTGTGTTTGAGTTGCAGCAATGATGATGAAAGTCTAGCTTTCTCAAATCTTTTGAAGCTAGCTCGATTCCCTCAGGTAAAAATATGGATAATTTCATGTGACAGTTCGCGCTTGTTTACTTTAATATGCATAGATTCTATAATTGTGACAACAAGCATAACTTAATCATGACGCCCTAAAAAGAATATGTTACTATGTGTTTTCATGGAGTGGTTACTACGAAACCTTTGGCTTAATTTGTTGCTCATAATTATCTATTTGGTTGCAACACTAAATGATGTGTATCAAATGATCAGGTTCATGTAAAATTTAGTGCCCTGTTTAGAATCTCAAGAGAGCAATTTCCATACCAGGACCTGTCCTTCCCATTGTCTCAAGTTGTCTCGAGTTTTGGTGCCAGTAGAATCATGTGGGGCAGGTAAAGACTTTGTTTTTGTGCTTAGATAGACGAAGGTGGTTAAAAAGCAGCCTTGGGAAACTAGAGTTCATGATCAAATTTTGGTTTTGTTCAGTGACTTTCCATTTGTTGTTTCCGAGTGTGGTTACAAAGAAGCAAAAGAGGCCATGTATCTGATTGCTAAACAAGCGGGCTTGTCAGTTTCAGAGTTGAATTGGATAACGGGTGGAACAATCATGAAGCTTTTCCAAGGTCATTGGATTTCTTTCTGAGCTTAATTAGGTTCTAATTAGGTACATGGCATAGTATTACTTTTATATAATTAGGTTCTAATAAACCCTTTCAATGTAATTGAAGCCGATTGAATTGCATACTCCCTCTTCACAGGATGATCTATTGTTCCAAAATTTCCTACACTTTCTAGTGTTCTAATACATTCCAAGCTCCTTAATCCCTGAAGGTGCATTGAACTTAAAGGCCTGAATGGTATAAGGTGAATATATTAAGGTACTGGTGATAAGTGTGTGTGCAATGTGACATTTAATATCCATTATTAATGTCTTCATAATATTGTTGTCACTGCATATTTCTCAACCGTATTTTGGGGTGAGTCAAGTAGTTGAACCAAGTTCTGCACTCTTATTGTCTTTTTTCATGCCCCTACAAATATGGGGATGTGTTATCAAGCTCCATAGTGCCGGTGCAGCAACCACTTCAGTGCCATTCATCTTATCATGATAGCTTCAAGGATCTTAACAAGTAAAAAAGGGGCAGTTCAGGCGTCTCAGCTTTTTCATCTTGGCTGAGCTGCAAAACTTGAAAAATATGGCCAATGCATCATATGCAGACTCATATCTGGATTCTCTCATCAAATCTTCAAATCTCAACGTATAGCCTTGTAACGGACAACTCACAACTCATAACCTTAAAATGGTTGCATAAATATGAAAAATCAACTTGTTAATTGTACATCTCAATTCTTAAAAGCTTGTACTATAAAACTTGTGGCCAACAAGATTGACATAAAAAAAAGTCACTTCCACCAAGATGAATTTACAATGATGATCACAAGACGAATTCAATATCAAATAGGTTACTAAATTTCCTGCAACTAAAGAAAGGATTTAGTATCAAACAGGGTAACCAAGGCTCCTACAAGCGTATGAGATCAGAAGCCACGAATTCTGCAGTTTCAGTATCACAAATTCACAACGTCGCATTCTCAATTCCTTATACCACCAGCTTATTAAGTTATTAGTGCTAATGCAACGTAACTGAAAATATATAGTGAATCGCTGATCAGTGCCTTGGGCATCCTTGTTCCTTGCTCCTTAACATAGGCTGTACTACACCTGCCAACACTAACATACCATATTGTGAAAAAGAAACTTGGAATCATAAGCAAGCGTTGGCAACACAAAACCAAAACTTGCAGACTTGCAATTGACTAATTTTCACTCTACTTTTGCCTTTTCTTTAAATAAACTCAGTATGTACAGCATCAACCTCTACATGGGCATTCTTAAATAAATTTGCCCAAACTATAAACAGCCTTTCTACCCTACTCTGTTCACAAACTAGGTAACAGGGTCATTGGCTGGAACATTGAATGAATTCACAAAAAAGAAAACAAAGGCTTTACATCAAAAATGTAATCTGTACAGCTCCTTTGAAAGACCTAAAACTGAAAACATTAGATACAGGCTAAAACAAAAATGGCTATTCATCTGCCCTTTGGATCTCTCCCATCATAATACGGTTGCTAGTGACTTTGAAACCAAGAAGAGCTGGATCAACCTTTGTTCCTTTCTTCCCCTTCTTTTTCCCACTCTTACCACCTTGAGCAGTATCACCAGCTTCTGAGTTACCAGCATGTGGATCAGGTTGAGGTGGTTTCTTAGCATTGCTCTTTAGCATGTCTATGAATGAAGTCTCTGATACATCAGAGTCACTACAAGAATTAGTCCGTCTAAATCGCAAATCCTTTTTGGCGGAAGTTTCAGGAGCTTGGACAGCCACATTTCCTCCTACGTCACGTCTTCCACCTACTGATTTCCAACATATCAGTATTTACAATATCAACACTATTGACATAAACAGATCAATACACCTACACAAATTGACTAAAAAAACTCACCAAAGAGCAGGGGCATGTAAACACGCTAAAACATAATCACTGCCCACCAGGGTTTTGATCAAGTTCCTGACAACTCGATCAGGACCCGACACAAAATTAGTAGGTTTAAGACAAGGTTTTCAACCTAATTATGTGGGTCTTAACCCAATAAGAAACATTTAGTGCAAAGGTTGGGTTAGGATGGAACTATGAAACACAAACAAGATATTACAGACCTTTACTTGCTAGATAATTATCAATCGTATTCAATGTTTTGTAATTGTTTGAAGTTTTTCCATTGTGTTCAGTTACTTTCCTTTCCTTGTACCTAATTTTGTACAACAAAAAAGATAGATACATGGAAAAGTTCATTCAAACAGCTAAACCAAATGTGGAGAGAATCTGAGAATGTCAGATAAACAAGTAAAAGAATTGAAGTGGGTGACTTGATAAGTATCTAATAAAGGCGCTAGGCTAGAATTCAGGAATTCTAACAGATTTAATAATTAGGGATATAATAGAACTGAACTGAGGATCTCAAACATGTTTATTACATGTTTAATAACAACAGGTGAGTAAGAGCCATTGGTGATTCAACTTGCTCACCAATGCACCCACCAAAAACCCAATCTGACCACTTTTCCAGCTCCTGATGGCAATGAATGCCACATTGGCATGTACTACAGGTTTAAAGAAAATTGGCTGACCGTCTAACGAGGAAAGTGCTCTGTTCAAGTTTTCAGCTATAGTCTGAATCCAAACAGAAAATAATTTAATCAAAACAGCAAATGGCTATGATCCGATACACCAGAGAACACCTCTATCTCAAAGAGATGAGAAATGATACTTCCAACTACACAGCTAATTTTAGAAGATTTAGCATCTTCACATACAATAAGCTTAAAAGGAAAAAAATTTCTCTATCCTTAATTCCCTAAACAGTGAACCCATTCACCATTTGTTCAGTCTCCAATACAAACATTAGACCAATAGAAACTACTTCAAAAATTTTAATCAATAAAAATTACAAAAGAAAAAGAGTGTAAAAGATGCATAGTTTTTATATTTTATTTTTGGGTAGCAACTGCTCACTCTTCAACTTAATCAGCTGCATTACTTAGTTTAAAAAAAAAAAAAAGTTTGATAAGAAGACACTAGTCAAAATGGATGAAAACAGAGTTAAAAGCAACTGAGAGAAGAGAATTACAAGATAGATGAGTAAAAGTACAAGTCATTGATAATAGCAAACGGAGCCAACGTTTAGGGAAGAAAAAATATAAGCATTTCATCGATAAAATACTGTTGAAATAACACATACCATCAGGAGTGCTGATTGGTACATTCGTTCCTTTGGTGGCAGAATCAGTTGTTAGATCAGAAATCACTTCTTGAGATGACGACGGGCGAGATACAGGAGGGCGTTTAAACAAAACACTTTCAGACCCTCTGGATAGAACAGTTGGTACCCTGCATCAGAGACGCTTATTATCAGGAGAGCATTAAAAACCAATGTTTTAGCAAAAAGAGACTACCAACACAAAGAAAAGGAGTGTACGGGATGCAACCAGACAAAAAAGGGTCTCAAAAAAACTATGCTCAGGAATGGTAATGGGAAAAGGTGAATGGATAGCATCATAGCAGTCACACATGGTAGCATCAAAGATCCAACTACATTTTCTGCACAATGCCTCATCTTTCAGCAGTCTTTTCCATTCCAACACCAGGTATAAGATACTCCCCTAACCAAACCACTTTTCTCAGACTAGTTTTCTCACTGGTCACAATTAGACCAACTACCATGCATAACCCAAGTTTTTTTCCCATCATCATAATCTTATGTCAATTTATTTCCAGCTGTATAGGTAGCTTGAGTATCACTGACCACAAGTCCCACAACCAAGGTTGAGACAGAACAGTGAAGCTTGCTTAATATGATATTGATAGTACGTTTTTATGTAGAGGGAAATCAAATATCAAGCACACACCTCCATCAAGTAGACAAACACATTTGACAGGAGAGGCTCTTACCAACCACACACCCACACTTGCGAATCAAGAAGCAAAATAAGATTCAGTACACAAAACACTATCAACTACACAGCAATCAAACAATAAACCAAAAAAGACCATAAAGCCTCTTTCTTTCATCTTTCTTTGTTTTCCCAAAAGATCCAATCATATATTCTACAACTATAGCAAGTTAAAAAAAATCAACATAAAATTCAAAACGAAGCAGTATATTCTCATATTGGTTTGCAGTAAATAAAACCACAGCATTATAGAAGTAATTCAATCAGCATAACAAAAGCTAATAAGCTATGATTCATAGGCAACCACATCTGAAGCCATCAGAAGAATGAACAATATAAAGCAGGAAATAGCACTTCAGAAGAGGAACTGGCTCTGCATACCCTCTCCTTTTTGAAGACAAAAGAATCTTTGACAATTCAATTTAGAAAATGTGCGTGTGTGTTTGGGGGGGGGGGGGGCC
>PYUH01003972.1:5195148-5214932 GCA_016808085.1 Suaeda aralocaspica | reverse complement strand
TTTTTTTTTTTTTTTTTTTTTTTTTTTTTTAACTTTTGGATATTCTTTTGTGAGAGATTAAATTAATATTCAAAAGTTGCAACATGGAGTAGGTTACAATGTCACATCACATGTAAGATATTTAGTATAATGTAATTGCAGATGTCGGAGTTCTTCAATAGAATGTCCGCGGTTTCTGGTAAGATCCCCTCGGGTTTTTTCAATTCATTGTTCAAGTTTGATGGCGGTTCATGGGCGAAAGATGCAGCCAATATAAAGCTACTAGGGCTTGATGGATATTCAATAGTTTTGTTCAATATGCATATTGACCGTTATCCTTTGATTCTTTCGGATAAAGTTCGCAATGATGTTCCTTCTAATTGGGATCCCCCTGCCATTGCAAGGTTAGTGCACTGATCGAACTTGTTATATTCTTCAAAGGGCAAAGTTTTGGTCAACAAATTGTTTGAATATTTTCACTTTGGGAAATGTCGAATGTAAACTACTAGAAAGATTGCATAAACTTGTTAATTAGGAAATGTTTGATGTTTGTTGTTTGATTGACTATAAGTGAATAATAAGATATACGAGTATTATTATATAAAATCAGATAAAAAAAGAATTTATCATTATATATTTTATGAAATGTGGAAATATATCATATTCAATAAATGTAGTTAATTATATGGTCAAAGTTTTCATTATCCAACCAAATAACTACTCCAGTAATTAAGTTAGTGAAATAAAGTTCGGATTAGAATGAATTATAAGTAATTGAAAACAAATAAAACCCAACATATACATGACATAGGCCAGGTAAAGAAGTGTATCTTAAGACTTAAGAGAGAAAATATTATATTAGTCAAAACAATGCTGGTAGATCATCAAATAAGTTAAAGAAAGCTACGTTCTAAGGTTTTGCTTTTCGATTTTCGACAAAGGGAAGAGAGATCATAATTAATAGTCATAGATATAATCGAGCTAGCTAGCTCATGATAAGGTGCATGTGTACGTTCTTCATGCGATAATTGTTTCCCATTAAGTTCTTAATTATCAATTATTCTCAAACTTTAATTTTAACCCATTCCGTTCGAATAGGCTTAGTTCCTATCCATTTCAATAAGTTCATTTTCTATCCATTTCAACAAGTTTCAATCCATTCTAATCTATTCCAATAAATTTCAATAAGTTCAGTTTCTACGAGTTCAATTCCCCGCCAGTCTTAGCTCCAAAGTAAACACACCTAATAACATTTTATCATTTGTTGACAAGACTTCATATTTTAATTACTTAACTACTTAATAACATTTTCCTATCAAATTTTACAAGATATCAGGTTTTAAATCCCGTGAGATGCCTATATTGCACTCGTTAAGTTCCCAAAAGTATCATTATATAAATTTTTTTTTTTTGGTGTTAATCATTATATAATATACTTCGTATATTACTATACAATCAAACAACTATTGCAGAAATTATTCAAAGAAGTATAAAAGAATATCATATGTATATACACACACATACAATTGAAGTACATATATTTGATTATGTGCTGAAGTTTTGGGTGAAATCGCAATTTGAAGAGGCAAAACAAATTATATATAGCTAGGCATGTAGCGATCAAGGCTAATATAACTGTAACAAATACTCTACTGCACTGTTTCATCAAAAAAAAAAAAGAGAGAGAGAGAGAGACAAAAAAACGACTATACTCGCATATACTTTGTATTTGATATAGATTATTTATCTAGAAACTAAAGCAAATATGAATTACATAAATGCGTATAAAGTTATTTCAGGTGTGTGCCACGACTATGATATAGAGTATAAACGCATAATATTTGCATGAAGTCGTGAAGACAAAATAGAAGTAAGAATGATTGTAATGTGAAACGATTACTTTAGAAACACGTCATCTTAAAGACTAAAAAAAATACTACTACTACTTTTAACTTTTTTCAAGGGTTTGCATGGTTAGGCAAGCACATAATGTGAAATGAGATCATAATCAACTGATTCTATATACTATATAACAATCTGATAAATGGTCAATTGATGGATAAGCTAATTAAGTTACGAGTATTATATGTGGAATACTACGAAATGTCCACATATGCCAATACTAATCTATGGTTAAAGTTTAGGAGATCATATATAAAATTCCCTCAAAAATGTGCACACATTGAAAAGACAAAGTGAATAATTGTACTGGTATTTTTGAAGCTAATCTAATGAATGTGATCCTCACAACATTATGTTACGTAGTGTACGCGTTTAGAATGAACTATCCAATACTCATTGAAAGCTACAAATTAAAAGAAAAATATTTGATACACCAAATATATTATATATATGCATATGCGACTATGAGAGTATGAGACAATGAGAGTGACTATTCTGTAATGCTTCATACGTAGATTAATGGTAACTTGCCTTTCTATTTTAAAGTATTTAATAATTTGACTAAGCTAGCTTTTACGAGTATTTTATAATATCTTCGATCATTTAAACTATTAGTTTACAATTACTTATAGATTTCAAACCTTCTGAATATTATTCGGCAATTTTTTTTATATTATCATAATTATTTTTTTTTTTTGTGACAAAGCTAAGCAAGAGCAAGAAAGGAGGCAATTTTGTTCGACAATTTTGAATACTAAAACGAACAATTTCATAAAACATCTGTATAAGTCCGTATAATTAATTACACACTTACACCGTATTCTATCATATGTTTGTTGTCAAAACCTTGCTATAGGTACTAATATACCAACAAGTTTTATAAGAATTACCTACAAGGTGCTTTAATACAAAGTACTTTATTTTCTAACAGGTACTTACCTCTAATTAAGCAACAAATTTGCTAGCAAGGTATTACTGATTACACGGAAAAATTTGTCAACATCTGATCTATACCTCCAAATCTATTTGTCTAAATAATTTATATAACACCTTAATCCACTATACTAGTACTTAATAGTTTAATTTAATATTAATTATTGAGTATTCTATAATTTGCTAATTAAATAAAGTAACTAAGTAAGCATCGCTTGAAATTTTGTGTTTGATCTGTAATTGAAAAGGAAGTAGTACCTGTTATTAAAAGTATGAATAATATGGTTTTTGGCAGTTAGACAGTTGTAACTTGAAATCTAGAAAAGTACGTTACTCACCAAAATATTAACAAAGTATTGGAACTTTTTTAATAAAGTATTATGGTGTTGATCCAAAAGTCAGAATTAGCATATGGAATTCCAATCAGTATTTTGGTTATCTACTTTTTAAAAATGTTATAAACATAGTAGCATATTTGACAATTTATCCTAAATCCCTTATATAATATAACTATATAAGTTGGTCGTCATTATGGCATAAACCTGATCTTAGAGTTCGGTAATTGATTGCCAGCCTAGCTTTTAAATTGTATTTCCTTTTTACAGTCTGTTTTTGGTGAAATTTGAAGCAAACTCTTGACTATTTCTCCTTTAGTATGTATGTAGTTTGCCTCTTTGTCAAAAAGAGGGACTTCTTGTGCAAATGAAATGTTTTAGCATGGAAATAGAGTCCCTAATAGAATTCGAGTTGAGAGCCTCCAACGCTCGAGTCAGTTTATACAATGAAATGATTTATCTCTGCGATTAAGGGTGTATTTAGTACCTATAAGTCAATACTTATTCACCTAAAAAATAGTACTCGTACCAATTTGTTATTAGCCTTTATATATAGTGGGGCTTTAGTCACATGATTTATATTGAGTTTAAGCCATTTAATGGCTTAGATGGAGTTTGTTGGAGGGTCTTGGTTGTATACACTTCGTGCTGCTATACTCCGTACTCTCAGTGTTTCATAGCTTATGGTGTCCATGTCAACACTTCGTATTAGAGAGTGCACAACTAAAGTGGAAAATTGTTGTCGATCACATAATTTCAAAAAAGATAAATACAAACACCGAAGAATTTTAAGATATAGGATGACATTGATGTCGGTATAAATTACCTTAGTATTACGTAGTATGTTATTTTCATAGATTAGTTAGTTAATGTTGACCAAAAATACAATAAGAAGAAATTTCAAAAACCAGCAAACAATTTGTGTACACAAAAAACTTCAAGTATGTACTCTAATTCAAGTAATATAAGGATTAGTTAGTGTTGTTTCTTGAATTCATGATTAGTTAGTGTTGCATCTTGAATTCTTGGTTACAGTTCTAAATTTCTAATGTACTCCGTATTACATTGTATTGTAGCTTTTAAGTAATTGGTAAGTTAGAATGGAATATAGACATTCGAAAGAATGCTTTTTCTTCGTTGTACAGGACTTCAACAGCCGCAATGAATATTTTAATGGGTTTTTCATGTGTTTTGGTGAGTTCAGTCATTTGACATGGCTTAATGTCAAACTAATAAAAACAATATTATATGCATCTGTTAATTTCAAAGCAATAAGTATTGACTTTGACTTGTTCTAATGTAGGAAGGACAATAGAACTAGGGTATATATTTTTGCACTCCCCATATTTCCGTACTCTCCTCCCTCACATGAAATAATAAGGAGTGTGGGAATCACCACCCCTGACATCAACTAGGCAAGATTGTTTAAGTTTCTAGGTTCGGGAAAACATTATTGTATGACCTTACTTCATTTAAAGACGCAATTTGGTTCGATTTCTATCAATACATAAATGTCTTTCGATCATGTCCGAAAAGATATGCTTTACGAGTAGGTTATATAAGTAGGAACTATCCCCTTAGCTTAGACATGCTTGGAATGAGGCTAATGCACCAAGGGGCCGAGGGCTAATAAAATTAATTGAACTTAGTATGCACATAATTGGAAAGTTTCTGTATTTCAACTGTTGTATAATAGCAGCCTTATCATGGTGCAATCACCCCTCATCTTATTTTAATGCTACTAGAAGCTCTGATTACTTAAGTCAGATCAATGTACTGAGATTAACTTTGGCTTTGAACAGGTTTATTGAAAAATATGGGACTCATATCATTGTAGGAATAAGCATTGGAGGGCAAGACTTAGTTTTGGTGAAGCAAGAGAAATCATCTAAACTCGATTCATCAGAGCTCAGTAAACACTTGTATGAGCTTGGAGATCAGCTGTTTACAGGCACATGTCGCATTACTCCTAATCATCGCAAAACTAGAGAACAAAAATCAAAGGTAGTTGATGAACCAATTTCGTTTTCTTTTATTGTTTTTGTTCTCCAGTTCAATTACTTGGCACTCCAAAAATTTATCAATAACAAGTTCTTTTACATACTTGATCATATTACGAGACTAGCTGTGCCTTTGACTTACAGGTTCCTTCAGCATTCAACATATTTCAGCAGCAGCAGGCAGCTATTTCTGATAGCCTTTCGACAATCATCTCGAAAGATGTAAGTAAAGTTTGCTGAGCCATTTTACTGATAATGAGTGCAAATGTAATGATGAGCTAATTGTGAATGAAAGCAAAGAACCCAAAACCTGTACGTCATCTGTAATTGCCAAATCACAGGCTTCACTAACTCGAATCCTACAAACATGAGAAATTTTAACAGTACATTTAGATATATGCTAAAAGTCATGTATCATCTGTCGCAGGGAATTACTGTAATAAGTGCTAAACGAGGGGGTGATCCATCACTCACTGATCATCTTGAATGGCTTCCCACGGTTTCAATGTTACCTGATGCAATTAACTTCAGCTTCATCCCTATAACTTCGCTTCTTAAAGATGTTCCTGGACAAGGCTTCCTCTCGCATGCTATCAATCTATATCTTCGTTGTAAGTCTGTTTCTTAGCTCCTCAGACTCGTAATTTCCTTTATGATTATTTGTGGCAAGTTTTCTTCTTTATTCAAGTTCAAAGATCTATGGTTGATACTTGGACACTCAGATTTGTTGAATAAGCCCTGATATGAACTTTTCTGGTTTGACTTGTACAGATAAACCTCCGGTTGCTGATTTGCCATATTTTCTAGACTTCCAATCGGCCAGGATATGGGCGCCTCTACACAATGATCTCCCATTAGCCCCTACCACAAACATTTCACTTCCATCTTCTACTCTTCATTTCAACATTATGGGTCCAAAATTACATGTAAATAATACCAAGGTATCTAATTTAGCCTTCCAACTTTCATCATCCACTTACAAAGTAACAGTATAAGAACACGATTTTCTCTCCTGTATTATATTCAGATTGTCATCCCCTGACAACTCATATTCATGTCTTTCAGGTTAATATTGAACAGAGACCTGTTACAGGGATGCGATTGTACCTAGAGGGCATGAAATGTGACAGGTGAAACACGAAATCAATATATAACGAGACTATGTTCTGTTATATAAACATTGCAAATTTTAATCACAAATGAAACTAATTTCAGGCTGGCAATACACCTACAACATCTATCAAACACACCGTTAATGCTTCAGGACAAATTCGATAATACCTGTTTTTGGAGAGGCTCTGATGAGATAGCAGATGATAGGTATGCTGAGCCAGTACAGAAGAAGTACTCGCACATATGCACAGCACCAGTAAAATACGATCCCTCATGGACTTCAGAGCAGGAAAAGGTGGTTTTCATTGTTACTGGAGCTCAAATATATACTAAAAAGCAAGGCTCTAAGCAAGTTCTTCACCTCCGACTCTTATTCTCCAAGTTACTGAAGTTCGAGATAGCTCAGTCAGAGTGGTGTCAAGGTTCAACAGAATCCTCGTCACAACGACTGTCAAAGTTCAGTAGCCCATCGAGTTCAGGAAACTTGGAAACAGAAAAAGAGCAGATGGTGGTTGTGGATTCGAGTCTCTTTCCCAATGGACCGCCAGTTCCAGTTCAGAACCAGAAGTTTCTTCGATTTGTAGATATCAATCAAACATATAGAGGGCCACAAGATAATCCCGGTTACTGGATTGTTACAGGGGCTAGGTTGAATTTGGTGAAAAGTAAGATATGTTTACAGGTTAAATTTTCTTTGATCAACATGTACTCAAAGAGAAAGAGTTGCGAAGGAGTACTGTAAGGCTCATGCTTGTTTCATCAAATTGCTTCGGCACTTACAGGCATATAGGTATACAACTATACTGCAATATAGGGAGTATTTACGGAATCAGTACATATCAGTCGAGTTCTCATGTTCAAAGGGATTTCGCAGACTCACAATATTCAAGCATGTGTACTGATTTTCACCAAAGGGATATGGAAGTAAATTAAGAACTGTACATAGGGGAGATAATCATCACTAATTGTACATACTTGATGATATAGGCTGTTTATATTGCTAATTTTTTTATTTTGCTTTGAGCAAAGATGTTTGGGGATATTGTTGTTGTGGGTTATATTTTTGCACTAATTTTGGGATAGTTAATGACACAAAATCATATCATTTTTGAAAACTGTATGTCAATGGAAAACTATCATAAGAATCAACATAATTCAACTATAGGGTATTGGGGTGTACATCAAGACACATTTTACAATGATCAAGTAAATCAACAAAGTAAATGAGATAACATAAAACCTCAATTATAAGTTCATATGAAACAAATTAGAGCATATTCAAAGCCAACAAATCTTTCATTTCATTTCATCAAAACAATTAGTGATACAATCCACCAATAAAATCCCACCTTAACCAAAAGTTTAGCACTTTTAAATCAAAATGTTAGCATCTCTACTCACTAAAACAATCATATAATTAAGATTAATACCAAACAAAATCCTAATTACATAACACAAAATTCCTAATGATGCAACACATTACATTTCTTCTTCTTCCTTAATCTCTCACTCATAGCCTTCTCCAATTGCTCAACTCTTTGTGACAATGAACATATCAACTTAGTTTGAGTCACATTCTTTTGACACAAATCCGCCACCATTGCCATTAACCGCTGATTATCCTCCGCCATCTTCTCCAGCAACCTCTCCTTCTTCTCGCCATCGCCTCGTATGACACACCAATCGTCGTTCGATGCCTCCTTAACCGAATTACTCCGAGTACAAGCTGCTTTGGATTGATTCTTGTGATCAATTTCTTCCACACATTCCGATTTTGGCTCCTCTGTTTCTTCTTCTTCCTCCACACACTCCCAACTTTCTCCAGCATCAACTCCTTCATTACCAATTTCTTCCGAATCAGCCAATTTCGTCGAATCTTCAACCTGCGTTGCGTTATCACCACCTTCAACACTTTCACTAACAACACCTTCAGTCATTTCTAGGGTTTCATCACCAATTTCACTCATATTCACCTCAACTTCGCTCTTTTCGCCGAAATTCACCGAATCTTCAACAAGCATTGAGTCATCACCACATTCAATTAGGGTTTCATCAACAATTTCACTTTTTTCAACAATTTCCTCCGAATCTTCAACCTGCATCTTACCAAAATCATCCTCAAAAACTCCAGAATTCTCTCGAACATTCGAATCATCATCAACATCAACAAGAACCACGGAATCAACCAATTCTTGCAACAAAATCGCCTTCTTAATAACTCTCTTCCTCGAATCCCTAACAACCTCATTAAATCCTTTAACAGAATCAAGCTTAAACAACAACATCATCAAACTCTCGTTAATCTTCAACCTTTCTTTCTCATCTCTCTTAACAACCTCCATAGTTTCCTTTTCACGAAGCTTCTTCTCCACGCCATCAACCTGTCGCTTGAGTTCCAGAATCTTCTTAACCGTTTTTCTCACCCGAAAACCTCGAAACGTTTTCTGGATCTTGACGGCGGAATTTGACCGTTTCTTCACTGAGTCGACGAAGTGCACGGGGATTGTCACCTTACGTGGCGGTGATGTCGCCGTTTGCATGGGGAATGTTCGGATGTTTGCGGGTACACGGTTGCGTGATGGCTGTTGTGGTGGTGTTTGGTAGTATGATCTAAAGAATGGTGGTTCCATTAGAAGATTTTTTATTTGATTTTTGATTTTTTATTTTTTATTTTTTAGGAGAAAAAGATTTGAGATTTTTAGTTTTTTTTTTTTTGGTGAAAGTTTTTTTTTTTTTTTTTTGGGGGTATTCAAATTTGTTGTATGTGTGAGGGGCAGCAAACGAACTGAACCTGGACACCAAATCGAACTTGGCTGAAAAGCAGAGGCAAGGGGCCAAGGCGGTCGGTTACACTAATCTGGATACCGGTAATGAAGGAACCTCATCGAATGTATGGAAGCATAAGATTAAGCGGGGGCGTGGTTTCTCAGTGCAGATGAAAGCAGCGGAACGTAACGAACTCAGGACCAATAAATGCGGATAAAGCAAGAGGGAAGTTGAGTGTAGAAAGAAGAGTGAATTGCACAGAACGAGGAGAAATGATGACGAAAGTAGAGAGGGCGGTTCGCCGCGGACGGAGGGGGCGGATGTGTCCGCAAAAAAGTGCAGTCATCCAAAAGAAGGCAAAGCAGCAAATGAAGTTGTCGGGGCCTAGGGCAAAAGAAGGGCCAAGCCGAAGAAATTGTTAAGAAAAAAGGATCAGAAAAAAAAAAGTGTCGTGCAGCAAAGAGAGGTATCAGAGAAGGAAAGAATGTCAGATCAAGTAAAATAAGAAGAAGGAGGTCCGATGCAACGAAAAAATGACGAGAACATACAACGGGTCAACATAAACTGAAGTTTTGAAACACGGAATCAGAAGAAGCCCGCCGCTACGGGAACGTGCCCGAGACACAGGCAATGGGAAATCAAGGTCCGTTACCCAACCAGCATCAGTGGGAACAAGGACCAACTGATCGAGGCCATGGGTAAAATCAAAAGTATCGAGAAAGAAAGGGGGATACGGGTTGTTAGAGGAAAAATGTGGAAGAGAAAAAGAGAGGCGAGAAGGGAGGGGGGAAGGAAGGTGGGGGTGTACGCCACGGCTCGGGGGGAGGAAAAAGAGAGCGGAGACAGAAAATTAGGGGAAAGGCCAAGTGACGGCGCCGGAACGGGTCTGCGACGGACAGAAGGTGAACGGGAGAATACGGAACTCGAAAAGCCAAGAAGGGAAGGAGAAGCTAATGTCCAAGAGGAAAAAAAAGAGGCCATGTAGGGCAGAGGGGGTCGGTGAACATGTAACGGAGGAAAAAGGCATATTCAAGAGTTTACATCCCGTGCACAAGATAACCTCTAGAGATCGTCTATATTCAAACTAGCGAATATGTCAAGCCTAGTGACAACAGCAAGGAGGTTATAGCTCAAGATATTGGCACAAACTCATACCAACGTAATATGAGAAGGACCTAATCTTTTTTCATCCCGTCAATTCTCAACCAACTTAACACTATTTATGCCCCGTAGAAGAGAGAACAAAGATTGTGGTGGAATTTGTTAGAGTTTCTTTTCACACATTTCAGTAGTACTTCATTCTTCCTTCTTTCACCACTACTCTTATAATAATTATAATATATATAGATATATATATATATATAATATAATATATTTCAACTTCATCTCATTTTTATTCATCAAGTACTACATATATATGAGAGAAAATATAGATACTTTGAGATGTTAATGATGATAATGAAGGTGTTATGATAAAGCATTTGCGATCTTGGAAAAGGCTTTGATTTAGCCTCCGATTTTCGACTTAAGTACTGCAAAGGCGATAGAGGTTAGTTTTGCTTAATGAAGATAAAAAGAGGCAACTCTTGGTTCCTGGTATTGGCACTTTGAAGAACATGTATCCGTTGACATTAAGTGCACGAGATAATACGCGCCATCAATCTGATATTCTTGAGTTTAACCAGGTATGGTTTTTTTTATATAGTTCCGAGTCATTCTTGTCGTATTAGACTGGCAAAAACTGCTCGAAAGTATTAAAACTTCCTATTGTTTTTTTGACTTTTCGTTGAGTTTGGGTATGGATAGAGTGATTTTGATGAGCGGGCGGCAAGAAAACAAACAATGCCAAACAACAATGTGATTGCTAATATCTGAAAAAAATTGGGTCAAATTGGGGTGTGTGCTTAGCTAATAATGCATTTGATGAAGACTCAAAGCTCATATAAGAGAATTTTAAAAGAGATCACCCTTTGCAAAAGAAGAAAAGGTCATGATATATGAAATAATATTATGTGAATATTGTGAAAATAGCTATTGGCTATTGACCAATCATAGTCAACCTTGTTCATTCTCTCAAGATGAATGTATATATCATCTATGTTTTGACCAAGTCAAAATAATGTTTCGTAAGTATATAATTCCTCTGTTTTTTTTTTTTTTTTTTTTTTTTTTTTTTTTTTTTTTAACTTTGATATTCTTTGTGAGAGATAAATTAATATTCAAAAGTTGCAACATGGAGTAGGTTACAATGTCACATCACTGTAAGATATTTAGTATAATGTAATTGCAATGTCGAGTTTCTTCATAGAATTCCGCGGTTTTGGTAAATCCCCTCGGTTTTTTCAATTCATTGTTCAAGTTGGATGGCGGTTCATGGGCGAAAGATGCAGCCAATATAAAGCTACTAGGGCTTGATGGATATTCAATGTTTTGTTCATATGCATATTGACCGTTATCCTTTGATTCTTTCGGATAAGTTCGCAATGATGTTCCTTCTAATTGGGATCCCCCTGCCATTGCAAGTTAGTGCACTGATCGAACTTGTTAATTCTTCAAAGGCAAGTTTTGGTCACAAATTGTTTGAATATTTTCACTTTGGGAAATGTCGAATGTAAACTACTAGAAAGATTGCATAAACTTGTTAATTAGGAAATGTTAGAGTTGGTTGTGATTGACTATAATGAATAATAGATATACGAGATATTATATATAAATCGATAAAAAAGAATTTATCATTATATATTTTATGAATGTGGAAATATATCATATTCAATAATTGTAGTTAATTATATGGTCAAAGTTTTCATTATCCAACCAAATAACTACCCAGTAATTAAGTTAGTGAAATAAAGTTCGGATTAGAATGAATTATAAGTATTGAAAACAAATAAACCCAACATATACATGACATGGCCAGGTAAAGAAGTGTATCTTAAGACTTAAGAGAGAAAATATTATATTAGTCAAAACAATGCTGGTAGATCATCAAATAAGTTAAAGAAAGCTACGTTTCTAGTTTTGCTTTTCGATTTTCGACAAGGGAAGAGAGATCATAATTAATAGTCTATGATATATCGAGCTAGCTAGCTCATGATAAGGTGCATGTGTACGTTCTTCATGCGAATTGTTTCCCATTAAGTTCTTAATTATCAATTATTCTCAAACTTTAATTTTAACCCATTCCGTCGAAAAGGCTTATTCCTATCCATTTCAATAAGTTCATTTTCTATCCATTTCAACAAGTTTCAATCCATTCTAACTATTCCAATAAATTTCAATAAGTTCAGTTTCTACGAGTTCAATTCCCCCGCCAGTCTTAGCTCCAAAGTAACACACCAATAACATTTTATCATTTGTTGACAAGACTTCATATTTTAATTACTAACTACTTAATAACATTTTCCTATCAAATTTTACAAGATATCAGGTTTTAATCCCGTGAGATGCCTATATTGCACCGTTAAGTTCCCAAAAGTATCATTTATTTAATTTTTTTTTGGTGTTAATCATATAAAATAACTTCGTATATCTATACAATCAAACAACTATTGCAGAAATTATTCAAAGAAGTAAAAATATCTATGTATATACACACACATCAATTGAAGTACTATTATTTGATTTGTGCTAGATTTTGGGTGAAATCGCATTGAAGGGCAAAACAAAATTATATATAGCTAGGCATGTAGCGATCAAGGCTAATTAACTGTAACAAATACTCTACTGCACTGGTTTCATCAAAAAAAAAAGAGAGAGAGAGAGAGACAAAAAAACGACTATACTCGCATATACTTTGTTTTGATATAGATTATTTATCTAGAAACTAAAGCAATAGAATTACATAAATGCGTTAAAGTTATTTAGGTGGTGCCCACGACTTGATATAATGTATAAACGCATAATATTGCATGAAGTCGTGAGCAAATATAAGTAAGATGTTGTAATGTGAAACGATTACTTTAGAAACACGTCATTTTAAGACTAAAAAAAATACACACTACTACTTTTAACTTTTTTGGGTTTGTCATGGTTAGGCAAGCACATAATGTGAAATGAGATCATAATCAACTGATCTATAACTATATACATCTGATAATGGTCAATTGATGGATAAGCTAATTAGTTACGAGTATTATATGGAAACTACGAAATGTCCACATATGCCAATACTAACTAGGTTGTGTTAGGAGACATATATAAAATCCTCCAAATGTGCCACATTGAAAAGACAAAGTGAATAATTGTACGGTGGTATTTTTGAAGCTAATCTAATGAATGTGATCCTCACAACATTATGTTACGTAGTGTACGCGTTTAGAATGAACTATCCAATCTCATTGAAAGCTACAAATTAAAAGAAAAATATTTGATACACCAATATATTAATATATGCATATGCGACTATGAAGTATGAGACAAGAGAGTGACTATTCTGTAATGCTTCATACGTAGATTATGGTAACTTGCCTTTCTTTTTAAAGTATTTATAATTTGACTAAGCTAGCTTTTACGAGTATTTTATAATATCTCGATCATTTAAACTATTAGTTTACAATTACTTATAGATTTCAAACCTTCTGAAATATTCGCAATTTTTTTATATTATCATAATTATTTTTTTTTTTGTACAAAGCTAGCAAGAGCAAGAAGGAGGCATTTGTTCGACAATTTTGAATACTAAACGAACAATTTCATAAAACATCTGTATAAGTCCGTATAATTATACACACTTACACCGTATTCTATCATATGTTTGTGTCAAACCTTGCTATAGTACTATATACCAACAAGTTTTATAAGAATTACCTACAAGGTGCTTTAATACAAAGTACTATTTCTAACAGGTACTTACCTCAATTAAGCAACAATTTGCTAGCAAGGTATTACTGATTACACGGAAAAATTTGTCAACATCGGACTATACCTCCAAATCTATTTGTCTAAATAATTTATATAAACACCAATCCACTATACTGTACTTATATTAATTAATATAATATTGAGTATTCTATAAGCTAATAAATAAAGAACTAAGTAAGCACGCTGAAATTTTGTGTGCGGTAATTGAAAAGGAAGTAGTACCTGTATAGTATGAATAATATGGTTTTTGGCAGTTAGACGTTGTAACTTGAAATCTAGAAAAGTACGACCACCAAAAATAACAAGATTGGACTTTAATAAAGTATTATGGTGTTGACCAAAGTCAGAATTAGCATATGGAATTCCAACAGATTTTGTTATCTACTTTAAAAAGGTTATAACATAGTAGCATATGTGACAATTATCCTAAATCCCTATAAATACAAGGTCGCATAGGCAACCGGATCAGAGTTCGGTAATTGGCCAGCCTAGCTTTTAAATTGATTTCCTTTACAGTCTGTGGTGAAATTTGACACAACTCTTGACATCCCTAGTATGTATGAGCCTCTTGTCAAAAGAGGGACTCTTGGGCAAATGAAAGTTAGCAGGAAAAGAGTCCCAATGAATTCGAGTTGAGAGCCCCAACGCTCGAGTCAGTTTATCAATGAAAGGAACTCTGCGATAAGGGTGTATTTAGTACCTATAAGTCAATACTTATTCACCTAAAAAATAGTACTCGTACCAATTGTTATTAGCCTTATATAGTGGGCTTTAGTCCATGATTATATGAGTAAGCCTTAGGCAGATGGAGTTTGTGGGAGGGCTGTGGTGATACACTCGTGCGGCTATCCGCCGTACTCTCAGTGTTTCATAGCTTTAGGTGTCCATGTCAACACTTCGTATTAGAGAGTGCACAACTAAAGTGGAAAATTGTTGTCGATCACATAATTTCAAAAAGATAAATACAAACACCGAAGAATTTAAAGATATAGGATGACATTGATGTCGGTATAAATCCTTAGTATTACGTAGTATGTTATTTTCATAGATTAGTTAGTTAATGTACCAAAAATACAATAAGAAAAATTTCAAAAACCAGCAAACAATTTGTGTACACAAAAACTTCAAGTATGTACTCTAATTCAAGTAATATAAGGATTAGTTAGTGTTGTTTCTTGAATTCATGATTAGTTAGTGTTGCATCTTGAATTCTTGGTTACAGTTCTAAATTTCTAATGTACTCCGATTACATTGTATTGTAGCTTTTAGTAATTGGTAAGTTAGAATGGAATATAGACATTCGAAAGAATGCTTTTTCTTCGTTGTACAGGACTTCAACAGCCGCAATGAAATTTTAATGGGTTTTTCATGTGTTTTGGTGAGTTCAGTCATTTGACATGGCTTAATGTCAAACTAATAAAACAATATTATATGCTCTGTTAATTTCAAAGCAATAAGTATGACTTTGACTTGTTCTAATGTAGGAAGGACAATAGAACTAGGGTAATATTTTTTGCCTCCCCATATTTCCGTACCTCTCCTCCCTCACATGAAATAATAAGAGTGTGGGAATCACCACCCCACATCAACTAGGCAAGATTGTTTAAGTTTCTAGGTTCGGGAAAACATTATTGTATGACCTTACTTCATTTAAGACGCAATTTGGTTCGATTTCTATCAATACATAAATGTCTTTCGATCATGTCCGAAAGAACTTTACGAGTAGGTTATATATAGTGAACTCCCCTAGCTAGACATGCTTGGAGGAGGTAATGCACCAAGGGCCGAGGGCTAATAATTAATTGAACTTAGTATGCACTAATTGGAAAGTTTCTGTATTTCACTGTGTGTATAATAGCAGCCTTATCATGGGCAATCACCCCTCATCTTATTTAATGCTACTAGAAGCTCGATACAAGTCAGATCAATGTACTGAGATTAACTTTGGCTTTGAACAGGTTTTGAAAATATGGGACCTATCATTGTAGGAATAAGCATTGGGGCAAGACTTAGTTTGGTGAAGCAAGAGAAATTCATAAAACTCGATTCATCAGAGCTCAGAAACACTTGTATGAGCTTGGAGATCAGCTTTACAGGCACATGTCGCATTACCCTAACATCGCAAAACTAGAGAACAAAAATCAAAGGTAGTTGTGATGAACCATTTCGTTTCTTTTATTGTTTTGTTCCAGTTCAATTACTTGGCACACTCCAAAAATATCAATAACAAGTTCTTTTACATACTTGATCATATTACGAGACTAGCTGTGCCTTTGACTACAGGTTCCTCAGCATTCAACATATTTCAGCAGCAGCAGGCAGCTATTTTGATAGCCTTTCGACAATCATCTCGAAAGATGTAAGTAAGTTTGCTGAGCCATTTTACTGATAATGAGTGCAAATGTAATGATGACTAATTGTGAATGAAGCAAAGAACCCAAAACCGTACGTCATCGGTAATTGCCAATCACAGGCTTCACTAACTCGAATCCTACAACCATAAGAAATTTTAACAGTACATTTAGATATATGCTAAAGTCATGTATCCATGTCGCAGGGAATACGTAATAAGTGCTAAACGAGGGGGTGATCCATCACTCACTGATCATCTTGAATGGCTTCCCACGGTTTCAATGTTACCTGATGCAATTAACTTCAGCTTCATCCCTATAACTTCGCTTCTTAAAGATGTTCCTGGACAGGCTTCCTCTCGCATGCTATCAATCTATATCTTCGTGTAAGTCTGTTTCTTAGCTCGACTCGTAATTTCCTTTATGATTATTTGTGGCAAGTTTTCTTCTTTATTCAGTTCAAAGATCTATGGTTGATACTTGGACACTCAGATTTGTTGATATCCCTGATATGAACTTTCTGGTTCTGGTTTGACTTGGTACAGATAAACCTGGTGTTGTTTGTTTAATTCTAAGACGTGCATCCAAGATCAGACGGCAGGCAGGCCCTACACATGATCCCCATTAGCGCACCTACCACAAACACATCCATCTCACCTCATTCAAACATATGGGCCAAAATACATGTAAATAATACCAAGGTATCTAATTAGCCTTCCAACTTTCATCATCCACTTACAAAGTACACAGTATAAAAACACATTCCTCGAGCCGATATAAGATTGTCATCCCCTGACAACTCATATCATGTACTTCAGGATAATATGTGAACAGAAGACTTACAGGGATGCGATGTACCTGAGGGCATGAAAGTGACAGGTGAACACAATACATCATAAACGAGACTATGGCTGTAAAACATTGCAAATTTTAATCACAAAAAAACTAATTTCAGGCGGCAACACACCTACAACATCTATCAAACACACGTTAATGCTTCAGGACAAATTCGATAATACCTGTTTGGAGAGGCTCTAGATGAGAGAGCAGATGATAGGTATGCTGAGCCAGTCAGAAGAAGTACTCGCACATATGCACACAGCACCTAAAATACGATCCCTCAGGACTTCCAGAGCAGGAAAGGTGGTTTTCATTGTTACTGGAGCTCAAATATATACTAAAAAGCAAGGCTCTAAGCAAGTTCTTCACCTGCCGACTTATTCTCCAAGTTATCGAAGTTCGAGATAGCTCAGTCAGAGTGGTGTCAAGGTTCAACAGAATCCTCGTCACAACGACTGTCAAAGTTCAGTAGCCCATCGAGTTCAGGAAACTTGGAAACAGAAAAAGAGCAGATGGTGGTGTGGATTCGAGTCCTTTCCCAATGGACCGCCAGTTCCAGTTCAGAACCAGAAGTTTTTCGATTTGTAGATATCAATCAAACATATAGAGGGCCACAAGATAATCCCGGTTACTGGATTGTTACAGGGGCTAGGTTGAATTTGGTGAAAAGTAAGATATGTTTACAGGTTAAATTTTCTTTGATCAACATGTACTCAAAGAGAAAGAGTTGCGAAGGAGTACTGTAAGGCTCATGCTTGTTTCATCAAATGCTTCGGCACTTACAGGCATATAGGTATACAACTATACTGCAATATGAGGAGATTTTACGGAACAGTACATATCAGTCGAGTTCTCATGTTCAAAGGGATTTCGCAGACTACATAGTCAAGCAGGTACTGATTTTCACCAAAGGGATATGGAAGTAAATTAAGAACTGTACATAGGGGAGATAATCATCACTAATTGTACATACTGATGATATAGGCTGTTATATTGCTAATTTTTTTATTTGCTTGTGAGCAAAGATGTTTGGGGTATTTTGTGTGTGGGTTATATTTTTGCACTAATTTTGGGATAGTTAATGACACAAATCATATCATTTTTGAAAACTGTATGTCAATGGAAAACTATCATAAGAATCAACATAATTCAACTATGGGTATTGGGGTGTACATCAAGACACTTTACAATGATCAAGTAAATCAACAAGTAATGAGATAACATAAAACCTCAATTATAAGTCATATGAAACAAATTAGAGCATATTCAAAGCAACAAATCTTCATTTCATTTCATCAAAACAATTAGTGATACAATCCCAATAAAATCCCCTTAACCAAAAGTTAGCACTTTTAAATCAAAATGTAGCATCTCTACTCACTAAAACAATCATAATTAAGATTAATAACCAAACAAATATCCTAATTACATAACACAAAATCCTAATGATGCAACAACATGACATTCTTCTTCTTCCTTAATCTCTCACTCATAGCCTTCTCCAATTGCTCAACTCTTTGTAACAATGAACATATCAAACTTAGTTTGGTCACATTTTTGACACAAATCCGCCACCATTGCCATTAACCGCTGATTATCCTCCGCCATCTTCTCCAGCAACCTTCCTTCTTCTCGCCATCGCTCGTATGACACACCATCGTCGTTCGATGCCTCCTTAACGAATTATCCGAGTACAAGCTGCTTTGGATTGATTCTTGTGATCAATTTCTTCCACACATTCCGATTTTGGCTCCTCTGTTTCTTCTTCTTCCTCCACACACTCCACACTTTCTCCAGCATCAACTCCTTCATACCAATTTCTTCCGAATCAGCCAATTGCGTCCGAATCTCAACCTGCGTTGCGTTATCACCACCTTCAACACTTTCACTAACAACACTTCAGTCATTTCTAGGGTTTCATCACCAATTTCACTCATATTCACCTCAACTTCGCTCTTTCGCCGAAATTCACCGAATCTTCAACAAGCATTGAGTCATCACCACATTCAATTAGGGTTTCATCAACAATTCATTTTTTCAACAATTCCTCCGAATCTTCAACCTGCAATCTTACCAAAATCATCCTCAAAACTCCAGAATTCTCTCGAACATTCGAATCATCATCAACATCAACAAGAACACACGGAATCAACCAATTCTTGCAACAAAATCGCCTTCTTAATAACTCTCTTCCTCGAATCCCTAACAACCTCATTAAATCCTTTAACAGAATCAGCTTAAACAAACAACATCAAACTCTCGTTAATTCAACCTTCTTCTCATCTCTCTTACAACCTCCATAGTTTCCTTTCACGAAGCTCTTCCCACGCCATCAACCTGTCGCTTGAGTTCCAGAATCTTCTTAACCGTTTTCTCACCCAAAACCTCGAAACGTTTTCTGGATCTTGACGGCGGAATTTGACCGTTCTTCACTGAGTCGACGAAGTGCACGGGGATTGTCACCTTACGTGGCGGTGATGTCGCCGTTTGCATGGGGAATGTCGGATGTTTGCGGGTACACGGTTGCGTGATGGCGTTGTGGTGGGTTGGTGGTGGAGTATGTATCTAAATGAAGGGGTGGTGCCATGAGAAGTATTTTTATTTATTGTTTGATTGGTATGATTAGTCGTCCCCCGGAGGGAGAAAGAGTGTGGGAGAGGGGGTAAGTTTTGTGGTTTGTGGGGGGTGAAAGTTGTGTTTTATTG
>PYUH01003972.1:5157845-5195123 GCA_016808085.1 Suaeda aralocaspica | reverse complement strand
TGGAGGAAGAGAGAGGAAAATCAGGGTTTTATAAGGAGAAGAGAAAGGGTGATTTGGTGAAGTGATAAGGAGGATAGAGTTAAGGGAGAATCTTGGGAATTCTAGAACATTCCCTTCAGATTTTTATTTTGTAGTTCCAGATATCTACAGTAATCCGGAATACAAAAAACAGTAACACACTCAATACTTTTTTTTTTTTTTTTTGGGGATATTCAAATTTGTTGTATGTGTGGAGGAAGAGAGAGGAAAATCAGGGTTTTATAAGGGAGAAGAGAAAGGGTGATTTGGTGAAGTGATTAAGGAGGATAGAGTTAAGGGAGAATCTTGGGAATTCTAGAACATTCCCTTCAGATTTTTATTTTGTAGTTCCAGATTTATCTACAGTAATCCGGAATACAAAAAACAGTAACACACTCAATGACACAACAAAAAATAGTAACCCACTCAATGACACATAAGTAGTATAGAGTATTACTTATGACACACGATTTTTTGTGTATCTGTATCCGATATTAATATATACGGAGTATAATATAATGTATGTCGATACTGGATATGACATACAATTTTGTGTATTTGATAGGATTTACGGTGTATCTAATTTGGTAGTATTTGATCATGTAGCTAGATACACGTTGTATTTTTTGTATTGTGATTTATCCTACCCTAAAACTAAAATTATTACGTTAATCATTTTTTTTACTTAAGCATATATACACACTCCAAAAGCTGAGTGAAAAGCATTGCAAATTTGCAACACCACCTTTCCAGCAATAATAGACAATTTTCAACTCTAACTACTACAAAATTTTTGTTATTGTATGAGAAACTAAATAGTTGCAGACTTTTTGATAATAATACATACGGTCTTGCTAACGAATGCCCCCGGAGCATTAGATAAGCATGTTAATTTCATAAAATAATATTCCGTCTGTTTCAATTTATTCTTTACGTTTTGACTTTTGACACTATTCACAAACCATGTTTTGACCAATATTTGTGCTTTATATGTAACTAAAAGCATATACATATGGAGACTTGTTTGATTCTTCTTGCATTAATCTACTAGAATATCAAGTTTTCATAATTTTTACAAATACAAAATTAAAGATATAAGCGTTAAAAATTTACATTGACAAACGTATATTAATGAAACGTAAAGAATAAAATGAAACGGATGGAGTATTCATGTGGAAATTTAACTTAAAATCATGCATGTTCAAGATGTAATTAATGTTTGTTTTATTATTTCTACTTTTATCCTTATCAATACCCCGGGAATACTTGTTAGCTTTTATCTTAATACTTATAGTGCAATCGTGCATTTTTTGTGGACAATAAAAGTTGGGAATTTCAAGTTCCATTGTTGCATTATTTGGCTTAGATAAATTTCAATTTTTTTTTAATATATTAATACTTCGTATTTTATTGTCCTACGGCCATCATGTACCCAAAATATTTCTCGTACTTGTATGTGTATCCGAGTCTATGGTACCTTGGCTAGAGCAGCCCTGGCCCCTGGGGTTGGCTATAGAGAGCAGGGGCATAATTATAATTCCCTTACCTTACCGGCATGTGCAAGGGAGAGTTAAAAAAACATTGCAGGCCACTAAGGCCCAGTAATAAATCAGCATAGTTCAGTAGTTGAACATTATTGCCAACTAAATAGATCAGCATAATCCACTACTACAGGCGTTCGTTGACCGTTTTTGAGGTATGTGTGTTATGGGAGTGGGGGGCTTGGGACGGGTCAAACATATTAAAACGGGCCTTAAATTAGTGTCCAAGCCCCTTTTTTCTTGCTAGAAGAGAGCACAAGGTTTTTTTAAGGTTTGTGATGATCAGGATCATCAGGGTGATAATAGTCACTCCACATACATAATTGACACTCGACACACGACACACGACACACAAGCTTATCGTAAGCAATATAGAGTACACCATAACAACAACATAGTGAAACTATCAAATGATGATCAGGATATAATAATCATAGTCACTCATAGGTCACAACATAGTGAGGAAATACATTGAATATATATTATTGGAGCTCTGCTTCATGCAAACTATCAAATGTTATACAAACTCTTAAGCCAATCTGGCCATTTGCGTTCTCCTGAAGGACAACAGGTCAGATCATTTGCATCCTTTGCGGAATACTAATCCCAGCCCTCTCCAGAAGTACTTTTGCAGCTGTTTTTGCTTGTAAAATGATTTCACCCTGCGACAAACGAAATAAAAGGTTTTACAAAATTATACCTACTTTCTTGAACATCTTCACGACAATAAAAATTTTGTGGAAGGCATGGCACATGCATATTGCATAACATTAAATTGCAAGCAGAACATAATGAAGCAAGAGATATAAATTCGAGTCAAAGATGTTGAGATTCAAAAAGGATCACTGGTATCCAAAACTCTAATAAAAGCTATACCGTACAAATAGGAAAGCGGCAACCTGAAAAAGTGAAAAGTATACATAATACATGGCTAATAATTCTGGAAGGAGCAAGTTTATGATGTACTATATTTCATATAAGGCAGTAAGACAGGTCGAAACTGATGCAGATGTAATGGAAGAAATATTTATACATAAAAAATGAATGAAAAAATGGCCATAAAATCAGATAACAGAGACTTCACAATTAACATGCTTAAAAAGCCTAAGCTGAGTTTCTTCACGATCATTTATTCATTTGAACTTGAATTAAATCTAGAAAGCAGCTTCCAAAGGCAAGGGACAGAAGCACAAACATGAAGTGGATCTGCCAACAGTGCACAACAACATGAGAGAGACACAGGGAGAGGAAATCATAACTACCTCATCCACAGTCAAAATTTTCCTGTCCTTCATAATCCAATTTCCATTGCAGATGACTGAAACAATATTTTCAGTTCGCATGCTATACACAAGGCTAGATATGCTGCAAAATGCAAACAAACAAACAAAAATGTTACATGTTACAGAAAAAATTGATCCCCTAGAAAACCTAAAATCAATGTCATGCAAGAATTCCACACTACAGGTCATTTTGCATCATACTAAATTTGATGAGATCAAACTCAAATCATATAATAGAAAGACGATCAAATTATTTGTTAAGACAGTTGTCTTCATATGTTCTACCATATGTATCTATGTAAGAAGTGAATATAAGTCTGGAAAGAGGAACCTATGGTACTATAGACCACTATAGGCAAGGAGTACTAGAATGAACAACCACCACCAATATATCCTATTGTTTAGCTTTGATATGATGCATTCATGAGCCAGCAAAATTCATGCTCTGGTAAAAAAAACTTAGTAGGAAGTTGTATTGATTGACAAACCTATTTATGTGAGTTTGTCTAACATAAAAGGATTTATATCAAGTGTTATAACCTCATAGGAAGTAAGTGATAAAGTGAATGTGTACAGGTAAGTGCAGTTGAAAATATGTAATGCACCCCAATCTAGAGACCATGGTTCTATAGTTCTATTTTTGCTGCTGCAAAGTGAAGATTTGACAAAGTTCACTACTCTGCTTTTACATATTATATCTAATTACCTATTGAAGAATGATAACGATACAAATTGATCGGTTGAAAGAAATATTCATTTGTAACAAAAAATTATAAAGAGTTTTTTACCTGTCATGAATAGGGGCCATGGTCCAAGAGCAAGGATCAACGATAATGATATCAGCCTACAAATCAGAAAGAATCTTGATCATTCACAGGTTCGGAAAAGAAACAATTATCAAAACTTATTAAGATGACATAAACCCAGAAACAAGTATTAGATGGATGAATGGAAGGTAATCAAGGTATTGAGAATCTGCGACACAGTCACATAATAGCTTTTACTTCGGCTAATATAACCATCATCAATTCATGACTTCTCCATTGTGGCCCTTATTCCCTAAATGAGATCGATAGGGAAACACAAAGAGAAATTGAAAAGAACATGAAACCACAAATTCTCTTAAAATACCACTTATAAAACATGCATCAACGATAAAAGGGACACAAAATGATAATGATGATGACTAAGAAGCTATCAAACTAACCTTTTTACCAACTTTGAGTGACCCTATCTCATTGTCCCACAGCACAGTCTTAGCACCATCTATGGTTGCCATTCTGAGAATGAGTTCAGCAGGTAAAGCTGTTGGATCAGTTGTTCCAGTCACAAATACTTCATGTCCTTTATTTATCAGTGACGCAAGGTACATTTCATCAACTACAAAATGAATCAGTAAGAAAATTACAATGAAATTTGACTATTACTTTGATCACATAAAACAACTATCGGGCAGTTGAACAACAGTCAGCTCTTATATTACTTATTTACTTATACTATGTGCATCCAACATTAGGAGTTTTTCTCTTTTTTTGTTACAATAGGTTAATCTGCAACTGAAATCTACTTTCAGATTTGAGAATCCAAGCACTTTATACTCAGACGGCTTCTTAACAACAGTACTTGCTACAGATCATTTCGTGTGAGACTCTTAGATTGAACTGAAGTAAGAGTATCTTCTGCATAATCCATTAACAATAATGTACTCTTCTTATTAGTGATCAAGCTGAAAGAAGATCTCAAATATAAGTATTTAGTATATAACAAAAATTTAAATTGTCACTTGTTCTATAGTCCACCTCATGAAGTTGTAGTTCTCAAATTCTCAACTCCATATTAGATCATAATAGCTCAAATTCAAGCTTCATTAATAATGCAATCGAAATAAACTTTAAAACTACTCAAGTAGGGCCGTAGGAAATTAAGATATATACCGATACTCATCCTATTGTTCGATGGCGCACCATCTGTTCCTAGAGAGACACAAACTCCGGCACTAATCATTTTCTTAACAGGTGCAAACCCAAGCATCCGCATTGCTGCAGCTGGACAATGAGAGACTTTAACCCCAGCCCTTGAGAGATAACCAATCTGTCAGGGTGACATTAAGTAATAATTGCATATTATGTAAGTTGGAAGGTGTCCCGAAGAGAAGAAAAAATGGGACTCAAAACTGCTGCCTAAATCATAGCTGGTGTTTATCTAGTTCAGAGTGCTCATCTATAATGATCTACCAGAATTCTGCGAATCATCTTAAAGTGGCCCTCCAGGGAAACAAATTTGGCAGGGATATATAAGATGTTTCCGCTGTATATAAGTAAGTGCAAAGCTTCAGACTAAAAGAAGTTATATTCTTTAGAAGCTCAGGAGAGCTTTGAACCTTCTAACATCCGATAATGTCCAAGCAGGATGCATCTTGTAGGAAGTTGAATTCTGTTACCAAGATTCAATCAGTGGCATAACAAGTTCTCCAAGCAATTTCCACAACTCCAGCAGCCATACATAGGGATCTAATATGACATATTAAGCCGCAGTTCCTCTTGCAAGATACAAGTGCGGTATCATACAGAGTAGAGAACAAAACTAAGTCAGCAAGATACAATTACCTCATCATCATTCACCCAAACACTGTGAGCAGCCAGTAGATTACTTTGAAGGAACTTGATACTCTCCAAAAAAGTTACCGTTCCATGATCAATTTTTCTCGTGTCTATGACAACTTCATTCTCAAATGGAATCTCAGCAACATGCTGCATACCAAAACAAGAGAATAGAATCAGCAAAACCATGGCATATAGTAAATTAGTGATATAGAACAAACAAGTTATCACAAAGCTACCTTTGCTTAAAATGTAACAAAGAAACTATCTCTTCAACAAAAGGATGCTTGCATTTTTACTTCACAATTTGGAAAAAAGAAAAAAAAAAGAAGAGAAAAAATCAGGTAGCAGATATTCTCATCAAATAGAAAAGAGAAGGAAAAGATGAAGGAACTTGAAGCTCTGATTCAATGAATCTAAAAGCTTGTGAGTAATATAATTTTTAATTATACTTTCATCGAAGTCGTACAAGTTTAGACTAACAGATCAGATATTGTAGCTGGACAACAAAAATATGGATCAAAAGAACAAACTCAAGTTATTTTCCATCAAAATAGTCAATCTGCAATGCAACTTATTAGGCACACGATTAGCTGGGATACATTCAGACACTAATAAACAATGTCATTCACCAGATATTTACAAAGATCAACTTTTTTTGCTTTACAGGATAGACAATACACAATAATGCAAACTGTTTATTTTTTTGGTAAACAATATCAGTTTAAGGAAAAGGGAAAAAAAACTGAGAGCAAATTAGTACCATGTGAATTCCAGTTTTCAATTCCCTAGCCAGGTCCCTGGTCTCCATGAGCAAGCGATCAGTTGAGTTCAAAATTTGGCGAATCCCAAGCCATATCTTAATTCTTCCCTCTGCAGTGTCATTGTGCTTCTCATAAAGTTCCTTTTGAGACTGAGATCTTAAAACATTGACATCAGCTTTGATGAATATCAATTTACCTGAATCTTCAATCTTGAACTTAGTTTTAGTAGACGCCTACCTGAATACATTGATCAGTAGTTTGAGCACCCCACTCAGCTGGAAGACCCTCACCGGAATCCATAATAGATTTTGTTAAACATGCACGCAAGCCGAGTAGCTCGACTGCTTTAGCCATCCCAGTGACGTGCTGCCCCCCTGCTTCTGCAAAACAAGTCACCTATTTCCAAATAACAATTAGACTTTTCTCACAAAAATTACGCTGATCAGTAGAGAATGGTAATAAATCATTTCAAATCATTAGAATAAGTATTTTCAAACATGATGATATATTACCATTCTTTTCTTTTTATATTATAAGGACTTTTGCTTTGAAAAATCAATTATAACATTTTATGCGAGGCGTTTAACATAAAAAGAAGTCTCAAACTTGTTTTATGCCTCAATTCCACATGAAATTTGCAAAATCAATGTGGGCTGTGGCATCATACATCCTTTTACATGAAAAGAAATAAAGCACAACTAAAAACCTATTTTTTTCATTCACGTTCCACAAACAAGCTATGAATAATTGAATGATATCGATTGCACTTTGAACTCATCTCACAATTACAGTAAAATCAAGTATACCCATCAATTCAGTTTAGTGTCATTCAATTTCAAATCTGTCTCTTGTCTCTTGATAACCATCCCATGTTTCCATAGCCTACAAAAGAGCAGAATCTATTTTAGCACCATACCACATATAAGCCCAACTAGGTTTTGTTGGGTTTGGTGGCCCAAATTTCACAAGTCCATCTTATTATATCTTCAGTGCGTGGAGATATTTATCTGTGAAAAAATTTAGAATAGAAGAATGCTCATGAAATTATATTCTAGAATTATGTGGAGATAAGTAGATGTTTCCACACACTTCTTCCACCTCTATACCTCATCTATAATTGTATTGTTGGACGTCATTTTGGAAAATGCACGAACACTAGCACATAATCAACGCACACAAGTTGAATCCACCCAAATTTTTCCAATGTTTCCTCATACACACAATCCATATTATATATCCACTACCCTTTTCTTGTAATACTCCTTAGCGAGTTGATATAGTGAGAGGATTCTGGTATTACACCCTTTCAAGGGATATTGTACAGTCCTATATATTACATATAGTGGATATTAAGTGCTTGTCGTCTGCGGGTTTTTTAAAACTTTTCCCACGTTAAAGAATATGTGTTCTCTTTTACTACTTGTCTTGTATATTATTTTTTCTCATACTAATTTCTAGATCCATATTTCACGCCTACGCTACTACATACACTCTCTCCTTCCCTAACAAGTGGTATCAGAACCAGGTTCGATAGCGCCTTTCGCACAACTTCATAGACACCATTAGTATTGGTGATCTCCTCATAGCTTTTTATCAAGCCTCAATTTTCATTGAGAGCGCTTTATAGGGTCTTGGTGCTTTCTTAGACCTAATTTTGCTCAAGGAGTGTCTTGACAATCTCATTGCCAAGTCCAATATCGAGAAATTTAAAAACAAGATAAGTTCTAACATTTGGAGGTTTTATTTGAAGATCGTTCTGAATTGGAGCGAATTGGACGCTTGATGACTGTAGTAGAGTCATTTATAGTGGATTCTTCACTCAATCTTGGGTTGGCATTGAGTCCTCGTCAATTAAGTTTTGGTATGTCACATCTTTCTCCAAATATCGATCATCAATCAAATTGGTCAATTGGTATACATTCATCAAGCCTATTTTCAGGCTCATACGACGACTACATACGAAATTTAGTCCAAGGGGAAGATTGTTGGGTATGGTGGCCCAAATTCATAAGTCCATCTTATTATATCTCGAGGTTTCCAGATTATTCTAGTGCGTTGAAAATTTTATGAAAATCAGTGAAAATATCTAGAATAGAATAATGCTCATGAAGTTAGATTCTAGAATTATGTAGAGATATATGAATAGATGTTTCCACACACTTCTTCCACCTCCATAAATTATCTATAAATATGTGGTTGAGCATCATTTTGGAAAATGCATGAGCACGAGCACATAATCAACACACACAAGTTGAATCCACCCACAATCCTCCAATGTTCCCTCATACACACAATCCAAATTATATATCCACTATCCTTTTCTTCTAAAACTCCTTAGTCAGGTTATATAGAGAGAGGATTCTATTACACCCCTTCAAGGGATATTGCACTCTCCTATATTTTTCATATAATGGATTCTAAGTGTTCGTCGTCCGTGGTTTTTTTTTTGGAATTTTTCCCACGTTAATTATTGTGTGTTCTCTTTTACAACTTGTGTTGCATATTATCCTTTTGCCTAGTAATTTCTCGGTATACTAATGCTTCCGCTAATACACACACTCTCTCCTTCCCTAAAATGTTCAATTCTAAAACCCCATTGGGGGCACTTACAACACATTAATATGTGCACCGTGTATACACATACAACTTATAAGACGACTCCCCATTGATGTCACCCTTCAATATGATATTCTAACAATTTATTAAAATTTGAAGACATTTCCACCTTTCAATTGAAATTTAACTTTGAGTAATGTAACTATGTTGTCACAATATCCTTATAAGTTATAATTCAACCGAAGCATACAGCGACTTCAAAGTCTTCCTCAAAAAATAAAAAAAAATAAAAAACATGGAAGTACTATTTTTTGCCCAGCATGTTGGTGATTTTCTAATTTCATCTCTCTCTACACCACTACTCTCCACCACCCCCAAAGCCACTAGTGTCTAACACCAATCCCCACCACCACCACTACCCTAAAATTTTGGGGGCAATCGTCCCCAATAACAATTGGCTTGATTTTAACTTTTTTTTTTCAAAACCGTCAACGATGCTTAGCTGAACTTCCCACGTCTTGTTGGTGGTAGTTGCTGTTGGTTAAAGATGTTATTGGTGTTTGAAGTGAAGAGGGGAAAAATGCTAATTTTATGTCAGAAATAGGAAAGTTTGAGCAAAGATTAGAATTCCAGAAAATACAGCTAAATGATAATGACAAACTTCATTGAGTTTAGTCATAGGGCCACACATGAGGAGAGAATGACTACATACAAGCCCATCGGGTTCCATCATAAAACCAATTGGTAATATGAGGGGTAGCCCTCGAAGCTTATATGTAAGTGATTCTCCCTTTTATTTCTTCAACGTGGGATTCACACCATCACATGTATGTTTATTCTCTACTCAGATAAGGTAGCTGAAACAACCTAAAATGATAAGAATTTCAACACCTTACATACTTTTAATAACAACTCAATTTCGATCAATATTAGACCTTAAAATTTATTTCATCTCCCGTACCTCAAATACAACTATTTATTTTATCTTTCTCTCATTTCAAAGCTTAGCTCCTACTTATTCTTTTTAAGGTGAATGAAATGGGTTGTCAGTTTGTCACTTGCCAAACATTACCATTATTAAGCTTTTAAACAACCTACTTCTAAGTTCTAATAATGAAATTACACAAATTAATCAAAAATAAAAGAATTAATTGAATATACTAACCCCAGAATGAATAAGCTCAATTCCACAAAGCAAAGTAGAGAGAAAAGAATCCTCCTCAGTCATCTGAGATTCATAAGGCCAAATTCGATGATGTAACCACGTAATCAAATCAACATCATCCGCTATTCCTCGCCCTAATTGCTGTGACGTATGAACATGTGTATTCACAAACCCTAATTTTACCAAATCAATAAATATTCAATTCAAATCAATTCATCTTTTAGTCAGACAAAAAGTCAAAGGAGAGGGAAACAGGAGTGAACCTGGGAGTAAGAATTGACCGTTGAGGTTGTGGAAAGAGATAGAAGATGATGATGAGTCATGGTAGCGTTGGATGACGTCATCGGACTTTCCGATATCTTTGATGATGTCGTTTTGGATGACAACGGCGCCGTTTTGGAACACTCGGAGGTTGGAATCCATGGTTACGATCATCCCGTTGTGGAAGATGGTAATGTTATTGGTTGATGATGACGATGACGACTCCATTGTTAAATTGTTGAAGCTTGGAAATAGAGCTTTAGAGTTTAGTGTATTTTACCTGTTTTTCGCGGTGGATTTTTTTTTGGTTTTTCTAAGTTATATCCTCGAGGTTTTTGCCTCATAATTTTTTTTTCTCGCTTGTGCCCTTTAATTAATTAATTTTAATCGGCACTAACCTGTCTGTTAATTAACTGTTAGTGTAGACGTTAGTTTCTAATATTTTGATTTTTCTTAATCTATTCTTGGGTTTTTCTAAGTTATACTCCTGATGTTTATATTTTTTCTAAGGTGTGTCCTAAAGTTTTATTTTTTCTAAGGCATACCTCTAAACTAATTATTTTTTATCAGTATAAACTTCCCTGTTAACCCTCCATTGCAAGGTAATAATAAAGCCAAAATAGAGGATATTAAGCTCTCAACAACAATCTCTAATATTTAACTAACAAGTGCATGAACAAATTCATCTATTTTCTTTGACACATTCCGTCAAACACCATGATTCAAACACTGTAACACGGTACTAACACCTCAACCAATCAACCTCAACAATTATGTTTGGAAATGAATTGATTTGTAGTCTCAAACCTGATTATAGCTTTGAATCAAGATGAAAGGTTTTGAAAAAAATTATCAAGCTTTAAATCTTTTCACGTTATTTGAAGTTAATGGGTACGTGTTGGAGTGAGGAATTGAGGGTGAGGTGATGATGATAGATGTGTGAATATTGATAATTTCATGATTGTCGATTCGATTGTGATGAGTGTGTAGTGTATTTGATAAGCAAATTAAAGCAGAGAAACACATACTTACTTTTATGGTAAAGGTTACTAAGAGGAGAAGCAAGTAGTAAACGGAAAACATAACATTAGTTACTATTCCAAAAGGTAAAGGTTAGTACTAATAAAAAATAAATAGTTTAGGGGTATACCTGAGAAAAAATAAAATTTTAGGCACACCCTAGAAAAGTGAAAATCACCGGGGTATAACTTAAAAAAAATTGCATTTATTAAACGGATTTAATATAAAACCTAACGTCTGTTAGGAAAAAAATTAGGTAGGATACCGCTAATTAAAAATAATTAGTTGAGGGGCACGGGTGAGAAAAAATAAATCATGAGACACACCTTAGAAAAACAAAAACCTCAAGGGTATAACTTAGAAAACCCCTTTTTTTTTGTTAGTTTATAAGTTGATTAGAATAATGATGTCTGTATTTCAATTTATTCTTTTATGTTTTGACTATTGTTATAATTCATCGATTACATTTTGGCTATCCTTTGCAGGTAAAACATATTCATATAGGAGAATGAGAGGTGGGTCAAACGGTTAAAGCTTTCCTCCTGAGTCCAGTCATTTATGAGATGAATTTTCACCCAGCTCTTGTGACTTCTTATCAACAAAAAAAACTTATTCATATATAGTCTTCTATAATTCGTATTAACAAATGTGTAAAAAAAACATAAACAATTAATTGAAACCAACAATATAAACTTTCTTGAAAAATTATTAAGTATCGGCTAAAAAGTTTAGTGGACTGACCTAGATTCATTCTTTAAAAGTTTTAATAGATTGTTGATTTGGATCATAAACCAAGAGTTTAGCATGATGTTTTTCAAGTGCTTTATTTGATTTTGATTTTTGTGCACATGTTGACTTGAATAACATATTTCAATCATCATAGCCGTAACCAGGGCCGTATCAGAGGAGGTCTAAGGAGCCTCACCGCACGGGGGCTCAACATACACAGGGCTCTAAAATTTAGATTTTCTTTAATGTCATTGCCTATATGTCTAAATACTATTAATATAGGAGCCTAATTTATTTATTTTTAGAACATGACCCCTCAAGTTTTTGCCACGGCGCCTGTAACCATTTGATAAAATCTATTCTTTCTCCGAATACAATAGATAACAATAAATGGGATGTTTGGCCAGTGTATTGGGGGATAGAAATATCGATAAAAGTTGAGAAATGATAAGAGAAAAAGTGTACAATTTTTACATAAAATTTATTTTATATACACACTCTTATTTATTTTTTAATGTCATTGGCTCTAAAATTTAGATTTTCTTTAATGTCATTGCCTATATGTCTAAATACTATTAATATAGGAGCCTAATTTATTTATTTTTAGAACATGACCCCTCAAGTTTTTGCCACGGCGCCTGTAACCATTTGATAAAATCTATTCTTTCTCCGAATACAATAGATAACAATAAATGGGGTGTTTGGCCAGTGTATTGGGGGATAGAAATTTCGATAAAAGTTGAGAAATGATAAGAGAAAAAGTGTACAATTTTTACATAAAATTTATTTTATATACACACTCTTATTTATTTTTTTAATTTGATGGTCGATCATTGTGGTTATGATAGTATTGTTACTTGTTGACAGCGTCTCCCCTACTCCCCGGCCATCAAATGCAAAGCTCATAATTGTACTAAATTTTGCTAGAATGAGTAATGGATATGTTCAATTCAAAACCATTACGGTGCTATCAATAAACAAGTAGTTTATTATTGGTTTAGCAATTTTTGATCTAAAATAAACCTAGGGTTATAATTAATCTTATGTACGAATCAAAGCATAGGCTTAAAAGTGCGGTGTAAATTATGATAGTATGTACATGATATATGTCACAAAACATGTATGTGTAAGGTTTTTAAGAAAAGATTTGAAAAGGAAGTGATTCATTCTTAGGGACTCGAGTACAAGTTAAACAACCAATATGTAAATGTACAAACGACATTATGGTAATGAATTAATTATTAACCGATCATCAGCATTCAGCATTGCATACAACGAAAAGTTAAAAATATTACTAAAACTTTAGGGACATAAAAGTGGTTTTTACCTTAGTAAGATGTAGCATGTACTGCCTCCGTTTCTTATTAATAGCTTTAATTTATTACGGAGTATTATCATTATGGAGTATTATATTTAATTAGTTTATTATGTATCCTAATCATATTAGAATTTCTTCTTTATTTTATTATGTTAGTTGGCAACTTGGCACAACTATTCACCCCTTATGGCCTAATATAAACCTTCGTCAATAATACTGATCGAGATTATTATATATCTAGAGACAACATTTAATTGTCATAAGTGAAATTGTTAAATTAATTTTTAGTCTTTTAAATTTCCTTTAGGGTGGAGAAAATAAGTATCCGTCCTTTTAATTTAATTTGCTTCGGTTTATCCTCCGATCCATGTCGCTCTAGTCTAACTGTTAGTGGTATATGCTATTTGTTTACAATATCAGATATGAATACGAGCTTTGAAGCAAAGCTACTAGATGTGAGACTATTCTGGCTATTACTTCACGGCGACGTTCATCAAGAAATCAAACAACTGTTGGATGAACAAGGAGTGTTCTTGTTTAATCTCGAATCTAACAGTCAAACCCGCGGTACACTCCATTGCGTCTACTTCAAGTTATATGACCTTTGCAAGTGTTACGATAGTACTGATTTTTACAACTTTTTTCAACAACTGATTTCGGATTTAGGGCAGTTTATAGCAATTTCTCGTGACTCGGCAGAACTACTTGGTCGACGGATGTCCGATTATTTCATGAGTTGCTTTTGCTTTCATTACAGAGATAAACAAGAGTACGTTTGTTATTTCCGTAGGATTTTTTTTGTGGTCGACATTTTTGTTTATCATCAAGGAAAATATAGTCTCCCCAATAATAATCATTATAAAAGTGTTAAAGATGACACTATATATGGCAAGGCAGAATTGGAAAATGCACCTACGTTAGCATGTCTAGAAAGCCACGATATTGAAGTTCTTCGTTCATGGTTTTTCGAGTTCCATAATACTTTGTTTGCCGTCACTAGTAATACGATTCTAAAGTATAATCCAAGATTACGATTTCTACAATCAACTTCCGAATCAAACGAATTTGGTGAAGATGATAGTTGCTCCCTTTGCCTTGAGAATATGTCAAGTGACGAGGATAACATAATGTTGGTTCATTGTAAACATCGATTTCATACCGATTGCCTCTTCAAGTGGCTTCCTAACAAAGGAACGTGTCCGTATTGCCGATCCGAAAACATCACACATATATTGGTCAATTAGCTTCAATCACACCGGGCTAGTGCAATTTCTTTTGTTATTATATGCTTGCCATATATAAATCTCAATTTTACAGTTCTTTTTAAGATGTTATCAATAAAATTGAAACTATTAGTATTCAACATTTTTCATAAATCAAATATTATAATCACAAAGATTTTATTCCTATAAAAAAAATCACAAAGATTTTTATTCTTCCTAAAAAAAAAATATAGAGGTTCTTTTTGTCCAATTATAGTTTTTTAATCTTTATATTCATCCAAGTATCCAACCATTGTTAATTTGTAGGTTATAAATTTAAATAGAGTAAATAATTATAATTTGTACCTGATAAAAATTTTCTTTAAATAGATATAAAAAACTTGATATTTTAAAACCCAAATGGCTCAGTGGCGTCTTTATAATTAGTATCGTTATGAAGCAATGACGGTATCTTTATCATTAGAAAATACTAAAGGCCCAGCTCTTTAAAATGGCCTAGACGGCTAGACCTATTTAAGTGTTGATTTGATCTTTTCAATGAAATTTGTAATTTACGAGTGATTTACTTTTGAAGTGAAGTTTAATGTCACAACCATTATTTTAGTAGGATGACTTCGTTTGTAGGTAGTGCAGTATAAGGTAAAATTTTCAATTAGATGGTAAAATATGTTGATTTACAGAGTTCAACACAATAATTAGAAACATATATTACCAATGGCCAAGGTATGCAGATAGTCCGCTATTGGAACAAACACATGCACACATGAAATAAATATAGTAATTAGAGAACAATGTCAAACTTGAATCGTTTCAAGCACTACTATACCACCGAATTTCATCATATAAGGCATTTTATTTTATTTTATTTATATATATATATATATATATTTTGTTGTTGTTATTGTTATCAAGAAAAGTTAAATTAGGCCTTGTTCTCCTTGTCTTATTTTTACTTATTTTCAGTAAAAATAAGTTCAGATCAGCAAAGATAAGTTAAGTTTAGCAAAATCAGTTTCAATCCTGAATAAGTTCAATTCAGCAAAAATTAGTTCAGATAAGCAAAAATAATTTCAGATGAACAAAAATAAGTTGACGAGACTAGGACCTTAGAGTAGCTTTTATACCACAAAAAAAATCAAAGTAATAATATTGTCATATATCTTAAGCACATTGATAAGAAAAACCCTAAGTATAATGCCATAAGATTAGGTTTATAACAATCAGAAATGGAGATCTCCCAAATTGTTTGTGAAATAAGAGCTTTACAATTATGAATGAGAAAATTAAATGGAGAATTTGTAGGACTATCCTCCTCCAATAAACGAACAACAACTTCCGAGTCCACTTGAAGTTCAACTGAGCTTTAGTACCAAAATTCTTCACAAAGCTTTGATTAACTCCCCCCCTTGAACCTACAACCTGATTACCTTTCGCCATAACAGCTTCAAATCTTATGGACCTTTCTTCTCGAATAGCTCTATTTATATATGTTACGTTGGTCCCAATCAATTAATCCTCTCTCCATAGCTTCTTTGCTTGCTTCAAAATAAAAACTCACTTGATCAAATTAAAGCATCTGGCATTTTGCCATTTCCATAACACTCCACCGTACCAACAAGCTGCTATGTGACACATTTTCGCAACTTCCTCATCAATATTCAACAACACCCAATCCTTAATAGGCAAACTACTATCCATCCATATTGGAATCAACTCTTTTTTGCGAGAGAGCATGTGCGTAGAAATATTTTTATCTATCTATCTATCTATCAATAATATATATATATATAAGATGCTGATGAATATTCTTTCTACACAAGCCAAAGCTCAATTTTCTTTCTGAAATATTTTGAAATTCCCTTTTATTCAAATCCTTACCAAATTCACTTTAATGCCATTGAGTATAAACAAACTCGTTGATGATTTTGTTTGATAGTCAATGAACTCTCCAAGCTGGCTGGTATTTTGGTGGCCCCGCCAACATTATGGGGACCACTTCCATCACTCCTTAAGACTCCATTCTTTCTTGTCATAAGTTTCCCTTTCTAATTGTAATCCCCAGTCCACTTCTGAAAATTTTGCAAACCAAACACTATTTTGGCTCATGTTACTATTCTAAGGGGTACGTCAATTCATTTAGGGTCCGTTTAATAGCTAGGGTGTAAAACAAAACAACATTCTCATTTTACATTGTTGATTTGGAATAAAACATTAAATGTCAAACTTGAGTTGGAGAATAGTTTTCCACCTTGTCGAACACATTTTTCCCCATATTGTGAGGAAACCATTTTTCACCACACTTAGAAGGAGAACATTTTCCCTCACAATAATCAAAGCAATTGATTTTCCATTCAACCAAACAATGTAAAATGCTTAAAACATAAAATAATAAAATCATTTTCCATGTAACCAAAATATAGAAAAGTTTCATGAAAATGAATTTTCCAATATAATATGATTTTCATGAAAATTTATTTTCATTCGGAAATGTTTTACACCTTACTAAACGGACCCTTAATGAATTTTATAATTCAATAAGTAATGCAAGTTCGTGTCAATATTTGAAGGATTGAAGCATATTCCAAAATGGTGTCAATTAGTGTCATTTTGCCTAAATTATATACTCATTATTTACAAAGCTTTATATATTGTATTTTGATTTGGTGTGATCATAGAAGATGACCTTGCCTTCACCCACAGTCACAAGCTTCTCAGTAATCTAAAGAAAACAATGTATTATATATTGACATATTGTAATGTATGTGTAAAGAATCTCCTTAGTCCTCACACACTCTTTCGTCGAAATTATATAGACCACATAGAGTGCATTAAAATGTCAACGTTGCCTATAGAATACAAGAACTAAAAGACCATATGTCCATTTCTAAATAATGAGATTCCGTTCTTCCCCCAAAGAAAAAGTAAAGAAGTGAACATGATGTAGATGATGATGACTTTGATTTTTTTTTTTTTCATTGCATTGTAAACAGTACTAATCAGTACATTATGTATAATTAATCTGGGCCATAATAAATAAATAAATAACAAAAAATAAATATGGAGTTAATAATACTCGTAAATTTGTAGCACACTAAAATTATATTGGAGCATTAAAGACTTTAAGCATGTTACTTAGAGTGGTTGTAAGTGTGGGTAATAAAAACTTTTGTTCACCTTTTGTTTGATATGATTATGTGAGAGGTGAGAGGTGGGAGTGAGGGATAAAATCAGTTGGTTGGAAATTTTCTTTTGATTTTTGAAAATTTTTGAATTGATTCTCAACCCCGTTTTAATGGTTCTCTAACACCAAAAAAAAAAAAAAGGTCATGTGAGAGGTAGATAATAACATACTCCACAAAGGCGGCAACGAGAATCAATCCTGGGTTCATTTTGAATCGGTTTCGAGAGCTTCTTTTTCCAGCTATTCATATTATGAAATAATATCACAACTGACCTCTAATAGCGCAGCTACTACTTTGACACCTAGTACATGATACTCAAAAGTTAACAACCAAAGTTATAACATTATTTCGAATTCTTAATCCGCCCATGTAGTTGATTGTCAACAAAAGGTTTAAGCAAATAGCCACACTTACGTAGCATTAGTGTTCATCATACCAATAATTACCAATTACCAAACAGTCAAACACCTTATATTATATGAAATTAGATGTATCTTATCTGCATTAAGCTGACCCAATTAGGCATTAGTAAACTGTTAATTTTAAAAGCTGCAGTTGTCATAATTTGTTCTTTTCTTTTCATCGCATTTGTTTATAATTAGACCAATTATCGGTGACCTAGAAATAAAAAAAAAAAATTCTATAAATTTGAAACGAACAAGTTGAGCTCATTATTCAACAATAAAGTTCGTATGATACAACCTGAAACAATATTTTTTTGTAATATGATTGCATTTTTTTTATTAATTAGTGCGTACGTAGTTTACAAATGTACTTCATAACAACCTTCTATGTGCAATTATTGGTTTTAAAGGATATTCTTTTGATTGATTAGGGGTGAAATAGGATTTGTGTACGTAGTATGTACTCCATATGATGATATTGTGTGAAAATAACAGATATATTATTAGAAATTTAGAATGTTTGAGATATTATGCACAATTTCTATCCAACGTCCTAGTCTTTAAATCCCTTGTGTTGTCACAAACTTCCAAGCTCTACATAATTGTCGATGAAATTCACCCTTTGAATTCTAACCAATAAAACAAAATGTTTTTCATAAATTGAAGAAAAGATATGAGATGAGAGTGACTATACAATTATCGAATGGCCGACCAACAAAAATTTGGGTAATTTGATATGATACATCCTGATCGCCTAATTATTCACGTGTCACTTCCGATATATCTTTCGCAATGCTAATTGTGTGGATGATTATATTACATCTCACATGCATACTTAGATTATTCCGATCAATTTCATTATAAATTATCGAGAGTCATAGAATTTTATCTCATTTTATCGTGAGAATGTTTGCCTTGGTTTATTATTGAATAACCAATACATGTATACATATAAGAGTATTGAATTGGCTAAGGTATACAAATATTTTACAGATAATGAGAATATATTGTTTACAAATATACACCTAGGTAGTCTATCACACCCCGCAGCCATCAAACAAAACACAAGGAGGCCTTTAGTGAACACATTGCCGATTTGATATCTGGATTAAACATGAAGAATGCATACCTCACCTCATTATACCCTTTCACGAACAAAGTGAATATCATGTTCAATGTGCTTAGTGCGCCGATGTTGCACCGGGTTGCCGGAAAGATAAATAGCACTAACATTGTCACAGTAAACTAGTATTGCTTTGGTGATAGGACACTGAAGCTCAAGCAACAAGTTTCAAATCCAACACGATTCAATGACCACATTAACAACCCCACGATGTTCAGCTTTGGCACTAGACTTCGATAAAGTGGGTTTGACGTTTGGAGGACCAAGAAAGTAAATTATCATCGAGAAACACACAATAACCGGATGTGGCACCCACCCCAATTGGCATCTGTGTAAGATAAGAGAGATATCACAGGAGACTTGACAAGATGCATACCAAATTCAATTGTACCTTACACGTAGCGTAAGGTTCCTTTCAAGGCCACCATATGTTCAACCTTAGATTTATGAATGTCAAGCCAAGTGAAAGTTAAATACTGCAAAGCACCACGTAAATGACGATAATCTATAGGATCATAATATGATTTCCCAATTTTACCACTCAATTTTCCTTTAGTGTCAACAGGTGTTGGACATAGCTTGCAAGAAGACATGCCTGCTCGATCAAGAATCTCCAATGCATATTTATGTTGAGATAGGAAAAGACTTTTCTTATGACGAGAGACAGCGATGCCTAGAAAATAGCTAAATGGGTCGAGATCTTTCATAGCAAATTCCGACCTAAGCTTAGACATGATGTGTAGTCGTAGAGAATCTGTAGCAACAGTAATCATAATATCATCAAGATCAGATATAGTAGGATATAAGCAATCTCACTACCATTGTGGCAGATGAACAGAGAGAGGTGTCACAACGGCTATGAGTGAAGCCAAAGGACTCAACAGAGTCAGCAAATTATTGATATCATGCTTTAGGAGCTTGCTTCAATCCATATAAAGATTTGCGAAGGAGGCAAACATGATCAGGCTTTGACAAACTTCGAAATCCAAACGGTCGATGCATGTACATTATTTGATTCAAATTTCCATGTAAGATCACATTGCATTGTTGACATCCAGTTGATGAATGGAGCATGATCTTGAAAGAGCGATAGTAAGAACCACCTGTATCGTTGCATATTTGACAATTGGACTAAATGTTTCATCTCAATCAACACCTTCACGCTGTGATTAACTATCCCTCACATGGCGAGCTTTGTATATTTGTAAACAATATATTCTCATTACTTGTAAAATAATTGTATACTCTAGTTAGCCAAAAACTCTTGTAAATATATGTATTGGTTGTTCAATAATAAACCAAGACAAACATTCTCACACATTTATGAATACCACCCTTATTTTTAACCAAGTATGTTTTGACACATAATATATATAATGTGAGATGTGCGTGAGTCGCGTGACCTAGTGGTCAATCTCACAAATGCAAATGAGAGCTGTCAAAGCAAGGACAATTATTCCCTTAAAAGAAATTTAAAAGAAGAAGAATTGCAATTAAGGACCACTATTGTTACGTACATATTTAAAATTGATAATCTTGTATATTACTGTAATAATAAGTATGTATGATAACAAATTAACAAGTTTTAACTTGCAATATTTTACACTTTTGTCTCACTATTTTATAGTGATAGCAAAACTATAGACATCGACACTAAATAGCTTCTAATGATCTTACAAATGGTTCACAAGACGACATTGAAGATCTCAAAACATAATAGTACAATATTAGAGGCGTCGGCCAAACAAAAAAAAAAAAAAAAAAAAAAAAAAAAAAAAAAGTTATTACCTCATTTCAATTTTAAATTATCACCTTTCTATTCTTAATACAACGAACACGTACTGCACGAATGTGACAATTAATTTTGAACGAGGTAACTTATAGAGATCGAATCAAGCGATCAATCGACTAGTTGGGTTGAGAAGGTGGTAAGAGCTGCGACTCCTTGGGAAGCTACACTTAACATTGTTGTTATTGGTATCGTACTCAACATCATTTGCATCCATCTCATATAAAACCTTGATGAACAAGTCAACTTCACATGGAAGCATTAAGGGTCCATTACTAAGAAACCCATATTCTAATTCAGCCTCTTCAAGTAACATCTGAAAGAGCGGATGGTTTGTGCACTCAATTTTGATCACAAACCTCTGTTTGTCCGGGCCCACGTACACCGATAAGCAACCCTTGGGTGTGACGGAGCCCAACCGCGACTGGTTTTTAGTTGATCCCACCCCTAACTTCTCTCCTCTTGTGCTAAGAGGACTTGGAGGGCAAAAGGTTGACCATGATTTGCTCTTCACCATAGGACGGCTCAATGGTGCGAGAGGAAGTGAACCGTTTTGAGTAGCCCTTGGTTCAATTTGACCAGGACCTATAGACTTGCACCTTTTCCATGTTTTTTTCAATATACTTCCCTTCTTACCCTTTTCTTGAATTGAACCTTCCATGCTTAACTTTTTTTCAACGTACAAATTAAAACTTTTAACAATTTTTTTTTTTTTAAAAAAGAATAAAAAGTTAAGGTGCCAAGCAATAAAAAAAAAAGACTCAACACCTTAGCTCAAACCACAAGTATAAAATATAAATAGGTCTTACGCTGTATATGTATCAAATGCTTACAATAATAAGGTTCGTTATGAATCACCCATATAATACGACACCAAATGAATCATAAACTGAACTTTCCGCTTAACTGAGTTGCTCATTGATTGTTCCTCTCCCCCAAATTAAAAGATATGCAATGACAAACGCGCTCCTAGTCGTGTTTTTTTTTTTTTTTTTGACACCAAATATAGCTTAGATTGAAGTAATAAAATGTCTAAGAAGGGAAATATGAAAGTTTATATATATATATATATAGAAGGAATTAAAGTAACAAGAAAAGTAGGAAATAAAGAAGGAATGAATAATGGGAAGTTGTTGAGATGTATGTGGAGAAAGTAGAAGGGTGAATTGAGAGAAAGGAAAATGAGGAACTAACTTATATAATAAGAGGACATTAGAGAATGAAGAAGATATTGTTTCTCAACTTTAAAAGTATTATCTAGGAAGGGCATTGTCCTATAACCATTTAAAATGCAACTCCTTCACATATATAAGTCATAGAGGGACCATTGATGACAATGATGATATATTAGGCTATTTTTATTTTTATTATTTTTTTTTTTTTTAAATTTTTGTCAACGTTCGAATTGTCTAGCTTTCCTTGGGGTATATATCTTGTTGGCTCACCTTTTGAATTATTTGCCTTTTCAAGTAAATGAAGTGAGGATTTTATTTTGTTTGGTGATATTTTAAATTCTATTTTGATGATGAACATATATCTGATCTAATCTATTTTTAAAATGAATAATTAGGATTGCGGACATGATATTGCATGTTCATTCCAATCTGTTAAGACTTAAGAAGGTATGAAGTAGAAATTAAGTCATTGTGGATTGTTTTTATATTTAAGCTCCATATGGTTTGATTTCGCATGTTCCATATGTTAAGAAAATATTAAGAAACTACCAATGTAATTTTTTTTTTTCTTAAACCAAACCAAGCCTTGCATTTTTTGGGACCTCGGCTAAAGGTTTTGGGCGGATAGCCCTAAAAAAATTGAAGCAATTAAGGCCTTATTATATATTTGTAGATTAGGCTATATCAAATCTCCAACTAATTATTCATTTAAGGTCAATCCAATCAACAATAACAAAGAATAAGCGGATTGTTACATCAACTTCGTCAATATTGTTATAACCTTAAATGTCAATTAATCAATTTTCGATTCGAGAAAGAAATACTAGTTAAACTTGTACATGGTTAAAAATTTCTCCTAAAGAGGCATGTATATGCACGTGCAAAATCGTTCAAATTTTCATACTTAAACCTAATTGGGTAAACAAGAATTGTGAGCAAACTCTAAAAAAAGTCAAGTATTAGTTGAGAGCTACACATATATTCTAAGCTATGGACTTTCAATTTTTATTTTAATTAATTCGAATTGACTGTGTTAGCCGTTAAATCTATACGTTGCAATTTCACCATTTTAATACATAAATAGGCATTAACAGTTTATGTATATATATACTGATTATAGAATGATGCGAAGTATATTTTTGAAATAAGCTAATTAGATGCTTTATACCTGCTTTTGCATTGTGATTTTATGGTCTACATTAGTTTACAACCCTACGTACGTTTACTGGACTATGCAATGAACTTCCGATTATTGATTATGTTGAACTAGTCAACATAAGGGAAGCTGTAATAAGCTAGGTAAATTGAATTTTTAGTTTTGGAGCCATTTTAAGATTATTCATGGCTTTTACTAAGGAGCCATATTAAGATTATTCATGACTTTTAGGGGGTGTTTGGTATGAAATTAACAAAGGTAATGGATTGGACACATATTAGGAGGGGAAAGGGTAATAGATGGTGTTACCCTTATTACTTGTTTGGTATATAACTAAGGAAACGTAAACAATAAAGTAACAAAGTAACGTGATTTGTTTCCACAATATTTTGAGAGGTAACAAAGTAAGGGAATCTATTTCCCTTAAAAATTTGTTTACGTTACCTGAAGGTCATACCAAACAAATGGTAATGGAATTCTCTTATGATTCCCTTTCCTATCTTGGTTTTTTTAGGATACCAAACGCCCCCTTAGTCTTTTACTAAGGTGAATAGGTGATAACGTGATACAACGCATGCTAGTGTTGCCTCAACGCATGCTATTAATTGAGCTCGAGCAATACCGAGCTTTCAAAATTGTTGTTTGAGCTTGGCTCATTTAAATTTGTAGTGTTTGAGCTTGGCTCGTTTAAGCTCGTTTATTTTTCAAGTTCGAGCTCAAATCAAACCTATGAGTAAACGAGTTTATGAATAAATGAGTCTTCTACATATTTTTTTAAGCATCTCTTTGCAAAATGTATGCAACGAAATATATATATATATATATATATAGAATAGATAGATAGATAGATAGATTAGATAGATAGATAGGATAGATAGATAGATAGATAGATAGATAGATAGATAGATAGATAGATAGATAGATAGAGAGAGAGAGAGAGAGATGAGAGGAGGGAGGAGAGAGAGAGAGAGAGAGAGAGAGAGAGAGGAGAGAGAGAGAGAGAGAGAGAGAGAGAGGATCCACTAAAAACTTTAAGTTTGCTAAAAACCGTGAAAACCACCTAAAATGGGTACAAATAAGATTTAAAGCGGTACATATTAAGATTAAAGTGTTATAGGTACATTTACAACAATTTTTTTTAATTATTTATGAAAATGTCATCAATGAAGTATGTGTACCCTTTATACCTCTATTGTACCCTTTTTTTTGTGGTTTTCACGGTGTAAACAATTTTCACATGATCCTCTTTCTATATATATATATATACACATATATATTTAAGGCAAAAACATAATTATTAATAAAAGTAAAAGGTTTAATGCAACACCAACTTATTCAAATAATTAAATTTAGATGAGATAAAATCTAGTACAACTTATATCTATGTATGCAATCAATAATTAAACTATACTACCTTATAATAAATCAAGCTTGAATGATCGAGCTATAAACATGCTATGATCGAGCTTTTAAACGAGTTATGAATGAGTTGTTCGCGAACTTAACGAGCCGAGTAATAAATTGTTCAAGTAAAGCTCTTTTATCAATCGAACTTGAAAATTGTGTTCAAGCTTGTTTATTTATATATGAACAAGCTTTGACCAAGCTCGCTCACGAGCTGTAAATGAGTGTGCCGGCTTATTATCCCTAAAAGTAAGGAAACAGAAAAGCATATAGGAATATAGGATAACAAATAGTTTAATAAGAAAAAATTAAAAACAAAAACATCTTACATTCTTACCCATAAATATATACTTTTATATGGTATTACAAACAATAAAATAAATCTTGAATAAAACATTAACAACATTCCAACAATAAAATTATCTCCATTTGTATCGACCTTAGTGTTGAGAATATAGAAAGTAGCCAACACAAATTGTGTTTAGGAACAAGATCTAAAAATAAAGATAGTCTTAAAAGAGGGACACACCAGATAGCAAAGACAAAGTGTTTGTCAAGAGTGTTTATTTCTAGTGTTTTTGGGTTAAGGCTCAACATTTTGACATATTAAATGAAATCTTTGCATTATTTATGTAATTGTGTTCTTAATACGGAAATTAACTAAAGAAGGAATTGAAGATAATATTTTTTGTAGATTGAAATCGAGCATGGAGCATCCTAGGGACATCTACTACATGTTGTATATATAACAAAAGGGCGATAACAAGCTAGATGGAGCCCAAGATAACCCTCCACAAGTTGAAAACGAATGCTATAACTCACACTTGTCAGGGTTTCAGGCTTTTGATCCCGAGGAAAAGATACCAAAATATTTACAATTTGCTAAGCTCCTATGGTCAAAAAAGGGCCCCCGAGCACCTTTTCGGGGTTTGAAAGGTCATAAGACAAATCTCATGAGAGCGAAAAGACTAGTATGCCCCTTTTCAAAAATTGTCTAAAGAGGGAAGACAAGTTTAGGCTAAAACCGAGCGGGGACGTCCTAGGTTACTTACAACACATGGGAGCTAGCTAGAAATATAGTGCAAAAAAAAAAAGAGGAGTCTAGCTAGGATAGTCCTTCGAAACCTTAAAACATGACAAAGGCTAAATTTTACAATTGAGGTTCCGGGGTCTTGGTCAAAAATTGCCTCAAATTTTCCATGATACCCCCAAGATCAAAAGAGGTCCCTCAAACAAATTTTCAGGGTTCGAAAGGTAAAAAAAAAGGTCCCGATTGAGATAGCGAAAAAGACTCGTGTGCATTTTTGAACACCCTCTAAAGTCCAAATATAACAAGTTTTTAGATATAAAAGATGATATTTGGCCACCCCAAGAAAATTAGAAGCAAGTGGGTGAAAGAAAAAGAGATTGAGCACTAGAAGAACTTCCAAATTAAAAGTCGAAAACAAAGGTTATAAGTCACGTTTTTCGAGGGTTTCAAGGTTCCGGAAAAATATTGGCCTAAAATTTTACATGTTGACCCTTTAATCAAGGTAAGGGCCCTAGGTAGTGGAAAGCAACTAGAATGCTAATAATACAGTATTGGCAGAGCAAAAAATACCCTTTTTCAAGGTTTTCTGGGGAATACGAAAAAATGTAACTTGGGTACGTGAGTTGGGTCATGGAAGAATCCTAATTAAATTGAATACTCAACTCAAAGATATTAGAAAATGTTTGTATGTAACTCACAAAGTTTACAAAATATTTGATCTAACATCACCACATGAAGTTCCTCATTTGGGAAACGTTTCCAATTTCTAAATTGAGTTTCGGAAACATTTTCGATCGAATAATTTCCTAAGCATTTTATTTAAGTGCCCGAGTTTCCGAAGTATTAAAACTATAGATCATAGATCACAGACGTAAATGTAAATCATATCAACTTGATGACTTAAAGTCATAAACTAAAGTAGTCAGCAATTTAATTAGTGGCATGGCACATACCAATTGGATATTGTAGGAGAAGTTTGCATACTACCTTATCTAATTAAATGCGAAGTATTTTAAATAATTATATGTTACGTACATCATATTTATTTAACGAATCAAAATTTAGCCATATACAATGAATTTTCTTATCACTAATATCTTCAATTAGGTGGCAATCATAAAACTAAAAAAAATTAAGAATCGATCTCCAAATCTTACAAAATAGGATGAAAAGCTCTAACCAAGTTATTCCTCACTTAAACATGATATTGATAATACATATTGTTATGTACATATCATTGTAAGACAATCCAATAACATATTAAAACTAACTAGTTATCTCAAAAAAAAAATAAAAAATAAAAACCTTTGATTAAATGAATATTTAGGAGTGTATAGAAAACAATAAGTAGGAAGTAAAGCTAATCTCCTAATATATAAATATACTCGATCAATCTTGACCGGTAAACATACTAAGCAATACATGCTAGATACTAGCACTTAGCTTGGTCTTAATTCTTAATTAGTAAATTAAAAATGGAGATTCGAACTAGTTACCTCTTGATACAAGCACTCAATATGAGGCTCTCAACTATGTAAATACAAAGTTGGTAAAAATATTAGCTAGTTAAATAAACAAATTTGTATTTTCTTTTTAGTTAGAATTAAGAATATCACTCTTAGTCCCTTTTTTCTTTTGCCTCTCTACTCCCTCTTTTCTCTCAAAAAAAAAAAAAAAAATCCTCCATGCATATTTGAATATGCATGAATTTTCAAGTGTTTTCGTCGATTTTAAAGGAAAGCTAAGCCTCAATTTATTTATTTAGTTTTAATTTTTTGTTGATAGATTTCTGTCTATTTTGCTTTAATGAATTCTCTCTTAATGAGATTTACAGTTGTATTTTGTTTTTGTTGTTTTTATTTTCATATTCTAGATATCTATTTATGGATTTTACAAGTTATTCATCGATAAGGATTTATGCGGGGTGTGTAAGGATTGTTAATTCGACAGGTACATGAAGATGGATTAGAGAGACGGTTTTTCTATGACTACATGTGCAAAGCCAAAAATTTTCCATGGATAGTCTCTTGTTTGGTATGAAAGCTTGTGGCAATATGAACGAGAGATGCTCCACTGCGAAAATTCTATGCAACGTCTATAGTTATAATGAAAAAATTTGCTATTTGATTCTTGTTATGATTGATTGTCTTTGTAGATGCCGTATAACTAACTTATTAATGAATCATATTCTTTATAAAAAAAAAAAAATAGTATATCATTGTTTGACGCCCATGAACAATAATAAGTTGGTACAAGATAGCAGACTCATAATAGTTTGTAATTATGTAATAATTGTAATTGTTTAGTAACTGTGCCGTCCTTTATGAATATTCTTATTGCTTTTGATTGACCAAAAAATCAATAAATTAAAGCATAATTGTAATCAACATCAATAACGGTTAACGAACGTCAACTATAGTGACTAGTGAGCTCGTGTGTACCAATTGAATTATGAGTAGTGTCGACAGGGCGTATAGAAATAGTTTCGTCACAAAAATAAATAAATAAAATAATGTTATGATTTATTCAAAAAAAATATTCAGTAATCAGCAATTCAGCATGATTTCTTTTGCATCATGCTATGATGTATTGCATTTCATGCCCTTTTTTTCATTTTTATTTTTATTTTTCCTTTTATGTAATTGACAATGGACTATTAACCATTAATTTAATTAATTTACCTTAACCCAAGGTATGGGATATATATCTAGATTTCGAGAGGATATGGTGAGTTTAGCTCATGCTAAGTGCATGTTTAGCCCCAAGTCTTAAGATTTAAGGAGACATCACCAAATTAGGTCTTAAAACTTGTCCTATTTTTTCTTTAAAGATTTCAACCAATACTTGAGATCGGAACCCATTCAAGTTTTATTTAACATTGTTCATTAATGTTATTATTATATAGTATATATAAAAAGATAAAATAAAAAATAATACTTCATATGTCGTATATTTGAGTCTTAAGGGCTAAAGTGATAAACTTGACCAAGTCTTAATGAGTGTCCAGAAGAATTTGATGACATCATTTTAAATGGGGACCACAAAAAATGATGTCACCCCTAAGTTTTAAGTCTCGGGGCTAAACATGCTCTAAAGCAACTCTAGAACGGTTTTTACTATTTGAAATGAACTTATTTTTAATGAATTTAACTAGCTTATTTATTTATATATATATACATACACACTTAGCATTAGTCATGTACGGACCCGGTTCACATTAACTTTAATGTGATCCCAAACGATATAATCACCTTTTGGATGATTTATGACATTTTGGATACATACTTACTTTGCGAATGCTATAAACCTTTCAAACGATATAATTACATTTCGAGTGATATAATCCCACCTTTCAAATTGAAATAATATAATTAAGTTCCGTGTAATATAATCATTTTTATTAAAAAGGTGAAAGGTACTGTTTAGTTTTTTTTTCATAATTTATATGAGTGATTTTCAAGGGTAAATTACGTAAGGCCAACTCGATCCTTTGGGCTAAAATGAATTTATAGGATAAATTGAATTTTAGAGAATGTAAATTTATCAAGAGTTGATCCGACCAGTGTAAAAAAGCTTGAAATAATATAGCCTTTATTTAATTGGCAATATAAATTGTTCAAGTGAAGGAATACAACTACGTAATTAGATAATATTACACTTTAACAAAAAAAAAAATCACTCATAATTTTGCCACAAAAGATTAAGAACCTGCAAACATTAAAATATCATTTTTGGATCTCTTTGAAATTATCGATTGCATTGTGTTAACTAAGAAAAAAAACATTGGATATCGACTCCAGACAACAAAGTAGGAAATTCAAACTTAGGTTGAAATTAAGAGCCATAGAAATCACATACTAATATGAGCAAGCTAGAAATGAGATTTAAGTATAATATTCACAAGCTTGTTCAAAATGAATGCATCATTAACATACCCATAGCATAATTTCCTTTAGAATGCTTAAGCTTGCTCAATTCAATGTTAGCATAGTGTCACGGACCGACTATTCATCCCACTCATAGTCCTTATGCATAGGCATAAGGATCCCCAGGGGGAGCTGCTCATGGGCTGTCAAGCAGCACCCTCACCCTTATAGTAGATAGTCTGCAGGAAGTAGTAATGCTGCACCATGATACTGGATCTGAAGATGAGCACTATTTTTGGGATGGCCGTGCTATGTTGGTGAAACGAGGTTCATACATGGTGAAGAGGTTGTCTACTACGCTTAGAAGAGTATGGAAGGTTCTGGAACCTCATCGGAGGGACTAGAGTAATTTAGCATATTCCGGAAGGGACCGGAACATTGGAGGGTATTCTGGGGAATTCTCACTTATCCTAAATACACTAGGAATATTGGATATCCTAAAGTCACTAGGAATGTAGGATGTTCTATGTACAGTAGGGAAGTAAGTAGTTCTAGTTATAGTAGGACAGGTGATGTATATAAATACCTGAGTCATTCAATTGTATATTCAGAAGAAGAGAGGAGGAACTTGGAGAGCACAGTATTCACCTTTGTAAACAAGTGTAGCATTTATTAGTGAGCATTAATAAAATTTAATTCCCTCTACCACTTGTGTGTTTTATTGTGTGTGTTCCTTCCAGCAACCATCTTCCACATAAACTTAGAGAGGGTGAGTGTGTGGGGATAACTTGGGCACAAGGGGTGCATTACTTGGGGTGAGTGCTAAGGGCTAACGGGATCTGTCCAACGCACTAACACATTCGTCTGGGACGAATACTTGGAAGCTAGACACAAGAGACGTGTCTTGCTAATTGAGATAATCAGCTCAAGGGGTGAGCTACGCAGGCACGAGGAGCGTGTCAAGGGGAAATCAGGCTTGTTCACGACGGGCTGTTGAGCAAGTGTTGCACGGGGTTGACTAGCTTTGAGGGAGTCAAAGTGTCAGCACAAACCAACCCACAGAGACTGAGAGAGAGATAGAAAGAGTAATATAAGTGTTGTATTCAGTTTTCTCTTAAAGAAATAAAACTCATACTCATATACTTGTGCTTTTCTTATTCTTTTATTCAAGCTTTCGTTGCATTACTTAGCTATATACTAAGGAAGGGTTAGCCTTGACTAGCATCCTAGGGTGGAAGTTAGTGGGCAGCGTGGCAAAAGACTAAGGGGAATTAGTCAGCACGTGACAATAGGCTATTAATACAAAAAGAAGATTAAAGAAAATCAATAACAACCAAAAATTAAAGCGATAACAAAAATCTAAAAAATGAACTACCAGCCAATGTAAATTAAACTAATGTCGTTGTCAACATCAAACACTACTAGAGAAAGATGACATACTTATTACTATATATATTAAAACGTAAGGCGGAGAATCGCAAGCCACCACGTGGCACCCCCTCCGAATCCAAATTGAATTTTAATGGTAAAAAAAAAACGTGTTTAATACAAATTGAACTCATGACCTTTGACATATGAGAGTCATGATTTACCAAATAAGCTATGTGTTATTATTGTCTATTCTTCCACAAAACCCTATGATATCATGCATAGCCTAAAAAGGAATTACTCATTAAGATCTAATTAAAAACACCAATTCATGTTTATTTTATCTCTTTAATATCAAAATGGTGGAGATGCATGAGATGGTGCCCAATAAGAGGTTTGGTCTATACTAACACTTAGCATATCATAACAAATGGTGGAGATGCATACTGCAGTAACTATTATTTATATGATTGTAATGAATATATATAATTATTATGATTATTTCATGTTCACTTTATCTCTTTAATATTATAATCAGAATTTTTCGATCTATTAAGTTTCTTTTTCAATCATAAGTTCACTTGTAAACCATATATCCAATATTATCAACAAACAAATTAAACATGCATTATATTCTCAGATAATAATACAGCTATTGCTTAAAAAAGTTACAAAGTATATAATTCATTATATATTTGAAGTCAACTATCACCAATATATACTATATAATTCTTTTAAACTTTTTATCGCAATAATTATAAAATATTTTGTGAATATCTACGGTAAATATATCTTACTGTAATACTTTTATTTTTTCACTTACCATTTTAGTTTTTGACAAAATTAAATTTAAATAATATAACTACAATATTTTAAATTTTGACAAAAAAGCTAGGCAGCAAAACAAATTAAAGAATTCTTGAAATGAAATTTTATCAAATATTGGGAGAAATCCTTCAAAAAAAATATTTCGGGGCAACGCCCGGGAATCAAAACTAGTATTTTTTAAAAAATCCCTGAAATGTAATTATGGATAAATGACTTAAATTCTTGATTGAAATGAAGAAATTAAAAGCATCGGTTATTTTGAAGGATAATACTAATCCTTTTCATTTTCCATTATACTTAATAGTGAATTGATTACTCAATTAAACTAAAAGACAACCGAATGCTATCACGTTAGTAACAGTGTAACTTTTATTTCCCTTATCTTAATATATTAAGGGCTAGTTTAAAGCATGGGCAAGTAACCATTATTTAATGGCATGTTAATGTAAAATGGTGAGTTTATTTATTTAATTTTTTTTTAATAACAATATAATGTTGAGGTTAAATCAAAAGTTTATAGGGGTTGTTTACCGCTGAACTGAACTGAGCCGAACTGATTGGAGCTGAATTGAACTAAACTGAACTGATTGGAGCTGAACTGAATTGAAAGTTTTTATTATGGATTAATGATTTTTAATTATGGATAATTTGTTTTTAACTATTGATTATTGATTATTTGTTTTTGACTATTGATTATTGATTTTAACTATTGATTTTTAATTATGATTATTGATTTTTGTACTATGATTTATATGGATCAACTTTGACTATTAATTTTTAACTACGGATTATTAATGATTTTTAATTATGGAGTAGTGACATAGTAATAATTTTGATATTAATCTACTAATAATTTCTAAACAAAAAAAAAAAGGTTATTGGCAGTTTATATTTTATGAAATAAAAGCCAGTAATACATTTTCAAATTATTTATGAATGAACCCAGACTAGGCAATTTGGGGTAAAAAAGCTTTAAGAGGGATTATAACAAGTTTTTAGGGAGTCTTGGAAATAGCTAATTTTTACGTTGTTTAAAAAAGGCCAAAAAAGGATGATAACTGGCTTTTAGGTGTCGAAATCAATCGTGGGGAATTTTTGGGTGGTCTATAAGACGGCCCTAGAAGGCTCCTGCGGAGGCTTTAATCAAAAGCTATTATCCACTGTTTTTTGAGGTTCGGTGTCCTGGAAAAAAAGCTGCCAAAAACATTTCGTGGTGCCCGCATGGTTAACATATGAACTCATACAAGGCAATTTGGGGTGAGAAGACCGTAAGAGAGATGATAACAAGTTTTGAGAGTATTCCAAACATAATTGTTTTGTTGTTTTTCTGAAAAAGCACATAAGAGGGATGATAACAAGTTTTTTGTAGTCAAAACTGATTATTGAGTGTTCTATGGTGGCCCATATCACGTGGTTAAATAATAGGGCGAAAATGAGACGAGGCCTAAAAATGTTCCTTCGGAGACCTTAATCAAAGCTACACACTAACTTTTTTTAGATTTCGGGGTCTTGGCAAGAAAGTTACCAAAAACTATCCGTAGTGCTAGTATCATTGAAATATGAACCCAGACACGACAATTTGGGGTGAAAACCCTTAAGAGGGATGATAATATGTTTTCAGAGGGTCTCGAGAGTAGTTGTTTTTCCGTTTTCGAAAAAGGCAATGAAAGGGATAATAACATATTTTTATGGGCCAAAATCGATCGTTAGGATTCCTGTGGTGGCCCATAGCACGTGGTTAAAAAACTAGAGAGAAAATAAGATGGGGCTTGGGAAGGCCATTTAGGAGGCCTTAATTGAAGGCTATTATCTATAGATTTTTTTAGACTTGAGGGTCTCGTAAAAAAATGTGAAAATATTTTCGTGGTGCTCGTATGATTAAATTATGAACTCATGCTAGGCAATTTGGGGTGAAAATGCCTTAAGGGGAATGATCACAAGATTTTAGAGGGTCTTGGAAATAGCTAATTTTTCTGTTGTTCAGAAAAGACCATAAGTTAGAGATGATCAACCTTAGCCCCGGCCCGCGAGCCCAACCCGGCCCGAAAAATTGCGGGTTTTGGACACCATATTTCTGGTCCGGCTCTGCCCGATTTTTGCAACTTTCCCGCGGGCTTTGACGGGTTAAATTTAAGAAGTTTAGTTGATTTTTTAGGCCCGGCCCTAAAAAGCTCGCCAAGCCCGCTCTAAAATTCCGGGTTTTGGACAACAAAATTAGGCCTGAACCGGCCCGAGCCCATTAGCGGCCCTTCTTTAATGCGGCAAGCCCGGCTCGACTCATGATCACCTCTACCATAAGTGGAATGATAATACGTTTTCAGGGGTCGAAAGCAATCGTGGGGAGTCTAGTGGTAGCATATAACATGTGGTTAAAAAATTAGGGCGAAAATAAGACAGATCCAGAGGCCTTAATCAAAGGCCATTATCCACTGTTGTTTGAGATTCCACTGTCCCTGAAAAAAAATTGCCAAGAACATTTTGGGGAGCTCGTATGATGAAATTGAACCCGCATTAGGCGAGTACAAAGTCTTTAAGAATTCGGATCCGATCTGTTTTTTTAGTTGATTTTGAAACGCTTTAGAAGATCCGGTTTGCCGATCCGGTTTTATTAGATAATTTTGAAGCGCTTTAGAAGATCCAATGATTTTGAAGCTCTTTATAAGAGATTTGATTAAAAAAATTCACATCCGATCCAGAATTCCGGTTTTTTCGGAACGGATACAGAATAAGAATTTGGGTTTCCGAAAGTTTCGATATTCGGTTTCGCACACCCCTGATAAGGGCAAGTTCATTTACCTTTTCTTTTGAAGGAAAGGCAAATTCATTTACTTTGAAAATAAATGTAATTTCTTTCCAAGATTATTTTTTAATTACTTGGGGGAGAAAAACTCAAAACATTATTATTGCTTTGGTAGATTTTATTTATTTTCAATTGCTTAAAATTTTGCTAATGTGTTTGTCAAAATTATTAGTGTCAACTTCTATTTACTTAACCAATATTTTTTTAATAGATTATACATTTTTTTTAATCAATTTTAAAAATCTCTATTTATATACAATTGCGTGCATAAAATAGTACTCCGTAATACTACTATAAGCTAAGGAGTGGGATGTTGTCATCAAGGTTCCCCTTAAAAATTCCAAAATACGCCACGATATATTTACTAATTATTTATTAATAACTACAGCAACTAAATTAAAGATATTGCCAACATAAAAGGCAAAAACTAAAGTAGGACAACAATTTTGGCAATAAATAAAATTCATAACAACTTAAGTAAGGAAATAACCAACAAAAGGAAATATATTTCAACTTTTATAGTATATTGTTAAGCACCACCATGGCACCATGCCACTAGTGGACTATTGATGTAAATAAATGCCCAGTTTTGGCAGTAAATAAATAAAAATATACAATTAAAAAATTGACATAAATAGCAATTTGAATCTTCAATTTTAGGAAAATAATTAATCAAAAACAACTCATGCATACAATAAAACATGTTTTAAATATCCATTAAAAAATGCTTTAAATAACCTTTAACCAAAGGAATAGTTCAACAAAAGATGTATTCATACAAGTTTCAACTAAGACAAATAGAACAATTCTATTTGGGGTTGGTTCAAAATAGTTCAAAATACTTGCAACCAATTCTTCTTTGGGTTGGTTCAAAATGGTTGCAAAAATTTATTTTATTTCTATATATTTATTGTAAAAGTTTTAGAGTGAAAAGACAATTATACATATATATTAATGTTTTTGTGTTATTTTCTCCTTTCTATATTCAGGGTCTGTTTACTTCAGCTGAAAATAGCTGAACTGTACTGAACTTTTATTCCTAGGAATATCACAATTTTTTTCACCTCAACATTATTCTTAATAATTTCCTAGGAATTCTTGTATTTAAATATTACTTTTTTAAACACATTATTGAAGAACATTATCATCATTCATTTAAAAAAAATGTGATTAGGACTAAAAAAAAATATATTGTACAATATATCTCCCTTGAAACCTAGCTATGCCATGCAACTATTAAATATTTACGTGTTTTTGTATAAAAAATTTACACACAAAAGACGGACAAAAATGGTGGACCTGAAAACTAGATTTTTTTTATTTAAAATATTAAAGATTGAATCTTTTAATCAAAAAACTTTTAAAAACTTGTATTCTAAGTATCAAATACTTTAGTTCTATTAATCATGCTCAGTAGATGAATCAATCGAAAATAAATGAAGGCAAATATGATTTATGCCACATTTGCATCTGAAGACGACTAAGAATATTATGAGACGTGCGACTACCCATATCTTCAATATGATTAATTTTATTATTCCGTATAAGCTTATTATAGCTGGAGGAGTGGGGACTTAGGGCCCGTTTGAACTGAACTGAACTGATTGGAGTTGAACTAAACTGAAAGTTTTTTTTATGAAGGATTAATGAGTAGCAAAGTAAAAGAAGAGTTGAGCTTAGCTAAACTAGACTGATTTTAAGCTGAAATAAATAGGTCCTTAGATAGTACCATATAAAACAATATCAATGGGATAAATAATTTTTATTTATTTATTTTTGACGGAACAATAAGATAGATATTAAAAGATATAAATTTTTTGTTAACATAAAGATTTTAAAAGATTTGAGAATATTTCAAAATTTACATATATATATATTATGCACGAAATTTCTATTAATAATAATACAAACTCGCTCTGCCTTTGACTCTAATTAAAGTCTTTACTCGAATCAGACTAGGGCCAAATCCGACTTAATCTTTGGATAGAGAAGCCAACAAAGCAAATCATCACTTCCCTTTGGCGCCTCATATACTTAACACTCCCTCAATCCGCAGCAAAGGAGTGCAACCAAAACAAGAACCAAAAAAAAAAAATAAAATAAAAACCTCTTCAATTATTTTTCACATGAACAAACAAATCAACCAAAAAATTCACAATCTTTTGTCACATAATTAAAAATCTACTACATACAATCATGGAAGATCAACAAGAATTATCACCAAACCATTTGAAGCGAAAAAACCCTACTACTACTAGACCGTCATCATCATCTTCATTTGTTCATCGTAACGTTGTTCCAATCAATGTAAAAAGGCCAAAAGATGAATTTGGTTGTTCTAGTACTGTTGATGATGATGATAATAATTTAGTTGGTCAGTTTCTTGATGATCGTCACGTTGTTGTCGACGACGTCACACCAATAGGGTTTCTTGATCCTCTCCCTCCTTTGGAGCGGGAACTTTTTAACACTCGGCATAATATTAATAGTAATAGTAACAGTAATTACGATGATAATAATAATATTAATATCAATGTTGGTGTTAAAAATTACGAGTTGAAAAGTAGTCGTAAACAGTTTTGGAAGGCGGGAGATTATGAGGCTCCTCAAGCTGTTGCGGCTAATGCTTTTTCATCTTCTTACTCAGGTCTTTTTTTTTTTTTTTTTTTTTTTTT
>PYUH01003972.1:5093020-5156404 GCA_016808085.1 Suaeda aralocaspica | reverse complement strand
GGAACCTGAGTAAAGAAGATGAAAAAGCATTAGCCTCAACAGCTTGTTTTTTTTTTTTTTTTTTTTTTTTATGAATAAATTATCTGCGTTTATTCATTTATTTATTTTTATGATAATAATAATAATAATAATTATTATTATTATTATTCTTTGACAAACATAATTGAGTAACTGGTTGTATGATTATATTAATAAATTAATTTGATTCATTAATGGCCTAATGTACTCCTTGTTATATGTGTCATGCATTACACTTAAATCAATCACTCGTTAAATTCAACAACTTATGGAAAATTTAACAATGTAAATTATACACGCTAAACACTTTTGTGAAGAAGTACATTATAGTTGCACCTAAATTAAATGTTTAAAGTTTATTTGCCCTTTTTGCAAAAAATAAAAATTATATGAGATTATTAAAACTAAGGTATTCATAAGCAGGTGATCTACATGAGATGACAATCTTGAGATATTGATCTAAATTTGTTACATCTAATTTCTTTGTGTATCGATTATTGATCTCCTTGTTCTCATATACAGGAGGCTTAGATCATGTCCGAGTCCATCCAAGATTTTTACATTCTAATGCAACGAGCCATAAATGGGTACTTGGAGGTATTCATCGTTAAATTCGATTAACTATGTAGTCACTTAATGAAATTCATGAACAAAAATGGACATATGATTAATCATCATACATAAAACAGTAGTTTCATTTTTATGTATAAGTACCAAGTACTAATGGTGATGTATATATGCTGCAGCTTTTGCGGAGTTACTTGACAATGCATTGGATGAGGTATAAATATCACTACTTAGTCTTATTGTTCGTTTAATTCTTTGATGATCATGCTTTTGGATGCAATAGTAACTAGAATTGACTAAAAGATGTAAAATGTTAAATTGAAGGTCTGTAACGGAGCTACTTATGTGAGTGTTGATATGGTTTATAATAAGAAAGACCGTCATACAATGCTTTTAGCTGACAAAGATCGCCACAGAATGTTGCAAATTCAAGGTATATATATCTTTCTGTTTTCTGCTCAATTGTACTCTCTGGAGTACGTTACTGTACAAAGCAGCCGAGTTTTTGTACTTCCCCTGCAAGAATGAGTTTGATTTACGTATTATATGACACCTCAGCTCATCTATATTGGTTATTTTTCTATCTTAAGTTACCTGCAATAATACGTGTTAATTTGCAGATAATGGTGGTGGAATGAACCCAGATAAAATGAGGCAATGTATGTCTTTAGGGTACTCAGCAAAGAGCAAAATTGCAAATGTCATCGGACAATGTAAGTTTTATGCTCGGGCAACTGATTTTAAATATATGGAAGCAAAGGATATATGAAGTATAGGTCTTACTGTCTTAGAAGTGGATGGCTACTAACTTGTTTTTAATTCTTGTTTCGACACAGATGGAAATGGCTTTAAGACTAGCACGATGAGGCTAGGGGCAGATGTTATCGTCTTTTCAATGTGTCATGGGAAGGACAATACAAGGTTATTTTCTTAAATCAAAGACATCTAAAAATAGTTAAAATTAACTTAATTAGATTCGAGCCATATGAAGTACTATCTCACTATCTGGTAATTAATTGTATCGGTCCTTATATTCTGCAGTGCAACGAGAAGTATAGGGATGCTGTCGTACACATTTTTAACTAGCACCGGGAAGCAGGATATCGTTGTTCCCATGGTAGGATCATTCTTAGCTTGTACAAGAAGATGAACATTATTACTTAAGTTTTGATTAATTGGTGATCAATTTTGTTCTGACGTTTTCCTGTTTTTAACAAGGTTGACTATGAGAAGAAGGGAAATATTTGGACGAAGATGCTGCGCAGTTCTCTTGAAGACTGGCATACAAATTTAGAGACCATTGTTCAGTGGTCTCCATTCTCCAGCGAGCAAGAGCTTCTTCAGCAAGTTATGTCTCTTTTAAAACTCTTATTTATGGAAGTTCAAGCTAAAATAAACCTTTTAACCGCAGTGTTCTTCATTGATCACTGTCACAAATTCCAATTTCGGCAGAATCTTACTGATATATGCATGTTCTCTGAGTTCTGATAATTGCTATATGTGCAGTTTAATACCTTAGGCTATCAAGGTACCAGAATTGTCATATACAATCTCTGGGAGGATGATCAGCGACAGTTGGAGTTGGATTTTGGCACTGACCCTGAAGTATGCTCCATTCCTCTGACCTTCGTAATATATGATGTATTAATGATTGTTTGTTAGGAATATAATTTAATTAGAAGCCTGACATATCTACAATGACAGGATATTCAAATACGAGGTGTAAATAGAGACGACAAGAAGATTACTATGGCAACGAAGTATCCCAATTCTAAGCACTTCTTAACATATCAGCATTCATTAAGGGTAGGTAGTTGCTGTCAATTTATGTTTAAGAAAATGAGTGATGTCAATACTCAAATGATAATGGCTATCGTATTACTTATTTTTCCTGGTGAAGTCAGATACCTTTAAAATAGATGCTGACAGGAAATTTTTGATTAACTGTTGATCAACAGAGCTACGCGTCTATTCTTTATCTCAGACTCCCTCCTGGATTTCGGATAATACTTCGTGGAAAAGATGTAGTGCACCATAACTTGGTGAATGATATGATGCACCCAAAGCAAGTGTCATACAAACCTGTGCCTATTACTGATGGGACTGTAAAGGAGTCTATTGCCTTGTATGAAAATGTAAGTATTTACATGCTGTCCTACAGTATTGTTTCTTGAAACTGATGTAAAATTCGACAACTAATGTCATCGAATATATGCAGTTGCATGCTTTGGTGACACTCGGATTTGTGAAAGATGCAGTAGATCATATTGATATACAAGGATTTAATGTTTACCACAAAAATCGGCTTATTAAGGTTAGTATTTACTCTGCCTTTCCTTCCAAAAAACTCCTAGTTTACAAGGTGTTATCTATATATCAGCATATTAAAGACTTGAACTTGTATCAACAGCCCTTTTGGAGAGTCTGGAATGCTGCTGGAAGTGATGGTCGTGGTGTCATAGGTATCCGCTTGAGCTTTAGAACAAATAAATCTGTTGCATACATACTGTGGTGCTTTCAATCAATCAATCAAAGCTTTAATCCCATAACTGGAGTCGGCTGGTGCTTTCTGTTTTGAAATTTGATGAGTCTACTAGGTTTATTCTTTGCATAGACGTTAAGTTATTTAGTGTTTACATTGACGATGTGTTAGATCATTGCCACTTGTGCCAAAAGTACTTCTTCAAATGAACCCTGAAAATTGACAATATTGGTAACTTAAGTATTGAAAGGTTCAAATATCACAGTAGTTTCATGACATTGAACGCCCCTTTGTTTGTTTGTATTTACGTTTTTATTTTACTTTTTTCCCACATGGTGATTGGTGATTTCGTGCTAGGTGTTTTGGAAGCTAATTTTGTGGAACCAGCTCATGATAAGCAAGGTTTTGAGAAGACAACAGCACTTTCAAGACTTGAAGCACGGCTAATTGTTTTGCAGAAGACTTATTGGTTTGTTGCTCACCATTGTTGCATATATTAATTCTTTTTCATTTGAGATTGAGCAGATAATTTGTAACCTGAGGTCGGACAATACAGATGCTCATGAATCTGCAATGTTTTTTTAGGCGTGAAAACTGCCATGAAATTGGTTATGCACCACGAAGACAGGTGAACAAAGCTTCGACAGTGGTTTCCTCTCCTTCAAATAAAGCGAATGCAGTCTTGTCCATCAAGGGAGTTCCTACTAACAAATTTGATGGCAACACTGGGGAGATTCCCGAAACCAGTCAGAGGACTTCTAAGAAAGCTGATCGGAGTTTACCAGTTATTGAATCTTCAAGCGATGAGGAGATGCCAAATCTTTTTGAGTCACCACCGTCTAAGACCCATAATAACAGACCTTCTAGCAGCAAGGTACAATGCTCTGTATGCATATTTACCAGTTATTCCTAGCAATTTGAATTTCGACGTATTTCTAATATTCACATTATATTTCAGGCAGAACCCATCAATGGTAATCTGCATACATATCCTGAAGTCAAAACAGATGTTCAAAATCTAAGAAAAGAGATTTCCGAGTTGAAGAATAGGTATTAATGGCCTCTATGTCATGAACGGTTTTAAGTTTATCCACTTTCATGTGGATTCCTATAATCTATACGGTCTTTTGCATCATCACAGGTTACTTGAAGCTACTGAAGCAAGGGATCGATCGTTGCAAGAATTAGAATTTGAAAGAGACAGGAGCAAATCCTTCGAAGTTCAGGTAAGTCCATTCCTAATCAAAGTTGCAAGTGAATTGGCTACAGAAGGAAATTCTTTGTAGCTAGCTAGATTTCGTTCTCCTTCTTATATTAGTTTCTAACACCAAAAGGAGACTTCATCTAATGATCATACACTGATTTTTGATATTGGCACATTGTTTCCGATCCTATAGCTTGAGTTGGCCAATAAGAAGATTGCTGAAATGGACAAAGAGCAAGAAGCTTTAATCGCGATATTTGCAGAGGAAAGAGAGCGGAGAGATGTTGAAGAAGCACATATGAGGAGGCGTATAGAGGTTAGTGAAAATTGGCAGTCCAAATTTCTTGTATTTCTCTTGTACAGTACTATATTTTGTAGGTTGCAGCAAGTAGAGCATGTTTATTACAAGCCTTCTAATGCAATTGTTTTCTTTTTCATTTTTTCAGAAAGCATCATCAACAATCGGACAGTTAGTCGCTGACAGGGTGAAGGATATGGAGAGAGCTAAATTTGCAAAATGTAAGTCCGAAAATGAATAGACAGCTTATGAACAATTGAAGATGTGTAATTCCATGTATATTAAGCTACAAGCATCAATATGTTCACAAGATTTGGAAAATGCATACAAACACAGAAACATTGCCTAGAGTTTTCTTTTTTGTTTTGAACTAAAACTTATTAAAACTGGTAGATTGAAGCCACACACAATCTTTGTATTCAATCATTTGTGATTTCTTTGTTAACGGATTTATTTGAAATTGTCTGCAAACTTATATAGTATGACAATAACGTAAAAGAAAAGTGATCAATCAACCTAGCTAGCTAGCTGCTGTTCGGAAAGAGGCTTGTTGTATGTGGTGGAAAGTCTCACGGTAGTATGATTGTATCTATTCATCGTATGTTATGTAACATTTATTTTGGCATTTCCGTTCTAGCTAGGGAGATTGGTGCAATGAAGATATTGTTCTATCTGTTTGAGATATTTGATCACAGGGATATGTTCGGTGAAGAGCGTGTTAAGTTTTCCACACTCTTATAGCTTTTAAGTTTGCACACGATTTCAAAGCTAGCAATTATGTAAAAGGATCTCAAAAGGCCTCAAATTCATGCCCTAAATAAGCTATAATCACCATATATGGAGAATTAAAGCACACAATACAAGAGTTCTTCAAATTTCTTGTAAAATATTTGTAGAAAAGCACAACTAGAGATTATATATGTCGGTTTATGAACTTAAATCATCTTGAAAAAAAAAACATTCTATTACCTATTTTTAGTTAAGGAAACAGAAACAACTCAATCATTCTTCAACATCCATACAAACTTCTGTTTTTATTATACTAAGATGAGTAATTTGTAACCGTGAATACTAAATAGTTAGCATGATTTAACAACGTATACTAGCTGCAAATGGTTGCAAAAAAGAAAGTTATCCAAATATTAGTAGTAATGTTACCGAACAAGATTAATAAACTTTATCTAAGACCTAATTCTTCAACTCAAAATCATTACAAAGATTATTACTCCATGTAGGTGTAATTGTATTTTTCATAAGAGTGTCACATCCGGTTCGTCAGTTAATAGGACTTGGCCGACTTGCCGAACTAGGAAGCTCTCCTATACAAGTCCCGAAAGCTTTTCAAACTCAAACTCAAGACCCCTAGTAAAGCCAATTATGTGCGAATAAGTAAAAACCAATTTTTTTCTAACTTACTTTCTATTCAGTTGTCGATTCTAAAGGACGGATCGAAATTTCCCGGCAAATATCGCTATGTGGCAATCAGACCCCACAAGAAGAGCAAACAAGGTTTGTAAGCCAATCAAATTGGCACCACAACATCTGCAATTTATCCTCTTCAAACTCCTTTCCTCCTTCCATAATTTTCACCTCCAAAAATTTTCCCCAAATAAACAAGTCTTCACCACTCAATTCTCTGCTTCTCCACTCTCTCTCTCTCTTCTTTCTCTCTCCTCATTTCTCCGCCATCAACAATGGCGACTCTCCAAACTCCAGCAGCCTTACAATCACGAACAACAACAACCGCAGCATTATCAACTTCATCCGCTATTAAAGCTCCTAAACCATTTTCTCTCTCCTTCTCATCTTCTACTGCCACCTTCAACCCTCTCAGGCTTCCTACCTTGTCTTCCTCGAAGTTCACCGTCGCTAAGCCACGCGGCGGTGGCGCTCTCGGCGCTCGCATGTCCGACACCGCCGCCGCGCGTTACGCCTCCGCTCTCGCCGAAATCGCCAACTCTAATGATACTCTTGACGCTACTAACTCCGATGTTGAGAAAATTTCCAGGATTTTCTCTGAACAACAGGTTTAATTTTGAATTTTTGTTTCCTTCAATTTCTGTATTAATTGTGTTAGTTTATCTTTGAATTTTGTTTATTTGATCAAATTTCTGCTTAGTATAATTGAATCATTTGTTTGTTTGATAAATGTGTGTTTTAAGTGCTACTATAATCTGTTAAGAAAGAGTAGTTTTGCATTGGAGTAAGCTGTAATTAATTCAATTTTCTTCTAAATATGTTTGAAAAATATGCAAATTTCATCTGTTCTATGAATGTGTTACAATGTTCTTATATGAGGATGAAATGCACATAGTTTGAATGATTATGTATATATTTGAAGGCACAAATGTACAATCCAATTCAATTGAGGTTCGGCGAATGGATACTTATCTAGTTATCTATGTAGGTCAATGTGATTATGTGATTGAATTCATTAGTAAGCTAATGTGCTGATTTTATCCGTGGACAAGCTTAACATGTTCGATAAATCAATTATGTGATGTTATATGCTCGACCTGTCTCGAGAATTTAGGTAATCAAACGCTCTTTGAGCTCCTGTTGATTGTAATTTTGCATTTGAATATTCTATCTTAATCCTTTTAGGTGCTCTCAGGATCAAAATAGAGGATCTGGCTCACATTAAATTTTATTCATTCATTAAATGATGTAGTTGTATGCTCGTATCTATCTTCCTTAATATCCTTTTTTGCTAGTTTTACTTCCGAAAGAGTGAAAGATGTGTTGATATATTAGCAAATGTTGCTATGAATTCAATTCATATAGTTGGACTGAATTCTCGCATTGGTCATGATTACTGAAATGTGCTTGATTATGCAGGTGTTTGACTTCTTTGCCAACCCAGTGATTAGCACTGAGAACAAGCGTAGTGTCTTGGATGAGATTGTCAGCTCTGCAGGCCTCCAGCCTCATACTGTTAACTTCCTTAATATCTTGATAGATACGGACCGGATTGTGCTGATTAAGGACATAGCAAAAGAGTTTGAGGATGCGTATAATAGGATTACTGACACTGAAGTGGCAGTTGTTACTTCAGTGGAGAAGTTGGAGAACGAACACTTGGCTCAGATTGCTAAGGGTGTCCAGCGGTTGACAGGTGCAAAGAATGTGAGGATTAAGACACAGATTGACGCTTCACTTGTTGCTGGGTTCACTATCAGGTATGGTAATGGAGGTTCTAAGATGGTTGATATGAGTGTGAAGAAACAGCTGGAGGAGATAGCTGCCCAGCTTGAAGTGGAGGATGTTAAAGTTCCTGTATAAAAGTAATATTATATGCTCTAGTAAAAATGTTCTGAATTTAATAATTGAAATTCTGCATTTTTTGAAACTATATGTATTTCATTGTATAATTATGTTAATGGCAACAAAACCAATCCTTTGTCATATAATTTTTTGAACTTATGTATTATAAAATTATAATACTGCATGCACTAGGAAGAGCTAAGAGGAATGTAGTGTATGCCTTTTGTTTCCCTGAAACGCAATTTTGTCTACTCTCAGATTCTGGCTAGATACAAAAATTACTTTACTGATTGCTCATCTGCCTTTCAATTGCAGCTTAGCGTTTATTATACAGTGCAGGGAAATGTATTATGTTGCGGCATCAATACTTTGCAAGGTGTGAGTGATCTAGAATAGCTCAATGTTGTACTGAACTGTTATATGTATATATTGATGCTAAATACCAATTTTTATTCTTTTTTACAAGCTTCAATGTTGTTCCTCATGTTTCTGCTGCTGAATTATGTACCTTGAAAATTTGGTAGACTTGCTGATTCTGATGTAGGGTTCAAAGGAATGTAGCATTTGTAGAAGAAAGGTTTCTATTGAAGTTGCATAGCACGCATAACTTGGAAGTGAGTGATGTATTGTGTTTTCCTTTTTGTTTGAGGATATAGTCTGCTTACATGCACGTCATAGCTCATGTAAGTTGATCAGGTGCCACCAGTTTATAATTGTATTTATTACATCAGAAAAGAGAAGTCTTGAACTTAGCTGTGTTGGTTGAGCATAGTAGTTGTGAATACTGCGGTGTGCAAGCATGGTTACTTTGACTAGACTATTGATTGCTCCAGTCTGTGGATGTGATACAGGAACTCTGCTCAGTAGTGGAGAACTTGACGTTTATAGAGTAAATTGCTTCGCAAATCAAAATCTTTCCTTTGTTTACTTTTGAAATTCAAAGATCTTTTTAGTCAAGAAAACACGATCTCTATACTCCAATTTCTGAATTTGTTTGCTGGTGATGTATAATAATCATGAAGCATATCAGTCGACGCTATGCACTAGTTCTTTTATTGTAGCAACTGATACTCTTAACTCAATCACCTGTAACATTATTGTCTGAATCCTGAACAGGTTGTGTATTATTTAATATAGTTTGATGCCTATCTTTTCTTTGAAATATGCTAATTTCTGTGTCATTCTGTTTATGTTTAGTGGAAATAAGACACATTGGGTACTTCATGTTTTAACAGCTGAGTATTCTCTGCTAATGATAATTTTCAATAAATTATATTCACACTGAACTCACAGGGATGCACTGATGGACTTGATGGTTGATAATTTAATGAGTTGTTATATGCAATTTACTGTTATGTTCTATTGCATTTCTCTTATATCAATTCCTAGAATCACTTCACAGTTGGTTTGTGAGTGTCTGGGTGACTTGCAAAGTGAAAGCTTACTGCCTTGCTGGATGTAGTAATTTGATTCAAATTCATAACTGTATTTTTACATAACTTAAAGTCCATCTGTACATCATAGACTCATTTTGAGTCGAAATCTGTGTAGCACAGAATAACTCATTGCATAGATTACTTTTGATAAACAAGATAAAGAAAAAATAAATCCTAGTATTATGGATTTTGTTTTTGAGGGCTTGGAGGGTTGAATGGAGGAATTATTGGTGTCCAAGTTTTTGGATCACGTAGGTCAAATGCAGGTGGTGGTGGAGGTGGTGGAGGTGGAGACATAAGTGGAATGTGAGGTATCCATGTTGTTGGATCACCTAGATTGAATGATGGCGGAGGGGGAGGGGAGGGAAACAAAGATGGGATTGAAGGGGGTGTAGGAAGGTTTGGGAATGGAAACGAAGAGGGTGGTGGACTTGAAAATGGAAATGGCAAAGATGGTGGTGGACTTGAAAATGGAAACGGTAATGAAGGTGGTGCACTTGCAAATGGGAATGGAAAAGGAAACGAAGGTGGTGGACTTAAGAATGGGAATGGAAACGGCAACGATTGCAGGTTTGCAGCCTGTGGTATAGAAGAGGTTTCTTTAGCTGGTAAAGGGCTTTCTTGTGAAAGTAAAGACTCTGAGGAAGTAGCAGCATTTGATGCTTCTTCTGCGCGTTTCCTGCACAAGGTACCGTTCCTTTTACTCGGCCTGAAACTCAGAGGGGTAAAACTGTATACGCAAAGGTTCTCTTGCTTGGATTTGACTGAAATTTCTGTTGTTGTGCTTTTCAGGGATGGAACATCGCAGGCTGAAGATGAGCTTCCTAGTAAACTTGCCTGACAAAAGGACTGGATCGGAGGACCGTCTACGCAGTCTACTCCATCAACAGAAGGTATTTCTAATTTGTATACTCCATATACGTCTGTTGTCCTGTTAACTGAGAAGGTTATCATCTCTGCTGTTTTCGGCGATTTTGCATTGAATTTGCATTGTATGTGTACATCAGCACCTGGAATATCAAAGAGAACCTATTATATTTTGAATTTATGCAATATAATGGTTCTTTGTCACACTGCATTTGGATGAAACCAAGTCATTTTCTTGAATTATCTGTTTGTAAGGGAGTGACAAAGTGACAATGATTTTCTTAGGTTAGAAGTCGCTTTCCTAAAGCTGAAAAATATGTTGTAAATTGAATCATGGAAGAAATGATTTATTTTCCCAAATATCTTTCGTAATTCTCCAAGAACATAACCTAAAACAGGAATCAAAGCCTAAAAGCTGAATTCCTTGAAATTATTCTCCTCTATTAAACACATAAACTGTAAAAACTGGGTGAGAGGGTTAAATGTAAAGCAATTACCTGTAATAAAGTAGCTGTGTCTCGAAAAGCCGGAGTTTTGGCAAGTGTCACAATAAACAGCACCAACGACAGTGATGCGAGAGCTGACAGACGGCGTGGATTTAGCCAGAAGCGCAAGAGGGAAGCTGGACGAAATCACTAGGAGTAAGCAGAAAGCAAGTAAGTCCATGGGAGAAGACATGAGGTGGCGTGGTAGTATAGAATGTTCTAATGAAAGAACATTAACATATCAGCAGTTGAAACTTAGAAACCCAGAAACATTTAGTAGTATATGATGAAAAAAAATCAAAGACATTACATTTTATAACTTTTTAGATGATCTTTTTATGAATTCAGCAGTAATGTGCCCGTGAGTTTTTGTTGGTAGGTCCAATAATTATAACAATGAAGGATACAGGGTACTCTGTTTTTTTCCCTACATTGTTCTTTTTCATTTACATTCACTACAAACAAAATCATGTGATTAAGCAATTTGGAAGATTATGACAATATATGCCTAGAATTTCTTCACATTCTTGGATGTAATTGTTTGAAGAGAATCACGGGTGTTTGAGTTGGATAATTAGATATGTTTCGTAGCTACACTATAATTTTTGGATTTGTCTCTTTGTTAATATTTTTTTTTTTATAAATACTAACATTATGCATGGTTATTGAATTTGAACCACTGAATATGCTCATCTATCTAATGCTATGCTGTGTAAGAGTATTTTCATCAATGCAATTGTTTAGTTGACGAAACTTATTGTTGAAATAATGTCCAATGTCATCATGGTGTGTTTTTCTACTTGCAATGCAATGCAATTTATCCTTGCTGGTTGTTTCAGAGGAAGTACGTCCTGCATATGAAAGTTGTCGTCAGCGAGATCGGCAAATTTAGCCAGCATAGCAGCACATGGGGGATGCATTATGAGGTAGTGCTAGCTAACAAAGGAATGATTTTGGCACTCCCACTTTAAGAGTATAAATTCCTATGCTCTTACTTGCAAAGAAAAGTGTCAAAACTAGTTTTCCGTAAATCTCCTGTGATTATCGCAAATTACACCTTTGAAGTACCTTTTTCCCTACATTTCCCAAAAACAAAACCCCACATCAAGTCAAAGAAATTACACAATATGCATGGCACTATACTCAACTTCACAAGTCTCTCGCTCATATGCACGAGTGAGTGACTTCGTTTGAATGAGCTTTATATTGGTTAACCCGCTAACTGTATGATGGTGAGCATGTCAACATAAATTTGATGTAGAGTAATTACCTTTTGGTGATGCTTTCGGTGGTTGACTTTTTTGGTAGGGACAAAGGAGGCGTTAGTCGTTAGGACTTAGATCAATGAGCACGCTCCTGCAAATTGTGATATTGGATGAAATTGACAAATTGAAATATGGTGGCAAAGCCTAGCAAAACAGCACGATAGATAAGTACTCGATATAATTTCATCTATTATGAATAGTATTTTTCCCTTTTTTCACACTTCTAACTTTTCATGGTAACTTGATTAGGGCCATGGATTATTAGTTATTTAGTTATGTTTGTGTCAATTCTATGGTCTATGGAGACTTCAAGCTGAGTTCATTCTTGATATAAGTCATATAACCTTCACAAGCTGATATTGTTTTTTTTTTTCAAGGAAGGTAGTATATGAAGTCGTCATTATGGATTTATGGTACACATAACTGTTTAGGATGCCGTGTTTTTTCCAATAAGTTCCAATTCATTCCAATAATTTCTAGTTCATTCTCATCTCATTCAATCTCTCTAATCCAATCCAAACCTTTTCGATTCATTCCATTCTAATCAATTATACTTCAATTTAATACAAATTAATCCAATCCGTTCATTTCCTATCCAATATCGTCTCATCCTAAAGTAAATATACAGTTTAGAGAATTACAATGAAACACATGTTATATATATCATATTGTAGATGAGAATGTTGTAACAATTTGTAGGGAAATAACTGATTCGAAACAATTTGTTTTTAATTTCCCAAAAATAGCATATTAGAAACTAAATTAGTTTTCAACGTTTAGAAATTAGATATTTCTCCTATCTTTATAATAATAATAGTTTTTCTAAAAAGGTGTGATTAGAAAGAGTACTACTAATAACGTTCATTATTAGCAAAAGTTGGGTAATTAGTAAGAAATTGAATCTAGGTCTAAATGTTTAGAAGTAAAAATATTGCAGAGTAAATGAGTAATGCATCAAAGCCCATGCAGTTTATGCATAAATGAGATAATTGACTACGTAGTTAGCATAACTACATAAGCATAGGAAACTAATCTTACTGACCTTCCTAAACTAGCGAGTTGGGCCTGTGTAAGCCCAGTTGTCATTTGTAGCTTTTGTGAAATTCCGCGAATTATTGTATGCACCCGGGAGTATATATTTCAAAGGAAAAATTCATACAAATAATTCTAAATATGGGCGTTCACCTAATAAAAAACCGAACTTTATTAATCGAAAATGGACCCAACTTTTATGCCTATTTTCCAATTTTGGACTCTCTTAAATTTTAACTTGTAAAATCAAGTAAATCTTGCTAATTATCCGGTTTTTGCTTAAGCAGGACCACCCGAAACCACCACCACAACCATCCCTTCCACCCGAAACCTCCGAATGTTAAGAAAACACCGGATAATTAACAAGATTTACTAGATTTTACAGGTTAAAATTTAAGAGGGTCCAAAATTGGAAAATGAGCATGAAAGTTGGGTTTATTTTTGGATTAATCAAAGTTCGGTTTTTTATTAGGTGAACGCCTATAGTTGGGATTATATTTATGAATTTTTCCTATTTCAAAATATACTCCTTATAATATTCATTTGTCAATAAGTAATATTTATTTTTCAGTAAGTAATATTCTTTTTTCAATAAGCAATATTTTTGACAATATACTCAACACTTATTTATTAAATTTTCCTATCAAATACTTTATACATCAAATTCATGCAAAATGGTTAATATTCTACTTTGAACAAGTTCTTGGTAAATGTGAGTGAGCAATATTCATCTTCAACACCAATATGTTATATGTGTTCATTATGTTTTCAATAATGAACGTTTATTTCTAATACATGATATTCATGTAATATTGCACATATATGCTCAAAATTTTCAATTTGTAATATTCATTTACCAATATATATAATATTTAGTTTTGAAGATGCGATATTAAAGACCTACAAGATATACTTGATATTGAGACCAATGCCACTAGTAATGCACTTTCTCGACTTTAAATGAATGAATAACTTAATGTTATTCGTCTTTAAAATCAAATCAAGATAAACAAATCTTAATGATAGCTTAAAAAATTTTAAGTACTATAAAGTAAATATTACATGTAGGAAAGTGAATATTATATTGTAAAAAATGAATATTAAAGGCAGTATATAGTAAAGTATACTCCTAGGTGTATAGTATAATAATTGGTGAAATCCTTTGAATATTAAAAAAATAGTTTGTTGCAAGTAAATATTTACTGTGGTAGTACATGGTTTTAAGGTCACTAAAATCAAATTGTAACATTTGTTTGTTGATGCAATAAAAATGTTTGCCTTGACAAATTGAAATCCCAAAAATAAATAAATAATTATAGATAATTAATTATAAATGTAATAAAATAATAATAATAATAATATATATTTTTCTTTTTTTTTTTTTTTCAAAACTGCAAATTAAACAACCAAGATACATTCGATTGATCATTCAAAGTTTGCAAATTTGCTTTTAGTTTCTCATTTCACCTCTACAAGATTACAAATTACATATTGCATGTGAATTGAAAATCAGCGACATTCATCATCAGCATAATGTTTATCATTTCACGACTATGAGAGTTAATTATAAGAGTTTTTGGGACAAATTTTTCCTAGACCATCTAGTCCGCGATACACATCACACGTACAACAAGTCATGTGTATGTGTAACATGACGTGTTCCAAAATCGTGTGTGATCAATTTTTCTGTTCTATACGTAGTCAAGTGCCTAAAAAGAGAAGTTAGTGCGTAATAAAATTAAGAGAATAATGTGTAGGGGTGAAAATGAGCTAACATGGAAACGAACCACTCGACTTAAAATCTAAAGCCAAAGTGCACCGGCTTCCTTAAGGAGAGGAACAAGCGAGCCATTAATATGAGAAGCCATGACTCTATCCATAGCACCAACAAGTTTACCACCAATGAAAACAACAGGAACAGGTGGCGAATAGTAATTGGTGCCACCAAGTAATCTAGTCAAAGCCCTCTCTATATCTTTGCCACGTGGATCTTGATCAAGCTCATACACCGTTGGATTAACACCCATCCCACAGAACAACTGCTTCACGGCATGGCACATGCAACAACTGCTCAAGCTGAATATTACCACAGCACTCTCCGAGGCTAGCCTCGCTACCTTCTCGAGTGGGTCCACGTGGACCCCTCGAAGATTCATGGAGGGGACTCCTATGTAATTGTAGTAGGAGTATCCCCATGATGATGTTGATGACGACGATGATGGTGATGGTGATAGTGATGGTGAACCCTCTTGCATATGGAATTGCATTTTGTTTATTTATTTTTTTGGATTATAAAATGTGTATTTTAATTATGATTGTTGTGAAATGAAGGTTGATGTTTGGAGAAATTAAGGATAGTGGGTTTGAGGACAAGAGAATAAGGAATTTGAAAGAGAATGAATGTTATGTGATGTTTTGACTTGTGAATGTTGTGATAAGTGAATGTATGAATGCCCTTTTTATAGGCGTGGGAATTGAATGTGGGGATCATACAAGGAAATTGTCTCTGCTAACTAAGCTTCTGTAGGACCATGATGACGTCATTGATTATTAAAGAAATATGGAAATGTTTTTTTTTTTTTCTATGGCTTATTAGTAAAATTTAGATAATGAAGCACAAGATACAAAGCGTATCGTAAAAACTATAATTATTACTTTGAAGGTAAAATGAAACAAAACTAAATTAATATATAAAACACTTCCACCTTAATTCTATATATGAGTTGACTTTGTCCACATACATATGAAGTATTAAAGTCTCATATATAATATGCCCTATAATGCATGCCTGTAATTGCTAATTTAAGTGCAACAATAAATTAGATACAAGTATTTCGTATATGTTTCTCTAACGATAAGGCTAACTATTTTACTACATTAGAGTTTAGGTTTATTTGTAATAATGTGTAAAGGTCTAAAACCATCTGTGTAAATATATATATATATATATATATATATATATATATATATTACACTCTTAATAGACCAATCGTTAACCAAATATGCAACTTTTTTGCATTTGATTTTGCTTTCCATCAACAGGATGCAAATTAAAAACATGAGAATCGATCCTTGCATTTGGATATCAAAACGTGATTTTGACACTTAAATTGATCGAGTCATTTAATGTAATTTCTAACTAGTTACCGTAGTAGTACTACTCCGTAATAAATAAGATCGCAAATTTGCATGCATGCAAGCAAGAATTGTTTATGAAGACGATGGAGGATACCAAATGAAGGGCATGCTGGTAATATAAAGAAAGTTTGTCTGTAAATTGTCGCAACGCATGCCAAAAAGAAACTAAAGTCCAATGTCTAGTGATTAGTGAAATCTCAATGTACAGTTTTGACAAAAAAAATTTAAAAAAAAATATTTAAAATGACAAGTGTAAGGCAAAGAGTGGTTAACGTTAACATTGTTAAACTTTAAGAGACAATTGTTTAAGCTTTTAACATTAAAAGTAGATGATGTCAGTTTTAAACATATTTGGAAGGCGGCTCATGTCATAGCTTTGTCTTCTATAACCAATCAGATTCCTTTATTATCACTTTCCATCTTTGCTTATTAGTCTTATCTTTGATTTCTTGTGTTTTTAACGAAAATTAGATTTCGTTCTCGGGCGTTTCCCCAAAATATTTTTTTAAAGGTTGCCCCAAATATTTGATAAAATTTCATTTCAAGAGTTCTTTAATTTGTTTTGCCTAGTTTTTTTTGTCAAAATTTAAAATATTGTAATTAATTATATTAGTTAAATTTGATTTTGCCAAAAACTAAAATGGTAAGTGAACAAATAAGAGTATTGAGATATTTATCTAGATATCCACAAAATATATTATAATTACTGCGATAAAAAAGTTTAAAATAATTATATAGTATATATGAATGATAGTTGGCTTTAAATATATAATGATTTATATACTTCGTATTTTTAGCAATGTCCTTATCATTATAAGAGAATATAATGTGTATTTAATATGTTTGTTGATAAAAAGATTGATTATATGGTTTACACGAGAACTTATGATTAAGAAAGAAACTTAATGGATTGAAAAAAATCCGATTATAATATTAAAGAGATAAAATAAAGACGAAATAATCATAACAATTATATATATTCATTATAATCACATAAACCATTGTCACGACATCTCCACCATTTGTTATGATAGGCTAATTGTTGGTATCGATCAAACCTCTTATTGGGCACCATCTCATGCATCTTCACTCATTTTGATATTAAAGAGATAAATTAAACATGCAATGGTCTTTTTAATTTAATTTTAAGAGTTTTTCCTTTTTAAGTTATCCATGATATTATAAGTTGTTGTGGAAGAATAGACAATAATAATAAATAGCTTAATTGGTAGATCATGAGTCTCATATGTCAAAGGTCATGAGTTCAATTCTTAATAAACAAATTTTTTACCATTAAAAATTCAATTCGGAATTGAGGTGGTGACATGGCGAATTGCGATTCTCCGCCTTGCGTTTTAATATATAATAGTTGATGAGGAAAACAAAAGTTTATCCTTCTAATTGCCTAATTATCACTCAAGTAACAGAGAGGATTACAATTAGATGATACTACGTATAAGCAATAGAATAAATATTTAGGGTAAGATTTGCGAGTATCCTATATAGGTCTAAATCGTGCTTGATGATAGCAATCAATAAACAATCCGATCTCCTTCAATATCAATGAACGTCAAACAATAAAAGTTTATTGATATAAGAGAATATCATTATATTGTAGATACAGTATTTGCTTGATGTAATGTCAAATCTTTTGATACTACTATCATACGATATAATGATAATACTTGTGCAATTGCATATTATGGCCTTAATAGTACATCTATCTTAGTCAAATTGAATGAGTAACATTCCCTTTTACTATCATCTTAGTTTTCAAAATTTATTAGTTTCGATTAACTTGGTTAAGACATGCTAATTAATGTTGTAGCAACCAAACATATTCCGCTTCTATAATCTTTAGTCTTCAAAATTGAATTAGTTATGATGACATGCTAATGTATTGAATGAATTTATAAGAATGACAATCAAATAACTTATGCATTAAGTTGAGAAATCAACTCCTTAATAAAATGCCAAAGACATTCTAAGAGACTGCCATGTGAAGCTCCTACATGGATAATTTCGTGGCTCTTACATGGCTTTGCGTGTATGGCTATCCAGCTTGCCAAGTTGACATTATTTCAACAATTATTGCATTTTCCCCTATTGCTATATGACTTTCTAGCCTGTTCCAATATTTAGTACTCCGTACTTATCTTTCCTTCTTTAAGATTTTATCAACGTAACTATAACAAGCCACTAATCTGCCACTCACTAATTGTGTTAATTGGTAAATTACAAAAATATGTATATGTTAAACAACTACAAAGTATATGAGAAAACAATGTGATGTTGTTTCTCCCTCATGTAATCTCCTCTATCAATCTATTTCATAACTCATTTAACTTCTCTATTCATTTTTCTTCCCCTATATATTTTGTAACACATGCTTTACATTTCTAACCTTCCAATCAATAACTAAAATCGTTCGTCCTAATTAAATCATGTGCCCCAATTACATCTAGGACAACACCTGGACTACTAAACTAATTAAACTAAATTAAAACAAGATATTTATATTACTAACTCCGTTACACATTATTTACAACGATTTAACATAAAGTAGAGAGGAAAATCGTTGGAAATAATTTGTAAGAAAGGTAGTATTTGATTGTTTAATTTATGTCATTAATATAATGTCACAAACTCCAGTGTAGGAAGCTAGGTGCCTCTTAGCTCGAGTCTTTACTCGACAATAACAAGACAGAGAAATAAGGTTTAATATACATAACAATAGTAAGTTCTCACACTATGATCTTTGTTTGTAAGTTTGCTTTTGTAATTGTATCATCTTCTCAACCTCTTTCTTTAAACCGCTGTTTATGTCGTTGTACGTTGTCGCACTTGTTGAAACAAACATCAGCTTTTTTTTCATATATTTGTTTGTTTTTTTCTTTAAATCTATATATACTCGTACGTATGTATTTTCATCCATTCAGTTTGATGTATAATCGAGATATCCTCACTTTATTCGAATGTCTGACGATTATAATGAATATTTGATGGTCAAATGGTGTTTCTTTTTGGCATATATGTCGGTTATTTATACTCTTCTAAACTTGTTCTATTTCTTTAATTTGCCATTTACCAAGTTGAGTACTCCCGTTTCTTGTTTTCCTTGTCCGCCATTATTCAACTTTTCATTATAATATATGATGTAATAATAGTCATGGGGTCAAATTGGGATAATAATTGATAAATGAATTAAGTGGGTGATATGTGGGGTCTATCTTAATAAAAAAATATTATAAACATAATAAAGTTGTTTGGTAAAGAAATATATAGAACATCACAAAACAACATATGTAAAGAAAAATAAGGAACAGAGGGAGCACTAATTTTCAGTTTTAAGTTCTTGATTGTGACTTGTGAGACCATAGAGGTCTATAATTGCATTAGTGTTACATGTGAAACATTCACCTTGTAAATTGTAATGTATAATTGTACATGTTGGTTCTTGTATACGCAGTACTTCGTATATATTTTCATATAATTATAAGTTTCGAATTAGGATATAACCCTGCAAAAAGAACACGTTCTATATGTATATGTAACAAGGGATGAATATACTTGGTAATTAAGTTTTTCCATTGTCCTATTCTCTTCTCATAATGATACAATGTATGTGGTATATGTCTCACATACACTTCGTGAGTTAGTGTATTTGTGTATGTGTAATAGCTCTATTGTTTGTACTTAATATGCTGACATAATAAATTGATATAGTTATATAGATACAACTAACTTGCGGGAAATATTGATCACAAAACACGTTTAAATTAAGAGAAATACAGAAAGCTATAACCAACTAAATAATCCCCCAATGTCATAAGTTTTTACTCTCAAGGAAGTACATTGTTAAAGCAGTCTGTAGAGTGTAGGCCTTATAAACTTACATAGACCATGATTAAAGAAAGAGTAACAAAAAAAAAGGCTATGCTATGATGCCACAAATCCATAACAAATTAGGAGGGACTATTCATTGTAGACTTGAATACCAAAAGCAATGACAAATAAACCAAAAGTGAGAACAACGCAGTATGGGCCTGTCGGGTGAAACAGAAAACCCGGCCCATTCAATAATCTCAAACCCCTATACGACCCAAATAATCTCTTTTATTTAATGTACTTAATATGCTATGGCATGATTTTTTTTTAATGGAGGTTCTATAGAGTATAATATGGTCAGCAAATTTAGGACGCATGCACAGCCTTTTTACTGTTGTATCCAACTTACGGACGTCTTCACTAATCCTGAATGACTTAATGGAGTCATTTACCATTTTCAACATTTATATGTGCTTACAACTCATTTTAGTTAGAAAGAAAAAGAGACTAAAATTTCTTCTTAGACATGGATAGATTTTGGTTGCCATCAAACAAAGTTTCAATGGTGGTCTCAATATCATCTGGTTGGTACTTAATATACTTTTCATGCTGCCTTCCGGGAGAGAAATGTTGGCCAAACCTTGATAAGAAAGAGCGATAAGCAGGAATCATAACAGCGGAGACAGAAACCCGAAGCTCTGATTGAAGTTGTTCATCACTGACCACCCATGAACTTTGGGTCTTGTGAATTTCTTCCAACATTTGGTTGAAATTTTTGAATCTTTCCTTGAGCACTGTCTTTTGAACCTTGCCATTCACCTGTAATCCTTCTTGATTCAAGCACTGCAATACTCTACTCCATGTTTCTCTTTGATAGCTCTTGTGATACCCTCTTAATTCAGATGATCTTTTCCTACAATAATCATTTCCCACCAAATTATGAATTTCTGTACATTCTTTCATCTTTTGCATAATGTATCTTCCATTATTCATCAAGAAGATGTATCTTAGAGAAGGATCTTTATACAACTTTGACTTTGACTCTAGGTTTTCGTCTAGAAGCCTCATGATCTTCATTAGCTCTGCTGCAAATGCCTCCAAGTCTTCTTCATTTTTGTCATGTACAGAAAATACTTGCTCAAGAGTTTCTTTGAAGTCACAAGCATACCATAAATAGTTCATGGTGTACCGAGTTAAGGGGTGGACAGCCCCACCAGGAACTGGGCTCTTACCAATATCATATTTTATACAGTTCTCGAGATCACAAAAGATACTTACAGCAGCTTCCCCAAGACGCCGCCTAACACAACATAACTCACACCTTAACTCCTTGGCACAGTCCTTAGAGCATAGCTTTTCAAGGGCAACAATTAACTCTGTTACAGTATCATAAATGTCAAGCACCTTGAACAGCCGCTCCGCTGAACGCTTAGTCATACAAATTGCCTCTGCAAAGTTGACGAACAAGATAACAGCTGATCGAGCAAGGTTTGAGAACATGGCCTCACTAATTGACGAGTGTTCATCTCTGAATACGCAATCGCAAAGTTTCTTCTCCCCGGGTAACAGGACAGTAGCAACGTATTTAACCACTTTGATCCAATTAACAATTTGCCCCTCAAGAGCCTCCCATTGCATCTTTTGTACTTCATCCATGCTTATCTTTTCAAAACCTTGTTGTAGCATTGCTTCCTTAAAGGCATTTCTTCGAAGAATACTGTACACCTGACAACATTCTGTTTCATAACCTGTTGAGATCATCACAAAAGCAAGCCTCCTCATATTAGATATTGTTTCATCATCAATCATTGGATAGTTACAGTTGTTATGTTTACATTCCTCCGATACTGGCTCATTGGAATCTCTAGTTTCTAGCCGTTTATCAGAGCTCATGGAATTTTCTAAAATGATCCGGAGCTCTTCCTCCATCAATGTCATTGCCCGTTGGACAATGAGTGTTGTTAGACTAAGCGTCAATTGCACCTTCTCATCAGATGAAAATTTGTTTAGCAAATTGGACACTTTTGAAACCCTCGTAACTGCATTGATCAACATATTGTCTTCATCTTTGTCTTGCCCAAATCTTAAGGTAGACTCTGGTGAATCATATTTTTCAATTTCTGATTGAACCATTTTTGCAAAGGTCATAACTACTTGAGGAATCTCTTGGAGATTAGAGTTTTCCTCTATTGAAGGAAGTATATTGATGAAGCCATCAATCTGTTTTGATAGTTCTTCGAAAGAGGCTTGTTGATCATGTCCTTCTACATCACCATTTTCTGTCTCTTTCCCTTCGGAAGAAGCCCTAAGGCTCCATGCATCTTCGATGGAGGAAGTGGTTCTTTGAGGAGGACGACGGTCAACATGAACGCTAAAACTCGAGGATTTGCTAAGACTAGTAGGATTTTCTTTCTTTGATAGAATATTTCGATCATTGAAGCTGCTCGACTTCGATGGGATCAAGTTCTCCATTTCTTCTTGCCCCTCAATCTATTTTATTAAATTTTTTGTTTACAATTCAAGGAAAATCAAAAAAAATCAATTAACCTCTCATTGATCAAACAAATAAACACGGAGGAGAGAGAAAAGAGAGACAAGGATATGGTGCAAGAGAATGGAAGATAAAAGTAACGAAAACAAGGGAGGAAAAGAAGGGATAGAATTAGAGAAACCTGAAATTTTGTTTGAGAAAGAAATTTAAATGTCTTGTAATTTTAGTTGATTTTTTTCCTCTTTTCTTTTTTATTAGATTAGAGGTTGCCGTTATTTTGGGAGGGAATGGTAGTTAGAAAATTGACCTTGTTCCAAGGAAAGGATGTGAGAGTTTGTGGGTACCACGATTATTGATTCCCTTACAACTGCCTATTCTTTTATTGGATCAACTTGAGAACATCTGTACATGATACATAATAGTAATTGTATTTTTATATGGTGCATTTAAAAAAAAAATGCCTAAATATGAAAAATAATAGACGAAACAATGCATGCCACAAATGTGAATTGCGAGTATAAAATTCAATGACTAATTATAGGTTCGTAGAATATAATGTTAGAATACAAATATAAATCATGCTAGACCATGTCCTTGAATCCTTGATCATGAACTAATCACATTCAAAAGTCCGGGTCGCGCCGAAAAAATGAAAAGGATAGGCTGAGTAAACTATGGAATGTTTTTAATCACTTGCCTGCCTGTGGTTTATGCTCCTAGTAAAACTAAGAAATACAAAGGTAAATAATTCAACCATTTAATAATCAAGAACACCAGGAACCAGAAAACACTAATTTTTTAAAACATTAATTAAGAAAATGTGTAATTAAGCAAATTTAGATGAGATGGAATTCATGGCTCTCTTAAAAATCAGTGAGCCTATACCTGTGTTACATAAAATTCTCATTCTTTCCCATTCTTGAGACCCATAATTGAAAATTCCCCCCTAAGGTGATAACACATAACACAGAAAAGTCTCAACAGAAGAGAAAGAAGAGCTTCATCAACAATGTTTGATCAATATAGAGCACGAGAAGCAGAACTCGTGGATACTTGTTCTGCTTCTTATGCTGCAAACAAAGCAATTACATTTTCTACTGTGAAATAAAACATGATTTAGGCAAGTAGTATGGATGCTAAACTCCCAAGTTACGACAGACAGTGAAGGCAGCCTTAAAAGATTTAGAAATCATGTCAATTTTTTTTCAGCAAGTCAATGTTACCGGCATTTAGGAAATCTTGCACAGAAGTCAAATCTGGGAAAACGGGTGCTCCAGACTTTTTCCAGTTCTCAGCATCTGGAGTCTTAAACCTATCCAGTAATAACGCATGCATGCCCAAACTTGTTGCCGGAAGATAATCCTTACGCATGCTATCGCCTATGTGCAAGGTTTCTCCAGGAGCAATGTTTCCGGCCTTCTCTAATGCAATCTCAAAAATCCTTGGATTTGGCTTCTCCACACCTTCAATACCAGAGAATATTCCAAAATCCCATTCAGAACCCTGAAATACAGAATTTGCACGTGTATCTGATTATTGTACGCGTATACAACATACCAGTTTGATTAGCTAGACATACAGAGAGAAAAAGAAGAATAGAAAATATGTAGTCTACCTTATTTACGCCCAGGGCTGGAAGGATTACATCTTGATAACGATATTCAGCATTGCTAACAAGGCCAACTGGAATACCTTGCTCACGAACCCATCTTAGGAAAGGAACTGAATCGGGAAAGAGAACGTAAGGCGCAGATGAGCCAAATGATGCATATATGCGTCTGAAAATTTTCTCAAATGTCTCCTCATCATATTCATATCCAGCCTATCATTAGTAAAACACTAAACATAAGGATCAAGCTGTAAGTTTATGACAAATCCCACAAGAAATCCATAACGAAATCAGGGAAGAAAAAATTGATGTATAACGAATGAATTCTAAATTATTAGTCATCGTTATAGAGAAGCAAATCAAGCAGCAGATTTTCTAGCTCAAAAAAGTCATTCTTGTTCTAGTTTACTTTTATGGTCCACCCCTTGTGACCCCTCCTTTCCTCTTATCATCCGAAAGGATGCTTTTGGTTGACCCTCTTTGATTCTTATGTGCTTGAACCTTTATAATATTTTGGAAATAATAGATTACCAGATCTAGCTAGAAACAATTAGAAAATTACATTGCATCAGTGGTCGAAGAAAAACCGATTACCCTTATGAAGGAGTCCCGGACACATGTCTTCCACCAAACAATATTGGGCATTTTTGCAGCATGGCCGAAGCAAGGGTATTTTTTAGCCATTTCAGTATATGCAAGTTTGAAGCCTTCATGCATGCGCTTGTAGTCAGGACAAGGCAACCCCACAGCTTTGGCAGCCATGCAATAATAATCCCCGAGCTCCCCTTTGTAAGCTAAGAGAGTACCGGTAACATCAACAGTTATATAGCGTAACTTTGACAAGAATGACATCCCTGCAGTGCACGCAAGTGGCCCCAGTCTAACTATTACGCACTAAAAAATGAAATAATAAGGTTTACAGAATAAATTGGCTTGATCAGAGGTGTTGCTGGCTAAATAACTTCAGGAAAGCCTTATGAAGTCTGAAAGATTTCTGCATCAAAAAGCAATCGACACAGGTCAGAATAGCCAAGTTTGTGAATAATCAAGAATTAGAAAGATGAATTAGGAAAAAGTAAAAACAATATAGGAGTATGATAATACGAACATGGCCCGTACAAGGTGTAAATTATGTTACACATAATTAATTATTCAAGGACCCAAAAACAAGCACACACAATATGTGATGATGGCCCAAGTAAAAAAAGAAAAATGAATCTGAGACTTAAGTTGTACATGTCTACATGATCACAAAGTTTACAATGACTTGTATGGGTTTGATATTATGCCCAGGCCCTGATTGAGTGTTACAGGAATAACTTTACTCCACGAACTCTGTAACACAAACAGCATTAATAGCAGTAACTACAAGTCTACGACAAACAAACAGGAGGTTCAAAGGTTGAGTACCAGCCCCTTTGTGTTCAAGGTCAGCCGGACTCAAGCTCCTAATATACCCCAAAATATTTTTCAAGTTCGACTAATTTAAATGTTATAGTTTGTTGGAGTTTGGACCAGTCTGAGATTAGGAAAGAAAATTAAGGGCATGAGTGCATGATTACTGCGGTAGTGAAAAGTATATTTCCTACTATTGTTTTTCCCTATAGCCAATAATAATTCGTATCACTAGTTTGCTCCAAAACTTTTGTTCATACGACATCATACTCCGTATCTATATATTGATTAGTAAGAAGTAATAGCTTAAAAAGGACCCGACTAGACAGTAGCCTTATACAACCTAAGGGGCCAGTTTAAGTAAAATCCAACTCCGAACAGTCCGAAGTGTCTCTTGAGAGGATTAATTCCACAATTTCAAGACTTTGAGATACAAACCTTCACTAAAAGACCAAGCTGTATTTGGGGCCTGTTTACTTCAGCTAAAAACAGCTGAGGTGAGTTTGAACTGATTTGAAGTGCTCTGAGGTGATTGGAGCTGAACCGAACAGAAAGTTTTATCGTGGTTTTTAAAGAAGAACTGAGCTGAGCTGAGTTGAAGTGAAATTTTTATTATGGTTTATAAAGAAGAACCGAGTTGAACTGAACTAATCGGAGCTAAGCTGAGCTTAACAGAATTGAACTGTCTATACAACATAAATTAACCACATAGAAAGCATGTAATGGAGTTTATGTTAAATCCAAAAACAGCCCCTGTAGTAGTATTATAAACACTTGCAATTCAACAAACTTCGAAATCGCCCCAGCATAACAATAACAGCCACAGCAAACAATTGTTCAGCAAAACAAAATCAGTAATGCTGCAGTATCTTAAAATCAAACCCAAATAAAATGGATGAGATTCAATAATCACACATCTTCACTAACAATTTATCAAATTAGCCATATAAAATTGAAACCTGTAATACAAACAAATGAAAGCACATTTCTACTACTTAATTCACCTAAGTGATTATCCTTTTAATCATTAAATCAAGGTCAAAACCCAGTTCACATATAATTGATAATAGTTACATACACATGATCACTTATATTTCCATAAATTTTAACAACTAAAAACTCCATTATGTCACTTACTTTAGTGAAATAAGCAACAATTAAATACTCTTCATTTATGCAATAAATCTTAATTCTAAAAATCAATAACAACCCAATTTATCAAAAATAAACCAAGTTACCCATTTATTTTTGTTCATACAAACTACACATCAATTTAAAAGCAACCCCAGAAATCTTATAATAATCAGCATCAAAAATTTATCATAAATAAATAAATATATATTAAAAAAAAAAAAAAACCAACCAATTGAAATGAGCAATCAAATTAAAAGGCAAAAGAGAAGAAAAAGACATACCCAAATGCTGAAATTGAAGGACGAATGTAAGATTGCTTTGATAATAACGAAATTCTTAGCTAATTCACCAAGCATTTGAAAAGAATCCAAGTTTTTTTTTTTTTTTTTTTTTTTTTTAAANTTTTTTTTTTTTTTTTTTTTTGTCAACTTATAAAATAATATAAAAAAAAAGATAAAATAAATAAAAAAGTAGAGTTAACGAGTGAAGCAAGAAAGAAAGAAAGAGATAGTGCCGCTGAATTGTTTGTAAGTAACGAAGTAGTGTTATTTGAGCACACAGATTAGTTGTTGTTGTTGATTGGGCGGTGAGTTGATAAACTGATAATGCAAATTCAATAAGTTTATTGGATTTTTTTGAGTTTGTGAAATTGGCTGGTTTTATGTTTTTTTTTTTTTTAAGCCCAAATCTACGGCCCTACTTAATACTTATGTTGATTAAGGATAAAATAATTTTAAGATGTTCATTTTGATGAATTTTATGTCTTAACAATTCTTGTTTTGTAATAGAAAAATCATGTGAGTTATCGTCGTAGACTCGTACTATCGAATAAGTTGGGTATTTAATTATATCACGTGAGTTATCCACGAAGTATCGACTATCGAATAAGTTATAGATATAAAATGACCAACTAATACTCCGTACTTCGTTTCTAAATTAAACTAATTATTACTTTTTTGTTATATAATATATGTATTTAGTGGATGCCCATTATACCCCTATGATTATCTTAGTATATTCTAGATACTAGGTGTATAATTCTCTAAGGAAACCCTAATTGTTTCCCATGTCTATATATATATATGTATGTACTTCCTTATGAAATAATAACATGAATACATATCTATTTTGTCCTACAAATACTCTCTACTACTTAAACCCTATTTTCTATAACATTTTTAATTTTTTAATCATTTCTTTAGTATTACTAGGAGTTCAATTTATTCTTACGTTATTCTTAAATATGCTTACTATCGTTACTTATTATATATTTGGGTTCCTTTTGTAATTATTTTTACAATATGTATTTATATATTTCTTTATCACACTATAATTATTTATATATATTATTAATTAATAAAATATATTATTAGTATACAGTCTTAAGCAATTTTTAGACTGAGCTTCTTTAGACAATTTCAGAACCTTATATTGAAGTTGTTTAAGGACAAACTACACTTTTCATTATTTTGGATGCCCTTTCGAACCCCGACGAGCTGTCTAAGGGCCCCATTTTGACCCTAAGGACTCCATATTTTAGGCTATTTTTCTTTTGGAGACCCAAAACCTCTGAATATGGTGAATTACAGCCTTCATTTTTAGCTTTCATACAATTGTCCCGACTTAAGGTCCTTTTTGCCCTATACTCCTTCCACAAGTTGCAGTTGACCAAGGAATTGCAGCCCCATACCCATTTTCAGCCTCTAACAACTTGTTATCTTCACTTTTTTCTACAAATTTCTAAAAGGGGCACACTACTCTTTTCGTTATCCTAGGACCTTTTTATGTCCTTTCGAGCCCCAATGAGTTGTCTGATAGCCCTCTTTTTTCTGTAGGAGCGCACCATGTAAAAATTTAGGCCTTTTTTCGACGGACCTCGCAACTTCTGATATTTGTGAATTATATGCCTTTATTTGCATCTCACCGGGCTTTGTCTTGTCTCCACCCTGTATCTCTCTCACGTGTTGTAGATGTCCAAAAGATGCCCCGTATTCACTTTTAGCCTCTAAAACTTATTATCTTCCATCTCCTAGGACTCGCCTTTTTTAATGACTCTAATCTCCCAATAATCATAAAAGGCACATTGTGAAGTTTTCAACAGTTTTTCTCAGACTCAAAATCACTGAAAAGCGTAAATTATAACTTTTGTATTCGGCTTATGAATGGTTGTTTCGTGCAATGCTGCAACATGTTTTCGCCTTTTTTTTAACCACGTGTTGTCAATGACCCCATACGCCCATGCATGGGTTCAACCTTTGGAGAATTTCCGAATTAAGGACACATAATCTTTCTTATTCTCCTGGCACCGTCCTGTGCCTTTTTGAGACTCAAGAAACTTTTCCCTATTTGAGATTTTTGATTCATGGGGAACTATGTAATTTTCGAACATTTTTTCACCGTGCCTCATAACTCTGAAAAAAGCATGGGTTATATCCTTCATTTTTTTAGTTTTTGGGCGTTTCAATCTTTTTCCTTTTTGCCCCATTTTTTATTCTCTTTAGGCGTGAGCTCAAGCATGTTCAAGTCACCTCAGTCCTTGCTTAGGCATGGATCAGGAATGGACTCACGGACCATTCCTTGATCGAGGATGGGAATTGCTCAAGCATAGTCTAATCCTCACTCAAGCATGGCTCAACATGGTCTAATTCTATAAGTAGGCAACATCTTTTTGCACTATGCATTAGTTTTTAGGGAGAAGGGGTTTGGGGTTTGAAGAGGGAGGGATGAGCAATATAGGCATAGTCCAAGGCTTTGAGCAATACATGCACCATACTTAGCCAAATGCCAAGGAGCAACGCATACTTAGCCAAATACTAGGGTGTTAGGCAAGAAGGCAGCCAATTTTGGCATCATGTAGTTGTTTTTAGGGAGAAGTGCATTTAGCCAGGCAACCTCTTTTTGCACTATGTAGCAATAGCAATAGCCGATATGTTTACTAAACAGACTAACTCCAAAGTCCAACACGTTTCAAAATGCAACAACCAAAAGTTGAAATGCATGTCGTGCTTATAGTTTAGTAAAAATCAACAAGAACAAGCAGCGATGATGGAATGAAATTTTCTAACGACGATTTTCTTCTTTACTAATAATCACAGTACAATTATCAATGCATTAGATTGCACAAATTTTTGGGTTTATCCAACTCATGAATTATGGGTTCACAAGACGCAGGGGAGACAATGAAGCTACCTACCTAGTCAAAACAATGAAAGCCTATGTTCAGGAGCTACTCTCTCGACTTTGCCTACTCGTTGAGGTGTTCATAAAATGTATGCGACTCTTCCTTGAGCTAAACCTAGAGGAACCTGTCAAAGAATACACAAATTTGGTCATATACAAGATAGTTTTCCCGATAGAAGAAATATTTTTTTCACCCTATCAAATAGTCTCTCTCCCTCTATGTGTGTGTATATATATATATACGAGGATGCAAAATATACAAAGTACGTCTCAACAAACAATTTTGATTTTATTTAATTATTAATAATACATACATTTTTCACTGAATCCAATGATATAGATGATGCTTTCATTGCTTTGCCCCACATTTAAAATCTTAACAATACTAAGGGCATTCACATTAAGAGGTTTGTAAGTGATATTTTGAGGTTCGAAAAACAAACTATTTGTCGGTGGAGGTGAGGTGAAGTTTGAAAGTTGAGAAGGGTTTACATTAAAATTAATGAGTGATTTGTATAAGTGAGGTGGTATTTTGGTTGAGTAATGAGTAAATGTTGCTTATGCTTGTTGAATATAATAATGGGCTCCATCTATAAACCCTTGAAAAGTTTGAACTATTGTTAATGAAAGGTTTGTTGAGTAATGGATTTATGTAAAAATGATGTGGCATATGGACAACCTAAGGGGTTTAAAACATTGTGGATGCCCTAATACTTTAAACTATTTTTTTTATAGTAAAAAATACTTCATTAATATAGAGTCATACGATATCTAAGAAGGAATTTTAGAACTCAACAACCACCTAATAAATAAATCAAATAAAAACTATTCTTAAGTGCTATATGACCGTTGCATATCGAACATTATGATGAATGCCCTCTTTTACACCGATGTATTTTACGACCTTTAATACGATGGGGTCTATTGATCTGTGACAAACGTGGAGTTAATATAATTCATCTAGTTGTAGTTAAACAATCGTCCTCCTTTTCAATGTCGCATAGTTCTTTTTATCAAAGAACCGATTTGTACTAGAAGACACAAACAATCCATGCCCAACTAAATCAAAATCCACCATATATAGGGATACATACACGACAAATCCCACTAAAGGAAAACTGAAATTTTGTGGCTTTATTAAACATAACAACTATAAACATAAAGAAAATGAAGGAAAAGGGTCGGAAAGAAATTTGGCTATTTCTAGCCCAAAAAAACCCTAATTTTAATAAACTCTAGAGAGAAAAGAAGGGAAAGCGCGCTAGTAGTCTAGTACTTTGTACTAAATAACTACGTATATATGAAGATATTTTTTGCCCCACATTGGATCATCTTCTTAATAAAATGATTCATACCGTTACACCGCTAAGCATAAAATCATGCATCCTACTGTATTATATTTGTCACATAAACTATGAATATATTACATTAAATCAATGGTGTTTATTTCCTTTATGTTCAAACCACATGTTTTTGTCTGAATGAATATTAGAAACTGTGATTGTGTCATCTTCCTCAGACAAAGGAGATATTTAACAGGGATTTTCCAAGTTACAAGATCTCAAATGTTCCACAACTAAAGCATTAATTAATTCTAAGCAATTATTAGGAGCAATTTTATAAATAATTATCTGATCTGCATAATCAAGTCCTTCATATATTAAAAGTAACTAACAGAAAAATATTACAATGCTATCCCACACAAATTACATAACAAAAGATTAGAAGTACACTAATTAATAATCATGCATACATGTAATTGATAATGTAACAAAAGTAGTGCTTATGTTTTTTTCCTAGCCATTGATGAGGCAGGATTTCCGTCAAACAATTCCTCAATGACGGTTTCAATATCGTCAGGTTGATACTTGATGTACTTCTCAACCTGTCTTCCTGGGGTGAAAATTTGTCCGAATCTTGCGACAAATGATCTATAAGCCGGGATCATGACAGCAGAAATCGACACTCGAAGCTCCGATTGAAGTTGTTCGTCACTTACAACCCACGTGCTTTGTGTTTTGTGAATCTCATCAAAATATTGATTGAAATTTTTGAATCTTTCCTTTAAAATAGGCTTGTGTACTTTACCGTTTACTTGTAGGCCTTCTTGGTTAAGACATTGTAACACTTTGCTCCAAGTCTCTCTTTGGTAGGTTTTATGGTAATGCCTCACATCTGAGGAACGTCTCCTACACCAATTATCTCCCACAACTTGGTGAATCTCGGTCGAACCTTTGACCTTTTGGAGCATGTATCTTCCGTTGTTCATTAAGAAAATGCACCTTAAGGAAGAATCTTTATAGAGCTTGGACTTAGACTCGAGGTACGAGTCAAGTAAGTCCATAATGGTTATTAATTGAGACCCGAATGGTGAATGTGTATGCTTAATCTCTTCTTTGTGATGATTATGGTGGCCTACTACGTTATGTTGTTGTGAGGAGGTAGAGTGATCAAGTGTCATGTATTCTTCTATGTGCTCTGTTCTTAGGTGATGTTGGAAGACTTGCTCTAAGGTATCTTTATATTCACAAGCGTATTTAAGGTAATTCATTGTGTACCTTGTTAATGGATGGACTGCACCACTAGCCACTGGGGTCTTTGTGTTGTCCCCCTTAATGGAGTTCTCGAGTTGACAAAAGATGGACACGGCTGCCTCCCCTAGCCTACTCTTGGCAAAGGACAACTCCGATTTCAATTCCTCCCTCAACTCCTCCGAAGAATACATGCTTGCTTTCATCTCCACCCATGGGATCGTGTCACGTATGGTCTCATACATGTCGAGGAACTTGAACAACTTCTCTGAGGCTCGCTTTGTAATGGCAATTGAATCAGCAAAGTTGAGTAGAAGTGACATGATTGCATAGGAGAGATCACTATAAAGGAATTGACGCGTGGATGAATGTTCATCGAAAACTGACTCATAAAACGCTTGCTCCCCAGGGAGAAGGGTAGAGATACAATTTTTAAAAACGCGAATCCATGTAGAGATCTCCCCTTCTAAAGGCTCCCAATTCATTTTCTGCACGTCGTCAACACTAACCTTTTCCAAACCTTGCTTCTTCAACTCTTCCTCAAAAGTATGTCTCCTTGTAAGGAGGAAGACATTACAGCATTCTGTCTCATAGCCAGCTATAATCATGGCATTGGCTATGAGGCGGATGCTGGTAATAGAGTCGGAAGAAAAGAATGGAAAAGTGGTAACAACCTCTTTCCCTTCATCTTCCGACTCTGGATCCCCACCTTCTGTGACCTGAAGATCACAAGAGTCCCTCCCTTCGGCATCATAATTATCATGATGATGGGAGGATGCAGCAAATGACTGCAACCTCCCTTTAAGGCTCTTAAGGGAAGACTCCGAGGACTTGGAATGTGAACCATCGGTTGCATTGTTCGAATGACTATTGCTCGCGGCTACTTCCAAGATCAAACGAAGCTCCTCTTCCAAGAACACCATCACTCTATGCAAAACCGAGCCAGCCTGATTTAACAACGGCATCGTATAACTCGACTTAAACCCTTGAAGCACCTCCATAAGAGCCGACAACTGATTAACCGCAACAATAAATGAAGCATCTCCTTCAACATCACGCCCAAAAACCACGGAATCTTGTGCAATTGATTCGTATTCCTCAATCTTCGACTCAACCTTCTTCAAGAAACTCGCTACTAGTGTAGAAATTTCTGGAACATCATCGTTGTCTGTCGACGACGAAAGCGAAATAATAAACTGATGAACCTCGTTAGAAAGCTCATCAAGGGTAAAATCCTTTGAACCTTCTCCATGCTCTGTTTCTTCATCAATGGTGAATGGCTTTCTCAAATTTTGATCATTATCATTACCAAAATCTGAAGATGTTCTTGACCCACCAAAACTAAAGGATTTCCCAATATCTTTCTCATCTTTATACTTGTTTTCGTCGAAAACTCGAGAATCAAAGCTTAAACTTTTCAAAGGTTGATTATTTGCCATTTTTTTTGTTTCTTTTTCGTTGTTTGTGGTTAAGTGGTGATTAATGGAGGTTGTTGTTGAGGAATTTTTTGTTGAATGAAGAAGAGAAAATGAAGAAACAAAGAAGAAAGGATCATAGCGTGAATGAAGGAAACATATGAGGTTGAATCAATCTATTTTATGTAAATTATTATTTTGTTTACAGTTTAGGAAAAATCAAAAAATCAATTGATCTTTCATTGATAAAACAAAGAAACACATAAGAGAGAAAAAAGAGGAGACAAGGATATGGTGCAAGAGAATGGAAAAATAAAAGTAACGAAAACAAGGGAGGAAAAGAAGGGATTAAAATTTTGTATGAGAAAGAAATAATTTAGATGTGTTCGTTGTTGTTTTAGATTAGATTAGAGGCTGTCCTTTTTTTGGGAGGGAAAGGTAGTTACAAGGAAGGATGTGAGAGTTTGTGGATACCACGATTATTGATTCCCTTACAACTACCTATTCTTTTATTAGATTAACTTGGGAACATCTGTAATTGTAATATTTATAATAATAATTGCCTAAATATGAATAAAAATGTAAGACTCATACAATGCATGCCACAAATATAAATTGTTGAGTATAAAAATGATTGACTAATTATAGATTTATAGAGTATAATTAATGTTAGAATATAAATATGGATCGTGCTAGACCATGTCCTTCAATCCTTGATCATGATCACATTCGAAAGTTGTGACGCCGAAAACATATAAATAAAATGGCTTAGTAAACGATGGGATTTTTTAAATAGTTCCTTGCACGTGGTTCATGTTGCTAGTGAACCCCCAATTACAGAGGTAAATAATTCAACCATTTAATAAAAAGAACATCAGGAAACCAGAAAACACTGATTATTATAAAACATAAATCAACAAAAACGCGTAATTAAGCAAATTTAGATGAGATGGAATTCATGGCTCTCTTAAAACTCAGTGAGCCTACGCCTATGTCATATAAAATTCTCATTTTATCCCATTTTTGAGACCCATGGTTGAAAATTCCCTCTAAGGTGATCACACTTTACATAAAAAAGTCTAAATCAAAGTCTCAGCAGAACAGAAAGAAGAGCTTCATCAATAATGTTTGATCAATATAGAGCACGAGAATCAGAACTCGTGAATACAAGTTCTGCTTCTTATGCGAGTTCTGCTTCTTATGTAGCATGCAAAGTAATTCCATTTCCTACTGTGAAATAAAACATAATTAGGGCAAGTAGTATGGATGCTTAACTCCCCAAGTTACGACAGACAGTGAAGGCAGCCCTAAAAGATTTAGAAATCATGTCAGTTTTTTTCCAGGAAATGTTACCGGAACGTAGGAAACCTTGCACGGATGTCAAATTCTGGAAAAACGGGTGCTCCAGACTTTTTCCAGTTCTCAGCCTCTGGAGTTTCAAATCTATTCAGTAATAACGCATGCATGCCCAAACTTGTTGCTGGAAGATAATCCTTACGTATTCTATTGCCAATGTGTAAGGTTTCTTTAGGACTAATATTTTCAACCTTCTCTAATGCAATCTCAAAAATCCTGGGATTTGGTTTTTCCACACCTTCAAGATAATACTCCAAAATCCTATTCAGAACCCTAGAATCCAGAATTTATATGTGTTTCAGATCATTGTACACGTGTACAACATGCCAGATTGACTAAGCTAGACATACAAAGAGAAAAAGAAGCAAAAAAAATGAAGCTTACCTTATTTACGCCCAGGGCTGGAAGGATTACATCTTGATAATGGTATTCAGCATTGCTAACAAGGCTAACTGGAATACCTTGCACATGAACCCATCTTAGGAAAGGAACTGAATCAGAAAACAGAACATATGGTGAAGATGAGCGAAATGATGCCTATATGCGTCTGAAAAATTTTCTCATATGTCTCCTCGTCATATTCATATCCAGCCTATCATTAACAAAACATTAAACATAAGGATCAAGCTAAAAATCTATGACTATCTGAAAGGGAAAGGAAAAAACACTGGATAGCTTTTGCACATAATAATCTAATTCTTGTAAAATAAGCCTTCTGATTCTTATGTGCTCGAACTTTTCTTTTGGAAATAGTAGATTAGTAGATCTAGATAGAAACAATTAGACAAAAATATTGCATCAGTAGTCAAAAAAAAAAAACAATTACCCTGTTGAAGGAGTCCCGAACATGTCTTCCACCAAACAATATTTGGCATTTTTGCAGCATGGCCGAAGCAAGGATATTTCTTAGCCAAATCAGTACAAGCAAGTTTAAAGCCTTCATGCATGCGCTTGTAGTCAGGACAAGGCAACCCTACAGATTTGGCAGCCATGCAATAGTAATCCCTGAGCTCCCCTTTGCAAGCTAAGGGATTACCGGGAACATCAACAGTTATATAGCGTAACTTTGACGAGCCCATCCCTGCAATGCATGCAAGTTGCCCTTGTCCAACTATTACACAGTAGAGAAATGAAATCATAAGGTTTACAGGATAAATTAGCTTGATAAGAGGTGTTGCTGGCTAAATAACTTCAGGAAAGCTTTATGAAGTCTGAAAGATTTCTGCATCAAAAAGCAAGTGACATACGTCAGAATAGACATGTTAGTGAATAATCAAGATTCAGAATGATGAATTGGGAAAAGGTAAAAATATAGGAGTCTGATAAAACGATCAAGGGCCAGACAAGGTGTAAATTTAAGTTACACATAAACAATTGATCGAGGACTTCAAAAAACAAGCACACACAATAAGTGATGATGGCCCAAGTAAAATAGAAAAAATGAATCTAGGACTAAAGTTGTACATGCCTACATGATCACAAACTTTACAATGACTTATGAGTACATGGAACAATAGATTTGATATATAATGCCCAAGCCCTGATTGAGCGTTAAGGAAATAATGAGCAACAAGTCTACAACAAACAAACAGGAAGCTTCAAAGTTGAGTACCAGCCCCTTTGTGTTAAAGGTCAGCCACGCTAAAGCTCCTAATGCACCCCAAAACATCGTCCAAGTTCAACTAGTTTAATGTTACAGTCTGTTGGAGTTAGGACCAGTCTGAGACTAGGAAAGAAAAAGGCATGACTACTGAAGTAGAGAAAAGTATGTTTTTCTTTCTTTAAAAAAAGATAGGTATTATTTCACCTACTATTGGTTTTTACCTAAAGCCATTCATATCACTATTTTGCACCAAAACTTTTGTTAATGCGACATCATACTCTGTATGTATATATTGATTGGTAAGAATTAATACCTAAAGAAGCACCCTACTAGACCGGAACCTTACTTAACCCAACTAAGGGGCAATGTTAAGTGTAATTGAACTCCGAAGTGTATCTAAAGAGGATTGATTCCACGATTTTAAGACTATAAGATTACAAACCTTCACCAAAAGTCCAATGTGTAATTAGTCCATACAACATCAATTGACCACATAGAAGTACAAGTGTATTGGAGTTTACACTAAATCCTTCAACGAACCTTGAAATCGTTCTAGCATAACAAGAAGAGCCACAGCAGACAATTGCTCACCAAAAAAAAAATCATATGCCACAGTTTATCTTCACTATCAAATTAGCCATATACAACATCATTTCAATCAATTAAAAATGAAACCTTTAATCAAAACAAGTGAAAGCAAACTTCTACTCACTACTTAATATTATTTTCATCTAATTGATTGATCACTTGCACCATTTTAAACAATATGGATCAAGCTCAAAACCCAGTTCACAAAAATTTGATATAGTCACATACACATGATCACTTAAATTTCCAAAATTTAAACAACTAACTACTACTCCATTATGTCATTTACTCATATTAGTGAAATAAGCAACAAATAAATACTCTTAATTTACACAATAATTCTTAATTCAAAAAATTAATAACAGAAATTGAACTTTCTTTTTTCATACAAATTACACATCAATTTAGAAGCAACCTCAGATATCTTATACTAATAAGCATAAAAAAATTATATATTTATATACAACTAACCAATTGAAAAAAACATGCAACTGAAATTAGCATTCAAATTGAGGAGTAATAGAGAAGAAAAGGACATACCCAAATGCTGAAATTGAAGGAAGAATGTACCATTGCTTTGATAATACTGAAATTCTTGGCAATTTCACCAAGTATTTGGAAAAAATAATCCAATTTTTTTTTCAACTTATAAATTAAAAATATAAGAAAGTAGACTTAACTTTTTTTTTTGAATGGTAAGGCCCGTGGGCCTAAACTTTTATGTCACAATGTGATTGGGCCTGAAAAAAATTTGTTTTCAATCAAAAATCAGTGAATCCTAATATTCTTTTGTATCAATTTAATTGCAATTCTTTCTATAAATTATGAAAGTAGTTGCAGCACCTCTATTTTTTCCCTCTTATTTGATAAATTTTTATATGTCGCATGTGAAATTATCAAAAGTTACTCTTGGTCTCTTGCTAATAAGTAGACACTTCTGATCAGAATGATATCTAATTTGTCCTCTTCAACTCTAACATGTAATTGAGAAGGAGCGTTACAATCTGGACTTCTCTTTGATATAATCATTAGCTATTAAAGGTCAATATTCATTTATATATGTACAATGTTCACATTTAAAGACTTAATATCTATGAAATATTATTAACTATTCAAATCCGAACTTTTATTTTTTTTATTAAATCATCACCAACCAATTCAAGGTTAATATTCATATATCTATGAACAATGTCCATGTATATAATTGAAGCAAAGGTAGAAGAGAGAAATGCATGGGAAAAATATAATGGCAAGATATACGTGCTACTGGTGCATCAGATACTGGTTACCATTATTAGGTTCGCAGGGGAGGGGAGGGGGGGAGACCGTAAGTGTGCACTCAATCTCTTAACCTTATAAGTTTAATAAATTTTTTTTTATAAGGGTCAATATGATGTATGTACTTCGAAGTAAGTTTGGGTAATTTTTTATATACAGATGTGTGAAGGTCTAATAAGCTCAATAACTTTTCATCAAGTATGAATATATGGTCACACATTTTTATATGTATTTCGTAGTAAGTTTTGGTTATTTATTATACTCAAACTCTGTTCGTATTTAATAAGCTCAATAGCTTTTCATCAAGTATGAATATATAGTCTCACATGATCATCATATCTCATAAGTGTACAAATCTTCAACAAGTTCAGATTGCATAAGTTTGAGAAAGATTGAGGTATATATTTTGTTTAGTAAACAAATGGATTCAAAGTGAAAATCATTGATAAAAGTAATGAAGTTGTTACAAAATCATAAACCAAAATATGCTTTAGCTTCAAGGAGATTCTTAATGGCGAAATGGAGAATAAGTTAGTTAGAACTAAGATTATAAACTTTATGGTACCTAATAAACTTTATTTTTGTACTTGAGAAAACTTTAGATTATACGGTATTCATAATTTGATAGTGCATGCTTTTTATATAATTTATTTACTTATAAACGACACACTTTAAGGTGGCAACCTCTAAATTTTTCCTAATTATTTTATACAAATGATTTTAGGTAGTATCCACGAATTTAGCAACGTATTATAAGACCATGTGGCAAGTCAACCACCACGTCATTATGTTTTTAATTTTTTTTTTTAAATTATCAACCTATCAAAAGCTGAAAAAAGGGGATCAAGTGCAAAACCAATTTCCAAATAATCGACAAAAATATAATGATAATGTGATATGTTAGTGAGTATCGTGGGATGAAATAATAAACCCCATCACAGAAAAGTAGATCTAGGATAAACAAAAGCCCAATGATATTAACCGAAAGTACCACGTGGCACGTATTATTCAAGATTTAGCACCCTAATATGTGAGAACATATGAAATTAATTTGACTTCTGTTCTCTCCTTTAAAACATAAATTGACTTGTGTATGTAATTGTTTGGAAGTATTGGGTGAAACTCTTGACAACCAAAAGTTTAAATCATATATTTAAAGGTTGACTCATACAATAGAATATTAGAATCAGATTATTTATCTATTTATTGCTGTGTTAAGAAATCGTTCTAGTTACACTAGATCCATTGAAATCGGGTAATAAAATCTAACTAATTATTACAGTTGCTTCTCAGCCGAAACAATTTATGAACTATTTACACTTATTCAGTCAAAATTTAGTCAATGCTCGACTCAAATGAACACAATTTTAATTGAGCTCGAGTCGAGACTTTAACAAGTTGACTCAAACAAGTCACTAGTTAATTCAAAAACTCACAAGAAGTTTCACTTATGTAATATGACATTTTTCATATAATTACACTAAACTTTGAATTTCTAATTAAATTCTTAAGGAGAGACTAACAAATCAAAGAACATTAGTAGTATTCATAATTATTCATTTATGAAGTATATTATTTTACTTAACAAATATATAAATCGTAGGACCTCACGTCCACTACGAATGAAGTATCACCTATTATGAACAATGGTGTCCTAATTTATAAGACATTTATAAAAATTATAAATTAGTGAATCATATATAATAAGATATTGTAGTGCTTTTGAGTTCGAGCTCAAGTCGATCAAGTTTGACTTCTAAATTATAAAGTTGAGTTCAAGCTCGACTTTTGGCAATCGAGTTTAAGTTGAGCTTGGCAATGCTCGAGCTAGATTCGTATCATAAGTACCCTTAACCATTCAATGGCGAGTGAAATGGGGCATGCACATGGCCATTAATACAACATTAGGAAAAATAAAAATAAATGAAAAGGTTACAAGAAGATTCTAGATCTTAACCTCTACGAGAAAATACATTGAAATAGCCAACATCCCAATGACTTTCTTTTTAAAATCTAGGACCAATGATATATTATATTGCTTAAGATTGAGAGTCTATATATAATAGGTTACAAGTTTAAATCTCTCTTACATGTAATATGTGTATATTTTTCTTTTGAAATAATTCTATTGTTTACAACAACATATGTATTAAGAGTCTATATGTATGTATTATCTAATTAGAAAAGTGTAGATAATTTAATTGGTATCTGATTCTCTTAGAATCGGAACACAAACCTTAACCAATTAATTTAACTTTGAACCTTAACCTCATAAAAATGTCTCTTCGTTGCTAATTATCTAATGAATTCAAAAGTTACAAATTGAATGAACCAATAGAAAAGACCTACAGAGTGGAATAATAGAATGTAGTACTGTAGTAGTAATTGCACATGAATAATGGTGCAAAAATAAGTGACTTTGGCACCTATCACCAAACCCCTTCTTCCAAAATTAAACAACTAAAGCACAAAAAACCTACAAGATAACATATGCTTTACTAGTTTACTCCCATATCATACAAGTCCTATGATCCTATCATAGAAGTATAAAACCATTATTTATTCTATATCTATACTCCCTCTGTTTTGTTTAATAGGTTTTTGCTTGGTTACATCTCAATTAACTCGTTTGACCTTAAATATTTTTGTTGTTGTATATATGAAAAAATTACTTACTTTGTTTTTATCTACCTGCTACATATAGTTAAAAGGGAAATCACTAATTACTCGTTACATTTTCTCCTTTTGACCGTGGTTCTCATACAAATATTTATAACTTTATCCTCATTGTTGTCGTTTTTTATTAATTTTATTTCTACTTTACCCTTGTTTTTATCATCTTTTTCTTTAGTATCCCACTTTTTCTTTCAATCATTGTATAAAGTTGTGGTTCCTATATAATTATTGTCTTGCACTCTTGCATAAATATGCGATCTGAGAGTCAATGCAGCAAGCAAATAAAAACCGAGGGAGTATTGGATATTAATAACATATTCATTGAAAACCGAACATGACTATATTATGTTTTATACTACCTTCATTTCCTATTAATTCCAATACTTGAATTTTTTATATTTCACAAATAATATTTAAGTGTTGCGACTAAAAAAACAGATATAATATATTAAAATTAATTTAAAATATTTTTCTATCTTATAAATAATATCAAGATTCCAAACGTATTAAATAAATAGAACAGATGAACTATTAAGCTATAAGTCTATAACATAGTTAACGTGATTAGGGAAGTTAAGGAAGTTACCTCTTCAAATTTTTTCCAAGTAGATTTTCGAAGAATGAAACCCGTGTTTGTGTTTTTATTATGAGAGAAGCAAAATAAATATTTGGTCAAAGTGGGCTATCAAATCATCAAATAGTTTACTTATTTATTCAGCACTTAATAATAAAATAAATAAATAAATATAAAATTGCTCCAAAAAATTAAAAAGAAGAAATTTTATTTTGTTTTACTACTACAACTTTCTTCTTTCATTTCATCTCATCTAATCTAAAATCTAAATCTTCCCTTAATTTCTTTCTCACTTTCATTAACCACCTTCTCTCTTTTAGTTTCTCTTCACTTTAAGCAATTTACTTCTCACCTTCTTATTCTCTCTCTCCTCTCTTCTCCTTCTTTCTTCCCACCTTCTTATTTCACTTATTTTTGCAGAAATTTACATGAAATTTTAGTACCCTTTTCATTTTTTTTGATGATATCTGAATTAATTGAGTTTCTTATTTTAAAAGACTAGATTTTTTGAACTGGGGTTTGTTTAATTTTAATTTTTTTTACTGTTTTTTTAAATTAATTTTTGATTGAATTGAAAAAAAAAAAGTTTGTTGTTGAGTTGACTGGTAAATGGGGTGTTTCTCTTGTTTTGAATCAAAGGAAGAAGAAAGATTGAATCCAAGTTCTGATTATAAAGATGATCGAAAAGATGTTAATTCTTCTAATTCCAACATCTCTAAATTATCTTCTGGTGAGTTGACAATTATCCCTTTTTTTACTTATTTTTTTTTTAATTAATTTCATTGATTGTTTTGATCTGGGATTTTCTTCAATTTTATTGGGGTTGTTGTAGTTTAATTTCTAATGATGATTGTGATTAATAAATTAGATGATTGTAGTTTATTGAGATTTCTAACTTTTTTTAATTGATTATTATTATTATTATTATTTATGATAGTGTGATGTTTGTAGTAGTAAGCTGAATTTACTTTATGTCAATAGTATATGAAGAAGAATTTCAAAGGGAATTAATACCCTTTTTTAGTGGATTTATTAGCATTTAAATTATTGAATCAATTATGCTTTGGACCGTGGGGATTGTTGCAAATGTAATTTTATAAAGTTCTTTTAGAGGTTTGTTTCACTAAATAAGCATCATAGCTTAATAAGAATCATGACTTAATTTGGTAAAATTCCTCACCTTTTTTTTTACCAAGTTCAATATGTTTTACTCCATCTTTGGCAACCTTTTTTGGGTGATTTTATGCCTAATTATAGTGAATTTTAGGTATCTTAACGATCAATTCTTGTGGGATTGGTGAAAAGATCAAATCCCTTTTGATATTTTGATTGATTTTTAGAGAGTTGGTGAAAAGATCAAATCTTTTTTGATATTTTGGTTGATCATAAGTTTGTAAACCTTTAGAAAAGAGATGGTTGAATATGGATTTTATTTGGGTAATGTGGAGTGATCTGAATCTATCTGCTAAATCCATATTTTTTTCATGTGAATTTGCAGGAGCTGATCGGGCCAAAGCAAGAAACAATGTCGGGCCAAAGCAGGAATCTTCGATTCCTGAGGATGAACCCGACACCAATATTAGTAGTAGTGCCCAGACATTCACTTTCCGTGAGCTTGCAGCTGCCACCAAGAATTTTCGGGATGAGTGCTTTATTGGGGAAGGGGGTTTTGGGCGTGTTTACAAAGGGCAGCTGGATTCGGGACAGGTAGTCATTCTTGCTAATTATCTATTATGCTTTTGTAAATTGCTGCTTTCCTGAGTTTGCTTCACCAAAATACCTAGATGTGTTCCATACCATAGGTAGATCCTAGTGTTTAACTATAGATTGCCCCATAGTGATTTCTAAGAGTAAGAGGCTTATTAAGAAGTTCAATATACAAGGCTGGATGTCCAGTTTTGTAAGATTTGAAATGAATGATGTCAAAGTTCAATCCAATCAAATACTGTTTGTGTTGCACTGTAAAAATTGTTTTCGTTTCTGATTGATAACCTTGACTCCTTGGCTACTTCATCTTGATTTACCATGCTATGCAAAATTTTGGCTGCAAATTCAATTCTTCACCTTTCATGGTGATTGAGATCTCAACCTATTGTCATTAGTATGTTCATAAGCAATTTAGTAGTATTGGGTTTGGAGGGTCGTGAGTTTGCTTGATCAAAGTTTAATATACGCCCTGTATGACTTTGCCTCTTTTTCTCAAAATAAAGAACTTTGAACTGTTTGCTTCAACAAGCCAAATTATGATTTTTATATTGCATTGTAATGTCTACACTTTCGAACTGTGTTATGATCTTATAATGCTATTTTTTGGGCAATGGCGTTGATATATAGTAGTGGAGCTGTATGAGTATATGGCACTATATTGTTTGCAAGCTCTTTATTGCATATCATTCATAATGGGTTGTAAAGGCTATACATTAAAAAAACTTACTGACATTCAACTCATGAACTGCTAGTGCTTTGTTATTTAGTATATGCATTGAACACAATTGGATATGTTTCTTGCAGGTTGTTGCTGTTAAGCAATTGGACAGAAATGGACTCCAAGGCAATAGAGAATTTCTTGTAGAAGTTCTTATGCTCAGTCTTTTACATCATGATAATCTTGTAAATTTGATAGGATATTGTGCTGATGGTGACCAGAGGTTACTTGTATATGAATACATGGCACTTGGGTCATTAGAAGACCATCTCCACGGTAAGAGTTTTAATTTTCATTAGTAATATTTTTCGAAATGACATTCATCCATGGGAGACCATGCTTGTCAAAAATGTAATGCATACATAGTTGAACCTTGAACTATTAATGACCAAGATCAATAAATGAACTAAAAAAATTACACGTGATGGATTAATTCTATGATGTTTCCTTTTCATTTTTGTAGTAAATAAACTTGATACTTTGATTTGCCAAAAGTGCATAAGGTACAATATCTCGATCCAATTTGCTATACTTGACTACATTAGATCTATCATATAAGGTGTTGTTTAGTTTTTAGCTGCTAGTTACTGTCCGAGCAAATTGCTCCTGTTAGATAAGGTTTCTTCTGTATTCCATAGCTTCATTAATGTACTACTTGTCCTGGAATCTGTATTTATGTATCAATTTCATTGATGACCTTTTTGGTAAATGGTGGTATGGCAATAAATGAGATTTTCTTACCAATACTTATGGAATGCTATTAAATCCACATTCATCTTCTTTTTCTTGCCAATACCTATGGAATGCTATTAAACCCACAATCATCTTCTTTTTCTTACCAACTGTTGAAGAAAAACATGTGCTGCAGGATGGGGTTCCATTAGCATGGACTTTGACACTTGCATAGTTCTGTATTAGTTCATTCGCATTACCCTAGTTTACAGAGCATTTGGTGTTTGATGCTAATTGGTGGTAATGAGAATAAATTGATATCTAGTTTTGCAAGTAAGATGACAATGTCTTTGGCTATGCAACCTCTCATGTACAGGCGCACAGCCTGGTGATTTTCAATGGCAATGTCTGACAATGAAAATTGGAGAAAGAATAGAGATTTTTTTTTTTTTTTTTTACGAAAGGAATAAGGATACTTGGGAGTACATTAGCATTTCCATGGGCCTCCTAATAAATTCAGTTGAAAAATCATTCCCAGTACCATCATTTAGTACTGGTTACTTGGTTAGTAAAGGGGCCTTATCATATAACAAGTGATTCTTAAGGAGTTTACATTTAAGATACTACAGAATGTATGAGCTGTTCACATCACCGTAATTTATCTCACTGTCAGTTGAATGGTCTTTGCTTTCATCTGACATATGTGGAAACAATTTAAGTTCTCTTAATTTGGAATTTCTGACTGATGATCTATTCTTGTCCTTAGATCTTCCACCTGATGCGGAACCACTAGACTGGAATACCAGAATGAAAATTGCAGCTGGAGCAGCAAAAGGTTTGGAGTACCTTCATGATAAAGCGAATCCACCAGTAATTTACAGGGATTTTAAATCATCCAACATATTATTAGATGATGGATTCCATCCAAAGCTCTCTGATTTTGGGCTTGCAAAATTAGGACCAACTGGTGACAAATCACATGTTTCAACTAGGGTTATGGGTACATATGGTTATTGTGCTCCGGAATATGCAATGACAGGGCAATTGACTGTGAAATCAGACGTTTATAGTTTCGGAGTAGTCTTCTTAGAGCTGATAACTGGTCGTCGAGCCATTGACAGCAATCGTTCCCATGGAGAGCAGAACCTTGTAGCATGGGTAAGATAATGGTTCTGTTCTAAGCTCTTGTTAGTTGTTACTAATACCATTTTTTGTAGCACTTCTTTGCTTTATTTATTTTATTTCTTTAAAAGAGATACATGTCTGAAACCACCTGCTATGTATCCAAATGTCTAAGCTTGTCGTGAGTGTCAAATTGTCTTACAATGACTGAAGAAGCTCACTGATGATTATCTGAATGAATGGAAACAAGAATTATTTGTTGATTGTTATGCTTTTAAAGGATAATGAAGAGTTGAAATATTGAAGTGGTTTGGCACAAGTTCATCTCTTGCTGAGAAGATTTAGATTCTTTTATTTTTTGTTAATTCCTGGTATCATCTATCTGTGCAGGCACGTCCTTTGTTCAATGACCGAAGAAAATTCTTAAAATTGGCAGACCCTCGGCTACAAGGTAGATTTCCAACAAGAGGACTTTACCAAGCTTTAGCTGTTGCATCCATGTGCATTCAGGAAAGCGGAGCTGCCCGTCCTCTTATTGGTGACGTTGTAACGGCTCTCTCCTATTTGGCCAACCAAGCATACGATCCTAGTACAAAAGATAGAAACAGAGATGAAAATGGTGGGAGAATGTTAAGGGGGGATGAAGGGGCAAATTCAGGGAGAAAATGGGACTTGGAAGGTTCAGAGAAAGATGACTCCCCTAGGGAAATTGCTAGAATGATGAATAATAGGGATGGAGAAAGAGAACGTGCTGTTGCTGAGGCCAAAATGTGGGGTGAGAACTGGCGAGAAAAGAGACGACAAACTTTGGACTTGGAAGGTGGGTCTGAAAAAGACGACTCCCCAAAAGAGACTGCGAGAATGTTGAATCGTGAGTCAGACAGAGAGAGAGCTGTTGCAGAAGCCAAGATGTGGGGAGAGAATTTGCGGGAGAAGCGAAGGCAAAGTGCTCAAGGCACAGATGACAACTTGGATGGGTGATTCACCCTTGCTTGTACAGTGTCAGAGAAGCCGATGCGAGTTTGTGCCTTTTAGTTTCCTTTTTTCTTTTTTCCGTTTACAACTTACAAAATGAGTCGAGGCTTTGTGACGAGTATCAGAAATGCCCACCATGTATGTTTGACCTTAGTTTTTAATTTTCTGTTTCTTGATAAGATTGGCAGATATCTGGAGAAAGCAGAGTGAGGGGGGGTAATATTGCATAGAAGAATCAAGAGTGTACATCTTCGGAAGAAACAAAACGCGCTGTTGGCTCCTTGTAAAACATTTCAGTATGCAAGAGTCATTTTTGCCAGGTTCATATCTTTTCTGTAATTGCCGACTTGCTCCCTTATAATTCTCCATTTTTGATTCACTTCAGGAAATACTCATTGGATTTGGTACTAGGTTTTTATTCATGCCATTGTTAGTGTTTCTTGTAGGTTCAAGCTTTTTAATTTTTTATATCATATTTGTACATGTACGTAATCTCACATACAACTTCTCTTGATTTTTAATGTTTTTGAATCTCTACCATTTTCATTTTTATTTATAAATTTATTAGCAAATTGTCAAAAATTACCTTAAAGCGTTCAATTTTTGAATTTTACCACCTAAAACTTCACAATTTGAAAAAAACTACCTTAAGTTTTAAAGCTTGTGAAGCACCATCACATGACATTTTCAGGCTGAATTAGACCAAACTTTTGTTTGAAAATATAGGGGAAAAATTGTTAGATAGAGGGAAAAGATGATTAGAAGGTATAAGGTAGTTAATATAAGCAACAAATAGTTATTTTTAATTTAAAATCTGCCCTAAAAATACCATTTGGTGTGTTTTACAAACGTTTTTAAAACTTATGGTAGTTTTTTTCAATTTTTGAAGATTTAGGTGGTAAAATTAAAAATGTGAACTCTTTTAGGTAGTTATGAACTTATGACTATTTTTCCAATTTATTAATACTAAAATTGCAATTGAACAAATAATAAATTGGTCCTTTGAACAACTAGAGGAATAATAATAATTTAAAAAAAAAAAAAAAAAAAAAAAAAGACCCATGCCTTGTTCCTCAGTATCTCCTGTTTTTGTGTGGGAGCTTCTATTATATTGTCTATTGCCCTCATTCATGCGGGTACGTTTTTTTTCTTGGGGTGCCTTGCGCCCGAGTAGTGCATTCGCAGTAGACCCTTCTCGCGTAAAACTCCCGGAACTGAAAAGGTCGGTTTGACTCTTGCCGATCTCACATCGCCCCAAAAGGCTGCACACCCCCTCCCCGCCGGTCACCGCGTCCGACGGTTGGGCGCTACCACGCCACTACAGGATAGGTAACCTTCTGGAAAAGAGAATGGTAAGTCTCGGTTGTTCCCCTATTCCAGGTAGGCGTGGGGCGACTGATATCCGGGTGTGGGCCGGGTGGGTTAGGATAAGCAACGTAGTGGGGAACAGGATCAGGTCTGGGGAAAGCATGGGGGCAGGAAGGAGTGGCATCACTAGACGAAGAAAGGTGAGGTGTCAGTGGAGAGGAACTACTCCGATAGGAGCCGAACTGGGACCTCTGGGGGTCAGTGGCGTACTACGGGAGCTCGGAGACGCGACAACGCGGGTCCCAGGGAGGGGGGGTACTCTACGGGACAGATGGAGGCATAACTGCCGCGTAGGACTCCAAGGGGGAGGAGGTGGGACTCGTAAGGGGAGGGTAGTGCACTTGTGGGGCGAGGGGGCGGGACGATCTGTCGAAAGGCCTCGGGGTTACATCAGTAAGGGGCAGGTGTGGGGGATGATTAGGGCGGTAGGCAAAGCACGCGGGTTAAAGATTCCCCATTTGGGTTACTTGGAGGGTTCACGTTTCGTCTTGAGCTGGAAGAACTATGGCAACTGAGCGACTTTGAAGCCTGTTATTGAACAATTGGATAAAACTTCATCTCTCAAACTACTAGTAGTAATTACTCACATATATCATGATAAGAAAATGCAGCTAAAAGCAGAAAAATTGACTGATATTGAATTATTTGGCATTCAATTGCAAAAATGGTGGTTGGATACATTTGATCTTACCCCAAAGAGACGTTAGTAGTTTATTGTATTACCCGTTTATGATAAATCCCGATGCCCCTGATAAATAATACGGAGTAGTGGAGTACTATAAAACAGAATCAAGAGAGCTTGGCTCAGTTGGTATTCTGTGTCGTCTCCCAAGGACTTACCCATGTCCGTACCTTGGGAGCAATAAGCTTTCAGCTTAGTTGGGCCGGGGTGTGAACCTGGTAGTAGGATCCCCATCTGACGCTTGTAACATTACCAAAATAAAGAAAAATACACGATCAAAACTTTGCTACTGTATATGTGTATAACAAAAGTACAGTATTTCGTTTACGAGAATGACAGAATCACAGAAAATTCTCAGACTTTCAAACTGCAGAAGGATCAACTATTGGAAGTTGAAGTTGAAGTTCAGTTTGCGTTTCATTCTTACTGATTTGCTGATCTGCTATCTGATGATTAAATGTTGCCAAGTTTCCATTGACTGTATTGTTAGTAGCATTGCTTTGATTTCTGTGATCTGAATCTTTGGAAATACAGCAGTTTTTGCACACTGCATATAGTATCATCTGGAGTAGCCCCAAGACGAAACCAAATACGTTTGGAATCTGAGTTTGATAACAAATTATTAGTCACTCGTGTTAGTCGTATGTACTTGACAAAATTGTCTCATATTAATGCATATACGACTCACATAAATAAAGATGTCTTGTTGTAGTACTCCGTAGAAGAACCATATTACAGCGCACAACGTGAGGAAGAAGGACAAGGGGAATGGCATGAACTCGACACTCTTTGTACGAATGACTTTCACCTAGATAACGAAAACAGTAACAGTTGAGAAAATGAAACATTGCAACTAAAAAAGCGCCAGTTATTAAAATGAAATAGTATCTGGTAGCATTATCTTACTATGATAGTCAAGGGTGCTGCATAAACACTAGTAGAAACAACAGCGCAAATTATGCCCAACACTTGTAACTGATATTTGCTATCAAGTAATTGTATGATTAGAACAATCACAGAAAAAATCACCACATTAAGTGTAACGACTAGGGTGGCTGCATAAATCTGCAGCAAAATTGAAAAAAAAAAACAGATCAATGCTCGGAGCGAAATTATAATATATAGCCAAAACAAAAGAAAATATACGAAAAATCAAATTTCGATTCAATAGCGAAAACATATGTTATGTTACTTACTCTGGCGTTTCTAGAGGCATAAACATAATAGAAGGCTATGTATAGTATCTCAATTATGCAACCAGCTGAATTAATGCTCACAAGGAAGTATTCCTTCTTCTTGAGTAAGGCATAGTATAACCAAAGCATTGCACTAAAGAGTGATGCTACATAAGGCACTGATTGGAATCCTTCAGTTGATTTTTTCTTATAAATTCTGCGATATGTTGGTCTGCACCATAATGAATCATCAATTAAATCAAAAATTTTTTATGTATGATCAATTAAGTAGTGTTAATTAGCACCCAAAAAATAAAATGTATATTGTATATAAGTAGTTTTTTGTAAATTATTTAATGCAACGATGATATTACACTAATAATTTACATGTCACCTTCAATTATTACTCTGTACATTATTAATATTATCTTTTTTACCAAGCACTTTTCTTGTTGTACGTATAATTGACATTGACAATTTCAAATTTAAGTATGCTTAAGGCATGATGCCATATGTGTTATTCTAGGGTATATATAATTTAGTGCATGAATATTTGTTGTAACTTTTATGTACTCCGATCCGTTATAGAAATGACATTATAATTATACAATTACTTCGATGTATTATTAACCAAGTAAAATATGGGGAATCCTCTAAAGAAGGAATGAAGTAAGATATGTAGTACGAAGTAATATGGCTGATGAAAAAACTTACAACGGAGCTAGGTACACTAGTCCTGAAATTATGTTACCTGGGCCAAAAAATCAGTAGTCGTTATAAACTTGGTGAGGACAATTGTTTAGACCAAACTATAATATGGATTATTATGATATGTATGTATAAGAAAATTTGTAATTTATTTAGTAAGAAAGCAAATTCTCATGATATGATATTCACAAGAAACATCTTGTAATTCAATTCAACTGATTAATACTCCTATTTTCAACCTACCATTAACATGATTACATTTACATGAGTTGTTTTTTTAATGAAAAAAATATATAACCAATGAAAAACCTAAACCTAAACATCAACTCATCAACTTTGTAATTTTCTACAATATGCATGTTAATGTACGAGTTGATGTTGAACTAAAATCACAAAAATAATTAACAAGAATAGAAACAAACATGTTCTTTTAGGAGAAGCTATTAACTAAATGCTAGGGAATAATAGAAGTGGTAAGCTAAGACTAAATTAATTTCTTGCCTTCGCATGGATTTCGTGAAGTGGCATGTTTCACCACCAAGTTCAATTCTCCTTTTGGCATTTTCTTTTTTAACTTTTCACATATTTATTTATCATATTTATATTATCGAAAACTAATTTTCAAATGAAATAAACGAGTACTTCATCATCAACTCAGTTTAAAAACTTTATTACTTTACAAAATTGTGAAAATTCTCAATATTATAGGGTGTTAATTAAGTACGATATTAATTTTCGTATTTTTGATCAATTGAGAAAGTTTTCATAAAAAAAACTACAAACGAAGTGAAGTTCGAGGGATTATATTATTAAATGAATCAAAACGATACAAATAATATGAAGTTTTTTAAATTACCTAGAATGCCGACGATAGTGATTAGTAAAGCTTTGTGTACATCGTGGGACGACATGTTGAATTGTTGGTTAACTTTGTGAGAAAGTGAAACGAAATTATAAATAGCGTTATTAACGCTTCACTCAAAGAAAATATATTCTCTTTCCTTTATGAATTTGTAGTTTGCTTCTCTTTTCTACCTTAGACAAAACAACTTTAGTAATGGAGAATGAGAGTTTAAAGAGTCATTTAAATAGAAAAGGATAAAGGTGAAGAAAATGTGTTGTGGTGTGTGTGTGTATGTTTTTGAATTACATTCTAAAAATTCATCTTAGTTGCATGATATTATTGGTGCATGCTAGGTAGGTAATGTACGTAGGGTTTAATCATTTATCTTAATGCTATTATATATACAAATTAAAGTATGTTATACAGAGTACGTAAATTGTGTAAGAAGTCTAGCTAAGACAATTTGTCACTCAATTAATTTACTAATTTGTCTCGATATGACACCAATTATATTAGTTTTGGTAACATCTATAATATACTTAACAAGATACAATCAAAGGCAGCAGTGGGGAATTTTCCGCAATGGGCGAAAGCCTGACGGAGCAATGCCGCGAGGTAAATTTTTATTAATCTAATTTGAACCTAAATTTTGGTGCATTTCATATTGACTAAGCACAAGTGTTGTGTGTTGATGATATAGGATCACAATGCAACATATATAATTCCAATGAATTATGATACTATTGCTTAATATATGATGATATATGATTACAAAGTAAATATGATGGTAAATAATTTTTTTTTAATATTTTTGATGGAATCCCTGGTAATCAATTTCTTTACAACCAAAATTTCATTTACAGTATTTTAAGTTGGCTTTAGTTAGTTGTCTTTTTCTATGTGCGTTATAATTATCTTTGATTTTTAGATTCATTCCTATACTTTTCTCAAATGCCTCTAACTAATAAAGGAATTTACGTGCATGTAAATTAAGTACGAAACGAAAAATTGAAAACTAGGCTTACCATATCTAGTATGTATTCAATGAGGTCGTTATCCTTTTTGTCTTTTGTTATAATTTGTGGCGAATAAAAATTGTAATATTATTGTATGTGTTAGGGTTCTTCAGTTTCAAGGAAACTTTGATAAATTTATCATTTCTTCTAGTTCTCTATTGCATATAATTCCCATTTTGGAGACTCGTTTGCATTAAACCTTTTAATTTTTACATTAACAATTGAACACCGTACCATCCTCATATTTTGCTTTGTTTATCTTGAAAGTATTGATGTACTCAATCGATTTGACATAATACGGTTGGTCCAATGGTCTTGTCAATCTTTTTTAATTTTGTTTGCAAAATAGTCCAAATGTCTAACGTAAATTTTCTCTTTCATCAAAAACATCATCTACTAGTTATCTTTACTCAAGTTTTTCGAACTTGAATTGTGGTTTCTTAAGAAAAATCCCTGAATTGGCCTTTAATTAGTTTTCAAGTTTTCAGATGAAGATAATAACAACTATTCCGTATAATTTTGAGTTAAATGAAGACAAAGATGAGGTGAGACCAATACATACAATTTACTTTGATACATACAACCAACTCCAGGGGCGGAGCCACACACTAGCAAAACTGGGGTCTTTTGAGCCCATTCGAATATGAAGATGAATGATTTTTGTTTTTGAAATTTGGATTTAAAAAAAAAAATCCTCGAAATTTTGATTATTTGACTCCATTAAAATTTACTCTCAACTCGATTAATTAGCTAGACCTCACCTGATATTATTTCTTGATCCGCTGCTGAGTATCATTTATCACTATGAAAACCATAATGTAGTATTTTATCACTAGTAGTGTTCATACTTTTTATCTTAACACAACGCTTTAACTTTCTATTGTTGTGTTAGATTATTGGAGTATTTATTTTTATGTGATAATTGCAATATTAGAGGGTCATCTCAACCAAAAGCTTATGGTTAAAGCCCAGAAATAGTTTATATTCGTGTAAAATGTTTTATTGTACTTGGAAAATATAAAAGTAATAACAAATATACTATAGAGAATAGAGAAAGTCGATTTATATATGGTACTCTTCAACAATTAGATAATTAGAAAATTTGTTTTTTACTTTTTTTTTTAATCGTTTTGGCAAACAAGTTTAATTTCAACAATATTACTATGTGAATGCTAATTGTAAGGAAATAAGTTATCACTAGCACGTTGACGACGAGGAGAATGATAAAATCATCCCTTAATTATAAGCCTATGGTCAATGAGATACTTAGACGTATCTACTACACATTAACCACTAGGCCAAGATGTCATTGGTTGGACAATTTACATTGAATAGATTGAAAACAAGGCTTGTCAGCTTGTGTATAATAGATCATAGGTTCGAATCTCTCTCCTCCATTTGTAATATATATGTATTGCCCTTGTAGCTTCTTTGCATCAAAATAAATAAATAAATAAATAAATAAATGAAAGTTGTCCAAACTCTATTCTTTTATGTTGATTACAACAGAACTTTTCTATTGACTTGTAAATTTTACAAAAAAGCATACTTTTGGGTAATTTCTTTTGACAAGAAGATTAAATTCCTATTACATGTTGGAAGTTGTTACAACTTACAACCAATTACCCCCGTGCATACAATTGCAACTTAACCAGAGACTTTGGGGCTCTCTAAAGCTAAATGCCTAAATAAATTATAGACTTATGAACTATTTAATGTTATATTTATCTTATACATAGTGGTTTCTTAGCTAGCTAGACAAAATCATATGAACCCTACACCACCTTTAACATGGAAAATATGTATAGCATAATGCTAAAAGAATTCCATGAAATTCTCTTCCTCTAAGAGTAAGAAAACCTCTACATTTTGTCGTATTGTGTTACTTTATTAATGACAAAATCCTTGTTTTAGAAATGTTTAGATGGGTTCTATTATCACTCCAAGTCTTGAGTTCATAATTGTTCCATGACTGATAGTATATTCTATACATTTTTTTTAAGTTTGCACGATTCCCTCACTATAGGTCCATAGGTATTCCCTAAAAACCAAAAACCATAAATCCTAACATGAAAAAGATTTACTCAATTTTATTATTTCATAAACTTTAAACTACCAATAACGAAATATTTTTTCCATAATTATTAGTGGATTAATATCAAAATTATTACTATTTATTAATCCATATTTAAAAATCATGAGTCTCTAGTTAAAAATCTTTAGTCCATAGTAAAATCATAGTTAAAAGTCAATCCATAAAAATTATAGTTAAAAATCAAGTTGATCCATAATTAAAAATCATTACTCCATTAGTGGTCCAAAGTTAAAAATCATTAATCCATGCTAAAAACTTTCAGTTCAGTTTAATTCAATCCATTTCAACTCTAATCAATTAAATTCAACTGTTTTCAGCAAATGTAAACAAACCCTTAATAAGAACTTAAGAATGCATTATATATTCATATTAGTTACAAAAGTCCGCATAAATATGATTGTCAATCAACTAACTTAGTTCATATATTTTTGGTTATACTCGATTTAGATTACCCAATCCTTAAATCAAATTTTTTCTAATTTGTTTATTACACATAGCCTAATGATTCTTTATGCAGTGAAAACAAATTCCAAAATGATCGATACTTGTCACAAATATGCAACTGCATTACATAATTGACCAACAAACAATCAAAACTTTGTTAAACGAAGTTCAACTCTTAGGTGTTGTTTGGTTCACATGCGAAATTATTTCCCATGGAAAATTTTATTTTATGGGAAAATTTTTGCCTTGCTAATTCCCTAGGAAATAAGAAATTTTGTTTGTTTGGTTGAGGGGAATTAAAATTTTCCCATGGAAATTTCAACTTACCAAGGAGGGCCTTGGTAAGTTATTTCCACCACTTTGTAGGAAATGAAAGTAAATTCCTATGCTTTTGTCAACCAAACAACACAATTTCTATCAACTTTTTAGACAATTGTATTTCCTATGCTATTGGATTTCAACCAAACAAGGGCTTAGTCAACTCAGTTTAGGCACAATTTCATGGGAGTCTAGTAGCACGTATTTTTTAGTGTTAGGGAGCTATAAGAAAAAGGATGAAAATCGATCCCAAAATCTTATGAAATTAGGAGAAAAGCTATAACCAACCGAACTATCCCTAATTCTCGTTTACTAGCAGATTTTACTAGTTCACATGGCAAAATTGCATTCACACAATCACACATAATGTTCAATTAAGGAACTAGCTAAGATTCCAATGTTAGATTGCACCCCAGAAAAAAATCCAATTTAAATGTTACGCACACAAAATTGGCCAATATCATGACTAACGGTTGGAACTTTGAAGGATAAAGTAGGTTGGAAACTGTTAGATTGTGTAAACTCCCTTGATTAGGGTGATTTCCATTGATCATATTTATAAGGTTACAATGACAAAGAATATAGTTTCCTAAATATTATCCTAACGATATTATAAATATATCCTACTTTTCATAAGATATTATTTCTAAATATGATATCATAAATCTATGGATAGAATATTTTGATGAATATTCTATCTCTATCAGAAACTTTATACATCAACCTAGATTGATGGTATTGTCATGTACCCAAGTATAATTCAATTCCCCTCCTTCTCAACTCCATGGTTTTATTGAGGAGGATAAATTTTAGGTAAAACCCTATATTAGAAGGGCTACCTAATTTAGTTTTTTTTTTTCATTACCTTTCCAAGAAAAAAGTATAATTTAATTGAAAAAAATCAAACAGTTTTTATACCTAGTGGTATACTAGTATTTGTTCTATGTTTTTTATGTATCAGCATTATTTTCTCCATAAGACATACAAAAATTAGACACCTAAAGCTTAACACATTATCTCTCCTGACTTAAACTGAATTTGTGCGAGATAGTTAACTAAGGATGAAATCCAAATGTGCACTTCGTTTGGTTCATTCACCAAATGAAACTTGTTTTGAACGACAAAAGTAATAAGAGTTTTTTTTACCTACATATTCATTTTTATTTTCTGCTATGAATATGTGAACACTAAGAGAATACTAATACTAATATAATAATAACCTAACCTAGTAAACCCAACCAATTATCCAACCCAGCCTCTGAACCTAACAATCCATCTTGCTCCCCAATATGCCAAATTGGCAAAATCAGAACACGTTTGGATTAGACTCAGACACCCTCAAACTTAGCTTGCCTAGACATACCCTGCAAGAAAACTGCTTATTTCCGTTGGAATTTCCAAGGGATTTTAAATTTGTCTGAAATCTAACAATTTTTAACATCCGTCGAAAAAATACCATCAACAATGAGTGTTTTTCTTGTAGTGGTACAATTTTATCAATTGAACATGGATTAAATTTTCTCAACCTAATTCGTCCTCTAACTTGCCCTATGCCCACCTCTAATTGTTGCTCAAGTTCTCAAAGCAAGTCCTTGACTCCTTGAGAGCATCAGTAATGGAGCTCCCCAAATGCTCCTCATATAGATTTAAGTCAACTTTTTGGTTATTCACCCGTATAGATTTAAGTCAACTTTTTGGTTATTCATCCATTGTGAATGGTTACCCAAATTTAGGTTAGGTAAGTTAAATGGTTTCTTACCAATTATTAGAACAAAAGATAATGTACCATGTGTCACTATTTGCAAAGCTATGGTTTTATACTTTTGGTAATTGATTTTCCTAATTATTCAAAACCAAAAAATAATAATGATTACACAAATAACTTTAGTTTTTAGTTCTCTACAATTAGAGCTTGTTTGGTTCACATGGGAAGTATATTCCCATAAATAGAGAATCATATTTCACGGGAAGTTTTTCCCTTGCTAATCGCTTGGTAATTATGCAAATTTGTTTGGTTGACACTACGAAAATTTATATTTCCTAGAAAATAACTTCCCATGCTTTGTAGGAATTCACTCATCATGGGGGGACTTGGTGATTTAATTCCCATGCTATATGATCGAGAATTATTTCAACCAAACACAACATACTTTAGTTATTTCTAGGAATTTTCATTTCTTGGAAAATAACCTCCAACCAAACAATCACTTAGAGTACTCCATTCGTTCCATGAAGTTCATGCCATATATTGTTTGGGGAAAAAATATGGAAACTAATAAATAAAGAGAATGGGGTTATAACTTATAAAGCCAATGGAACAAGGTAGAAGTGACATGAACTTCATGCAACGTCTATATGGATAAAGTGTGATGAACTTCATGCAACGAAGGGAGTACCATTTCGCCACATTTTTACAAAATAAAAAATAAAAAATTACCCAAGTTCTCTCGATTATGGAGAAGAAAAGTTTTGTGTAAGGTCTTGTTCTGTTGAGCTTGTCCTAACTGAATAAAACATAACTTAATTTAACTGAAAGACACTAAACTAAACCGAACTTAATTTTTTTTTAATAACTTATTTTAAATTTTTAATTCTATATATTTTATTTTTAAAAATATTTAATTAAAAATTAAAGATAAAAATAGAAAAATGAAATTTAAAATAAAAAATAAATTAGAAATAAAAATAAATAAACTTAACTAGATTGAACAAAACTGAAACGTACTGAACTGAAAATAAACTAAAAAAAAACATGATCTAAGGGCTTGTTTACTTCAGCTTAATGTCACGTGCTGACTCTTTGACTCCCGCAAAGTTAGCCAACCCCGTGCGCCACTTGCTCAACAATCCGTCGTGAACAAATCAGGCTTCCCCTTGACACGCTCCTCGTGCCCTCGTAGCTCACTCCTTGAGCTGATGATCTCACTTAGCAAGACACGTCCCTTGTGCCTAACTCCCAAGTATTCATCCCAGACGAATATATTAGTGTGTTGGACAAATCCCGTTAGCCCTTAGCACTAACCCCAAGTAGCACACCCCTTGTGCCCAGATTATCCCCACACACTCACCCTCTCTAAGTTATGTGGAAGATGGTTGTTTAAAATAACACAATGAAACACACAAGTGGTAGAGGGAATTGAACTCTATTAATGCTCTTTAATAAATGCTACACTTACTTACAAAGGTGAATATTGTGCTCTCCAAGTTTTTCTGTACAAATGCCTCAAGGTGCCTATTTATAGGCATCCATCCTATAACATTAACTATTCTAGAATACTCCTAACCTCCTCAAATAGAGGGATCTAGATCCTAACTCCCTAGACCCTTCTAGAGAATACAACCAAGTATGTACATACAAGAATCTTCTAGATACATTCTAATATGTACTAGAACTATCATGAGTATTCTAGGAACATCCTTCCTAGAACCCTCGACACACCCTAGAGAACTCTAGAGACATCCCTCTAGAATCCCCATGACAACACTAGACCATACTAGAACATTCTAGAGCCACCCACTCAAGAATATCCTAGCAACTTGTTCCATATTATTCCGGAACCTTCCGGAACGTCCCATTCAACTCTAGACCTTTCAACGAGGTTCTAGAGCCTTCCACACTCTTCTAATATAGTAGGCAGCCCTCATGTCAAGTTTGAGTCCATTCGGGGAAGTATAGCACTGCCGCCCTAAAAGTACTGCTTATTTGCATATCAAGTATTATCCAGCAGCACTATCTTTTCCTTAAACTGCCTACTATAAGGGGGAGGGTGCTGCTTGACAGTCCAATAGCAGCTCCCCTTGGGGATCCTTATGCCTAATCATTAGGACTATGGGTAGGACAAATAGACGGTCCGTGACATTAAGCTCACTTCAATTAAGCTCTTCTTTAATTTTGCTAATTTATTTGGTTAATTTGATTTAGCTAATTAGGTTGATTATGTCTATTATATTTAGTTTAGAATGTTGTTGGACCAATCTATTTAAGTTTTACCTTTTCATATGAACACTTTATTATGTCTAATTATATAATAATAATAATTAAAGACAAACTTCCTATTTATTTTTCTAATGCAGAAACTTTCGACTTTTTAATATAGTATATGGAGTAACACCAACAACATTAATAATAATAATAATAATAATAATAATAGACAACATGTAATACATAACATACTCCAAAATTCTTAAACATCATAATTAGTTTAATAATTCTTAGATGTCATGATAATTGTACAGATATCATAATAATAGTACATAATTCGGTTAATAATTCTTACTGAACATAATAGTACATTTTGTGGACTCAGTTAATTTTTTATTTATTTAACATAATTCCAAATTATTAGTTAGATTTAACATTTTGTTTGTATCAATTTGTAGTCGTATTAATTAATACGTATTTGTATTAATTAACTATTTGGATTCAACATAATCAGTGAATTTAATATAATGCTATTAATCAAGGGGAACATCAAATTTTATTTAATTTGTTTTATTAGTTTATAATTATTAGTGGATTAATAACAATATTATTAATATATCATCGCAAATCCATAAGAATGATTAACCAATACTAAAAACTTTCAGTTTAATTGTTTTCAGTTGAAATAGGGCATATATAATGGTTCAAACCTCTTACAGGTTTGTCCACATGCCACATTATACAAGTCTATCACTCAACAAATCTTTCATTAACAGTGGTTCAAACATTTAAAAGGTTTATATATGGGACCCATAATATATATACGCATTTATTTTATTTTATTTTTCTACACAATACCCCCACCAAAATTCCACATTACTCATATAAGCCATCTACTACTTTCAAACCCCTCTTAACTTTCAAACCTCACTCTAACTTACTAACAACAAGGGGTTTGTTTTCAAATCTCAAAAACCCCAATACAAATCTCTTGCTGTGGATGCCCTAAGTTAAGTATTGCATAAAAGTTACAGAGTACTTAAACTTTTTCTTTTGGATTGAAACGAAGTTGAACTGAATAAAACTGATCCGAATTGAAATAGTAATTATAATGGAGATAATTGAACTAAATTTGAGTCCAAATAAATAGAATAGATTAAAAAAGCTAAATGATGTGGCAAAAGAGGAGAGAGAGAATTGAGGTACACGAGTATAGCGCATGCATGAAGATTCAATCATTTTTGTTTTTGAAAAAAAAAATAAAATAAAAAAAACTTCACAATTACTTTCGTTTTGATAATCAGATTATTCTCTAACCTTCGCAACGTCAACAATGGCGGAATACAAAATCCTAAAAATCACCCAACACCAAAATTCCTCCGTCTTCTACCTTCACCTCAATAATCCCTCTCACAGTAACGCCTTAACCTCCGACTTCTTCGAAGAATTCCCAAAAGCCCTAAAATCACTCGACCAAAACCCTGACGTCAACGTCGTCATTCTCTCCGGCGTCGGAAAACACTTTTGCTCCGGAATTGACGTCAGCTTATTCTCCATCATCACCTCCTTCTCGCCGGAAAGCGGCCGCAACAGCGAGCGACTTCGGCGACACATTAAGTACCTGCAATCGGCGGTTATTGCTGTGGAGGAGTGTCGGAAACCGGTGATTGCCAGTATCCATGGCGCGTGTATTGGAGGAGGGGTTGATATTGTGAGCGCGTGTGATATTAGGTATTGTTCCAAGGATGCTTGGTTTAGTGTTAAGGAAGCTGATTTAGGATTAGTTGCTGATTTAGGGACGCTTCAGAGGTTGCCGGCGATTGTTGGATATGGAAATGCGGTTGAGTTGGCTTTGACGGCGAGGAGGTTTGATGGTTTGGAGGCTAAAGAGTTGGGTTTGGTTTCGAGAGTTTTCGAGTCGAAAGATGATTTGGATCGTTCCGTGGCGCGGATTGCCGAGGGTATGATGACTTCTTTTGGTTGTTTTTAATTATGAATTTCGTTTAGTAGTGTTTTGGTAGGAATGCTAGTATGTTTTGTGATGAGAATTTTGATTAGATGACTTAAGTGGAATGTTATTTGATTAATATGTTAAACGAATCAATTGTGATCGAATTGGGCTATGTTTTTCGTTGTGCATTGATTATAAACGATGTTCCAAGTATGATGAATGAAATTTCGGTTGTTATGATTGATGCATTTCTTCATGTGGTAATGTTTTGAGGGCAATGCTAGCATCTTTGTGATTAGAATATTAATTATTGCTTCCTTAGAAAAAGAAAAAAAGAGTATTGATTATTGCTTTGTATTTGAATGGTTAATTGATTAATGTATAGTAATGATTTTGATTCGATTTGGCTATATTTTTCCGATGTACACTGATCTTAATTGGTTATAGACTTGTAGTATGACGAATGATTAGTGCCATCATCAGAGTGTTGCAACTGAACAAAATATAAAAGAAAAAAGTAGTGGCAAAGAAAATCTTTTTTGGAAAGGAATTGTTCGAATAAGTTGTTAATTATTCCTTTAAGGTATTGTGATATCCCGGTTCTTGAATGGAAGCTGGAATATGTAAACCTTGTTTTGTAAGGTGGATTTTGAATAGTTAATTGCTTTTACTGTGCTTTATTTTAAGAAAGTTGAACGACAATACCATAATTCGAAAGAAAATTGGATGTAAACTAGCATTATTGATTTAAGTCTTTAGGGTGGTACACAAAATTCGCCATTGAATCTAGCCTAGATTGTTGCCATTGTGGCTTTCTTTACATCAAATGGAGTGGGGTGGGGATTGAAGATATTTTGATACCTTTTAATGGATTCAGGGAGTGATGGTACAGAGAAATAGAGTATTTGTTTCTAACAGGAAGCATGTTTTGCTATTCTTATACTATAATCTCTGTGTTATGGACAGACATTGCTGCAAAATCTCCTCTAGCTGTCACTGGTACTAAAGCAATGTTACTCAAAACTAAGGACATGAGTTTGGACCAAGGGTTGGACTACAATGCTACATGGAACTCTGCAATGCTTCTTTCTGATGACTTAAAAGAAGCCTCCTCTGCCTATTTCCAAAAACGAAAGCCAGTTTTTTCAAAGCTTTGATCACTTGCAAGGATTCAAGGTCATGGCTTTTGAGGCTTCAAAGTTGAATAAGCTGTCAAAGCAGGTACGGAGTATAATTTGTTCACCTCACTTATCTACTGGTTTGGTCTATAATGAACGGTGTAGTGTTATACTTCTCAAATTGTCTATTGGGTCACATACTCACATGTTGTATGGCTCTCGTATAGTTGTCATATCACTTTTTTTTAATTCACAGAAGTTTTGTAAGATCTGTATTTAATAAATAAATAATGCTGATTCATATGATATTTAAATATTTTATGATTCTCAAATGTTGGTTTTGTAATTAATTGCTGGAGACAAATAAGCAGAGCACTTAAACTCCTTGGCTTATTGGTTCAAAGCTTGGAATTGAATATGATTTGGGTGTTTATTCCTAGGTCTTGGGATTCTCACTATTCCTTCTACTTCAATGGTCTGTGTTGATTGGGAAATTAGTGATTAAGCTTAGCTTGCTTTGTTCTAGGAATCTTGACTAAAAATCAGGAGAGGGAGGCTGCTGTAAGCTTCATATAGTGCTGCACTTGTACCAATTTAGTATGAGAACATTCAATTTAAAAAGAAAAAACTTGTAATGGCTGTTGGATTCATGGAAAGTGCGATTAACCATCAAACAAATTAGGCAAACCGTTCCTAAGTTGTATATGATTTACTTCTGTTCCTCTGTCTCTCCTTTGGTCAGCTAGAATAAGTAATACCGGGCTTGTCTTTTTTGTAGAAAGAAAGAAAGAAGGGGCGAGCAGGGGGGGGGGGGGGGGTTTTTTTGGGGAAGGCG